>OZ024822.1:62607942-62862942 GCA_964016985.1 Anodontia alba | reverse complement strand
ACGGCTTTGGTACCATGACCGCAACTACTTTGAAAGTCCGGAATTTACGGCCACCACCCTATCATTTAGAGTTGTTGCTGACCGTTCCGAAGCGGTTCTTCTGTATTTTTCATATTTGCTCAGTAGTCATTTTATTGCCTACGTTAAGTCAATCGTTGTGCATATGACGTATCCCTTCTCCTTATGGTAGCTCCGGATGGCTGTGTTATTTGACTTTAGTTGGTTCTGGATGATTTCTATTTCATTTGACGTTGAAATGACATAATATCAGGGGAAGCAAGTCTGTGAAAATTTCTTTACTTTCCCTTCAGAAAAAGAGCCACTCTAAAAGAAAAGAAGTTGCTCCTCGTTTAGAATAGATAGATTTGCACAGACTAATGTGATTTTCCACTGGCACCATGCGTCAAAAGGTACGTGTTTTTGCTCTCAGAGAGCAATGGGTTTTGTTACATCCTCTGAGTGCCAAGCAAATGTTCCGATCAAATGGCTGGCTGATATGATTCTTTGCTTGTAGCAGGTGTAAAAATGTACGGCTTACCTGATTTAGTGACAAAAATATGAATCTACGCCCCACCATGTACCACTTAGTGTATTTGTGTTTTGCTAGAAGCCCTCATATTTATTTCAACACAGCGATTTAATTTTATGTTCGTGCTTTTCTGATATTAAACTAATTGGGTTAGGGAACGTAAATGCGAGCCAAACAATGTTTTTGGCGTCAGATATTATGCCTCTATTGATCAATACAAGTATTCCGCGGAAGGCGGCGTCGCACCTGCTGGACCAAAAGCCAAAGGAGCCATAATCAGAACGTGGCTATTAAATAAGTTTATTTTATTCTTAGCAGTGCTTAGTTGGAAAACTGGGTTAAAAGAAAAAGTAGACAATGTGTCCAGTGGGGCACATATATTCCCTGCCAGTGCCATTCTCTCTAGTGGCAATATCTCCAGCACTGGCTTTTCTTATTATACAGCCCAATCATAATAGAACGTCGACGTAAAATGTATCAACGTCACTGGAGCGTGAAATATAGGTCAAGGTCACCAAGTCAGTACATCGAGGAGAAGTACTATGCAAGGTATAGTGGTTGTAGGCCTTATAGTTGCGGAAATATCGAACGTCGACGTAAATTGTCTTACAGCCACTGGAGCACAAAGTATAGGTCAAGGTCATCCGATCTAGGCACCAGCAAAGTCAGTACATCGAGGAGAAGCACTCAGCAAGGTTTGGTTGTTGAAGGCATAATAGTTGAAGATATATCAAACGTCGACGTAAAATGTGTCAGTCACTGCAGCGCAAATATAGGTCATTACGAAAACACGCCTATTCAAATATATTGAAAATTTTACAACCAAAAACGGAAAATTTTCAGATAAAAAAATCTGATAGTTTTCATATTTCTGCTAAAAACATAGTTTGTGGGTACTCATTAGAACCGCCTCGGCGCCGGTTCAAACCAGTACCCACAATTTATGTTTTTGAGCAGAAATAAAAGAAATAATGTACACCCCTGTAAACCCCAGTTTTACTATATAAAAGTGGGGTTTAGGGGGTCAAAATTATATAGGTATGTTTTCGTGATGTCAAGGTCACCGGGTCAATGAGCCTGCCGAGTCAGTACATCGAGGAGAAGCCCTATGCAAGGTTTGGTTGTTGTAGGCCTTATATTTGAATAGATACCGAACGTCAACGTAAAATGTGTCTAAGTCACTGGAGCACAAAATATATGTCAAGGTCACCGGGTCAAGGTACCTGCCAAGTCAGTACAGCTAGGAGAAGCACTATGCAAGGTTTGGTGGTTGTAGGCCTTACTCTTGAGAAGATCTGGTACGTCGATGTAAATTGTGTCAAAATCACTGGAGCGTGAAATATAGGTCACGATCACCGGGTCAAGATGCCTGCCAAGTCAGGAGGTCAGGGAGATGTTCCATGTAAGGTTTGATAGTTGTTTAGTCTTGTAGTTTATTAGACTACTAATTTTGACGTAAATGTCGAACCTCGACATAAATGTTGCTAGACGGACAGACGGACGGACGAACGGATAGACGAAGGGAAAAGGGGACGCCTATGTCGCAAAGTCAGGAGGTCAGGGAGATGTTTCATGCAAGGTTTGATGCTTGTAGTTGATAAGAATACTAACTTTGACGTAAATGTCAAACTTCGACATAAATGTTGACAGACGGACGAATGACGGACGAACGGAAAAGCGGACTCCTATGTCGCAAATTCAGGTCAGGGAGGTATTTCATGCAAGATTTGATAGTTGTTTAATCTTGTAGTTTATTAGAATACTAACTTTGACTTAAATGTCGAACTTCGACATAAATGTTGACAGACGGACGGGTGAACGGACGAACGGAAAAACGGATGCCTATGTCGCAAAGTCAGGAGGTCAGGGAGATGTTCCATGCAAGGTTTAATGGTTGTATAGTCTTGTAGTTGATTAGAATACTGACTTTGACGTAAATGTCAAACTTCGACATAAATGTTGACAGACGGACGGACGAACGGACGGAAAAGCGGACGCCTATATCGCACCCTGCTACAGGCAGGTGCGACATAAAGCACACTCGAGATAGTAACCTTTATGAGACACTTTTGAACAGTGCTCTAACAAATGTTCTGCCCAGTGAGCATTCTTTAAATCTATAGCGGGCCGTTATCGGCCCGTCAGGGTAGCTGACGGACCGATAACGGTCGCTATAGATTTATAAAGAATGCTAGCTGGGTGGCAGTTCTTTCAAGATGCGCCTTGTATATCTTACAATGTAAGTATTTGAATACCTTGAATACTTATTTTACTTGTTCTAGAATTAGACCATTACTATAACACCTGTTCACGAGTACAAAACTACTTGTTAGTGACAAACAGTATAAACTCTAATTAGATCTAGGCGTACACTGAATCCGATAACTAGGGTAGATATAATTACATGATTATGATTTCATATGTGTTCCCGCTCATGTGAAATATATTGAATAATGTTATATAATGGAATACGAAAAATATTAATACTTTGAATTTGCAACACCACTTTTGGCAGACACTCGTGCAACTTGAGATGTTTTTGTTTTCAAAGTGCCATTGGTGTACAGAACATAAAAAAAAGTGCAAGCACGCCATACGCTAATACTTCTGGTGTATTGCTTTAATATAACGCATTTCTTTGTCTGAATAACAGACAATGATACATTATAATGACAAGAAAGGGCGATTTGCGATGAGGTTAAATGTCTCTTCAAAGTTCAAACTTGCAGACAAAGCATTGCGCTCTGTTAAGCCAGAACGTGTCAATAGCGGTCAAGATCAGCATGCCGGCATTCGAAGCATCGTAATATACAATTTGTGCCGGAATCTGTCGAACTTTCTCTAGATGAGATAGCAAATACGTACATGCATATTGTTTCTCTCTAGTAATAGCAGACATCACGTTGTAATAGCTAAATAACTTGTAAACCATAAGCTTGTTCTTAACTGCACATGTTTTACTATGCAGACATACCAGAAATTCTGCGGCTAATGTACAACAAGAAAGGGGTATAATTGCCCACAAAACTCGTCTTCTCCCAAAGTACTACAGACCAAAAAAGGCATTGCTTGAGCTGATTGTTGACAAAAGTGTAATATTATTGTAAAGGCCATTAGGTAGAAAACCCTCATAAACAGTTATTGCCAGATCATCACGAAAACATACCTATACAATATTGACCCCCTTAAACCCCATTTTTATATAGTAAAACTTGGGTTTACAGGGGTATACATTAATTTTCTTATGTTTGCTCAAAACATAGATTGTGGGTACTCGTTAGAACCGCCTCGCCGAGGCGGTTCTAACGAGTACCTACAATCTATGTTTTGAGCAAAAATATGAAAAATATCTGAGTTTTTCTTTCTGAAATTTTCATTTTTTTTTTGGTGGTAAAATTCTCAATGTACATGTATTTGAATAGGCGTGTTTTCGTAATGTGCCATTTCACCTAAAGATATGTATTCTGCTGTGGAAGGAAAACTTGGTTTAAAAGAGTTGTTAAACTTGCTATAAAGCTTGCATACGTTACGTTTTTCTTTTGTTCTTTCAGAAAAGCGAAGCTGTCAGTTTGTCCATTTACCTGACGTGTCTTTACCAATCGTCCAGAATGTAAACCTGCACCATTGATCTTGGCTATAGTAGAATGTATAATATTAATAACACGTTAATAAGTCCCTCAAATTAACACCCATTTTTTCACTATGGTGTACAGTAAAAACCGACGTATGCATAAAGATACATTATTCCGCATTTTTTTTTTTTTTTTTTTTTTTTTTTTTGGCATTTGATTATTTCTCATATACCTTTGCGTTACACGTTTTCATTTTATTGCATTTAGCTACCATATATTCTCATTTTCTCGATTATACAGCATGGAAAGCATGTGGATTAGAAAGATCAAAGACATCTCACACCGACGGTCAGCTCATTTACTTGTACAATGATGCAAATGACATATTTCTCAGTGATACCACCACAATTTAAATTGAGCTACAAGATAGCATAGGCGCCAAGGGAATACTCAGATCAGCATGCACGTATGTGCAATCTAATTAGAGTCTTCACATGTCTCTTTGTGAGTAGCCAAGGATCCCAAACAAAGACTCTGATCAGACTGCACTGGAAGCACATAGATAATTGTAGGAATGATGTGCCCCGGCTAAAAAGAACTAAAAAAGAAGTCATTACGAAAACATGCCTATTCAAATATAATGAAAATTTTTACCAACAAAAAATGTAAAATTTTCAGATAAAAATTCTAATTTTTTTCATATTTCTGCTCAAAACATAGATTGTGAGTACTCGTTAGAACCGCCTCGATGAGGCGGTTCTAACGAGTACCCACAATCGATGTTTAGAGCAGAAATAAGAAAAATAATGTATACCCCTGTAAACCCCAGTTTTACTATATAAAATTGGGGTTTAAGGGGGTCAAAATTATATAGGCATGTTTTCGTGATGGATTTCAGCATATCATGCTCAACATTTACTAAAAGGAAACAGGTAACACTTCAGCTGTTTTCAGTTTTGTGTGTTCATTGTTCTCAATGGTCATTCCTTTTGGACAGAAAAGGCTTGTGCTACTACCGTGTGTCGGCCGTAAACGTGTCCCCGTCCTTCACTATGGTGCAGTTTACATCTTTGTTCCGTTTTGATTACTGATTCCGGAATTGTTTTTAATCAGTTATATGAGGGTCACTTTTGAAGCCTAATTTGCGGCAACTAGCTAGTCTGGCCCACTTGACACTTGTGAGTGTGTTGATTGCTCTTAAGCGTCTTTGTTTTTAGAATCTATGATGATGGTTTTGTTAGACGTGCAAGTCTACATTAAAAACAGTCGACTCTCGTTATCTCGAATTCCAAGGGACTGTCTGAAATACTTCGAGATATCCGTATCTCGACATATCAGACTTGCAGAATTGAGGAAAAAATAATTCGAACAACCACATTTAACAAATATATATGTAATTGGACTCTTGAAGTTCAGAGATATATTGAAAATATTGTGGAAAAGAGGAGAAATTGCTCCTTAGGAGCAATTTCTCCTCTTTTCCACAATATTTTTTACCTGTTATTAGATTTTCATGTTTAGGCAGGGACAAGGTTTTTACTTCGAGATAAGCGGTTATTCGAGATACGCGAGGTCGAGATAACGAGAGTCAACTGTACATGTATTAGGAGACTTTAACTCCTTACCATAACTGACCTAAAATTTGAAAAGAAATAATTTCATCACCTGGTGATGTGTCGAAAAATGCTAAATGTGTAGAAACAGTAAATGCCTTATGTGATCAACGTCTATAATGTTTGCTCAGGACTGTCAGTCCCAATACTTAAATGTAGTTGAATACGACATTACTGAATGGCGTTGTTAATGGTTTGCCGGTCTCACGGTGGTTTTTTAAGTCGCGATTTGATAACGTATTAGTTATATAACAGTTTGCAGAAAATAATTTATCATTATAACTGATCTGTTTCACCCTGTTAACAGTTAATGTAACCAGCAAAACGTATTAGCCACAACATGAGAAAAGGTACCTCTGACATTGCACACAACGGAGACTCAAATCGGTATTACGCATTTTCAATCTTCGTTGTCCGCATGGAGAAACATTGCATTCTAAGCTATCCAAAATACACCAACTGCGCGAATGCTCAGGTAGATCGAAATCGTAGCCGGGTGCGCATGTCCAAAGGTGCGTTTTCTGACATTGTTGCTCATATAATAGCTAGACAATAATCTGAGCCTGCGCACGACAAAACCTACGAAATGGCATGTGCACCCAACGTAGTCTCAGGCATCTGCCCAATCTGATCAGAGTATTCGCTGTCCTCATATAAAAGAATCCCCATTTTGCCTTGAATTTATTTTTCCTGTAAATATTTGAGAACAAAGCAGATAATCAGAAAAGACAAAAGGTTTCTGGTAAGATGTGGTAAATCAGATGAAAAAAAAAAAAACAAAAAAAAACAACAACTTGTTTTCTTTCATTTCGAATAAAACGTCGAGCAAAATAAAACTATCTAAATGGTAACCATTACGAAAACATGCCTATTCAAAATATATAGAAAATTTCACCGCCAATACCTGAAAATTTTCAGATAAAAAATGTGATATTTATCATATTTCTGAGCAAAACATAGATTGTGGGTACTCGTTACAACCGCCTCTGCGAGGCGGTTCTAACGAGTACCCACAATCTATGTTTTTGAGCAAAAATAAGAAAAATAATGTATACCCCTGTAAATCCCAGTTTTATTATATAAAAGTGGGGTTTAAGGGGTCAATATTATATAGGCACGTTTTCGTGATTGTTTGAAGTAAGAGATTTAGAACAGTCTATAGTGTCTTTCCTAACAATAAGAAAAAAATGAAATTCGCATATCACATTGCTAATGTCATTATTGTCGACTCGGCAATTTCAATTAAGCAAGTGTCATTGCTGTGAAAATGTTAACTGTTGCTATTAAGCATATCGTTGTGAAATGAAGCTTTTGTTATGTTTGAGGTGTCTACAACATGATAAATACGATCACTGAATGCAGAGTTACATATTAGCATTTCTCGTTCGAAATATGAAATTTACATAAATAGTTTATACCTATTTCTCTATTTGGCAAAGGAATATTTGCATACTCGTCAGTTTTTGTACCGCAGTTACACGCTCAAGCAAACAGTTTAGACCCAGATCAGACATCGCAGGCGATTGCAATTCACAAAGCTGTTTTGAGACACGTTTATAGGTAGCAAAATGGAACCTTTCAAATTTTAGGATAAGCATAGATGTAACATCACGAAAGCATGCCTGCATAATTTTGACCCCCTTAAACCCCACTTTTATATCGTAAAACTGGGGTTTAAAGGAGTATACACTATTTTTTCTTATTTCTGCTCAAAAACATATATTGTGGGTACTCGTTAAAACTGCCTCGTCAAGGCGGTTCTAACGAATACCCACAATATATGTGTTAAGCAGAAATGTGAAAATATCAGAATTTTATATAGAAAACAAATCATTATCTGAACAGGTACTTTGCCTGGTCGAGCTCTTAACTTAGACACTTTCTTTATAGGGGTTTGGAATGTCGAAAGAGAAATATAGAAGTACTCGTATATATATTCGGCAAAAAATGTGTATTGTTTAGTTAGTATTATTCTCTTACATAAGAATGATTTATTCATGAGTTTCTGAAACGGAGGGAAAGGAAATTCGTGATCAAAAAACCAATGCCGCACAACTTTGAAATATGGTTAATTTAAAATGAATCTAATTTAAAACTAATCAATTGTAAAGGAATTTGTCTGCAAACTGCAGTTTGTTTGACATTTTAACTGCACGAAGTAAAATTATAGTTAGACAAATCTATTATAGTTTCAACAGTAGACTTTTGGCAATTAAACTGGCTAATGTTCATTCTCAAATGTGTATTTGAGAACTCTAAAGCATTTGAGAATGGTGTTTGTTGGAGATTCTACCCTTACCTAACCAGGGCCCAGTTGTTCAAAGCGTCGTTAGCTTATTGAGCTCGTTAGTTGTCAAACTTTTAACTGTTCTATCTAATTCAAGGTATTTTTGCTGAAAAAATGTAAGTAGGTTTTGCAAATGCAAACTCACATTTTTTTCAGCAAAAAAAAAAAAAAAAAAAAAATAGCATATATGCCATATTTAATGGTTAAAGTTTTAACGATACGTTAACTAACGATATCGTTAGTTTTGAATAACTGGGCCCTCTGGTATATTCCTAGGTTTGTACGCCTTTTTAACTTGGCAAAAGCAAAAACGTGCCTTTGAACATGCGCAAAAAGTGCAGATTCAGATTTGGGTCTTATCTCTCAATTCACACATTCTCTAGTATCCAGTGATTATGTTAGCGAACAGTAATCAGACTGCGCATGTCTGCATATGCCCGAAGACCAGTTTTCGCATGGCGCGGCCTAACTAATAGTAACAACATCGGTGCGGGTATATGACCGAAACAAACAGCTGTAGCCGCGCGGTAATGACTGAATTACGTGATTGTGAGTATGTTGGTACACTCAAATGAGTATCACGCCAAACTCAGGATCACTCAATCAGACCGGTCTTCATTTTGCTTGGAAACACTTGAAAAGTGCAAAAGACTAGTGATAAGAATGAGCAATGCAGGCAAGTTTGAGTATATTGCACTTACTTTGTTTCAAGATGTTCTATAAACAGGGAACAAAAATGACTGCAATAGCTGAACTGACACAATAGATGAAAACAAACTGCTTGGTCTTATTGAGTCTTTTCATGTGCAGTATTGGTTTATACGACACTGCAATGCTCTCTAGCCTCGAGTTGAACAGAACTCTGTTTTCTGTACAAAAGAAATGAACTTAATGGTTTCGAAGAACTCTCCACTATGATGAAGTACGGAGAGACATATTTTTTTTTTTCACATTCATCACCGGAAACTCTTTATGTACAATCTATATACAGTCGAATCTCAATAACTCGAACACCGATGGCTCGTTCACCATGGCTAATTCGAACTCGTTTTTGAGTCCTTACGAAGTTTTTTCCGATAGCTCAAGAAAACAAATATTTAGGGAAATTTTCTTATTTTATCGTGAAATTGTATGTTGTGTGTACTCATTAGCATCGCATCATCGAGGCGATTCTAATGAGTACACTCAACATACAATTACTGTGTAGAAAATGAAAAAAAATAATCCCTAAATTATCGCCATTTGCTTCCTGACTTGGCACTATAATTAACCCTCAGTGGATCGAACCACCCATGTCTCGAACAATTTTCTAATTTCCCATAGATGTTCGAGCCATCGAAGTTCGACTGTAATTGTTGTAATTGTCAAAAATGTATGTTAGGACGATTGTAATGTCTAGCCACGAATCTCCTAACTAATTTTCAAATTCTAACTTTACTGACAGACCTGTAGATATGAAAAGCGCTGTATCTATAAGAACGTTTATTATAATCTGTGCCGGAGAACTTCCAATTCGCTTATAAAAAATCATTTTGTGTCGACGTGCAAGGTGATCTGAACTTGCATTTTACTTATACACAAAAGATCATGTATTTGATCAAGGATATCTCGTTTCATTTAATGGCTTATTGAGACAAGTTTTGTTCTGTTATGTCTTTTTCTTTTGATGGTTGATGGACATTATCAACTCAAGTTTCAATATGCATCATTTCTTAGACCAGTATATTTTTCGCTGTATGTCTTAGTCATATCAGTCAGATAACCACCCATTTATTGAAAATTTAACAACCTTCAGAAACCAGTTGATTTGAAGGATTTTGCAAATCAAAATCCAAAGCTAAGCTTGTTTCTGGTGAACAAACGGGTGCTATGTAATTTCAAAACACGGCATTGGCAGAATAGTCACGAAGAAATTTTCACTATTTACACAGATTACTATACCAGTTTATATCTTAATCTATATTATTATTTAGAAGATGAAACAAGTTAAAGAGAAAATTCAGCTGATGTTTGTTGTAACTTTTTGAAGACCCTTGTGTTAAAAATTGACTCATACATTTCGATGCTAGTGTCAATAAATGAAATGTTTATTGTTTAAGCGTACATGTAAGTGATTTTTCTATTTTTGATTTAACACAAATGTCCTTATTTGCCCTTACAATACTTTAGATACAACTGTGTTTCCTACATGTATTTTTTTTTTTTCTGGCATCTAAGTATACATTGAAATTATAATAAAAAAATGAGTCAATAGAAATGTATTATTCTAAAACATACTAATCTATATATGAGCATGTGATATAATGAAGCAGTTTAGAGAAACGCCCTAGTTAAGTTTACGGACAGACAGGCCTAGGTAAATAGTGTAGACCCAGATCATACAGCTCCTGAAAGAGCATTCTGATCACGGTTTACTGCGTTTGCTATTCTATTGGCATCTTTTGGGCGCAGTTCTCATTTGTGTATGAGAAACCACACTGTTCAAATTTTAATATGATTACAACAATTAATTTCAAGTTTGCAAATTTTAGGATTTTTACATTTAGAGCTATTGCAGTACAATATAAGTTGCCTGGGTAACGCTTTAATGATAAAATCATACAGGCAATAGGGATGATTCACCGTAAAGAATTTGACTGGTGCAGTATGTTATTAAGTATGTACCAGATCCATATAAAACTGGTTAATGTTGTGCGCTTATTAAGTCAAATACAGTATGCATGCTAAATAAATACAGTCGAACCTCGTTATCTCGAACTCGCTTACTTCGAATTACCGCTTATCTCGAAGTGAAAATCCGGTCCCTGTTTTAACATGGAACTATGACAACAGGTAACAAAATAATGTGGAAAACAAGAGAAATTGCTCCTAAGGAAGGAGCAATTTCTCCTCTTTTCCACATTATTATGTATACGAGGGATGTTCGAAATGAATTGCTTATTGTCCTCCAGCTCGATATCCACGTGGGACACGATAAAAACCAATACATACCTGTATAGGGTTATTCAATATCTACACAATGGTGTATAAATGTACATGTTAGACTAAGCATAAGACATAAAATTTGCCATTTGAATGCACGCAGTCATTGACCACTGCAGTAAAAATGGTTGGTAGAAGCGTCGACAAAAAAGAAGAAATACGGGCTTACATCAAAGCTCGCTCAAAACTTGGTTGTTCTTGGAAGAAGCTGATGACTGAAATTTCTACTGCTTTTGGACCTTCTTATGTGTCTTATGACACAGTTCAGCGGTGGAAAAAGAAATTTGAGTCTGGTGTAGAGTCCATCAAAAATGCACCGAAATCAGGTAGGCCAAAATCTGCATCTCGTAAAGAAATCGTTTCCAAAATAAAGGAAATCATTGAAGGAGATGCCAGATTTACAGTTCGTGATATTGCACGAAAGGTAGGCATATCACTATCAACAGTTCACCTTATTTTGAAGAAGCATTTGAAAGTCAGAAAGATTTCTGCTAGATGGGTGCCACATCTGTTGACTGACGAGCAAAAGAGGCAACGGGTTAAAGTGGCCAAAAAGCTGCTTCAAATGTTTCCAAAATATGACAAAAAGCAGTTTGCCAATGTCGTCACAGGTGATGAAACCTGGGTCCATTATTTTGAGCCCGTCAGAAAGGTTAGCAATAAGATCTGGGCCACTAAACACAGCAAACGCCCAATAATTGCCAAACGTTCTTTGAGTACAAAGAAGGTTTTGTATGCAATCTTCTTCTCTGGTGAAGAAGTCGCAATAAAAGTGCCAGTGAAAAAGGGCAAAAGCATCACCGGAAAGTACTACAAAGACGTAGTACTGAAGAAAATGAAAAAGTATTATTAGAAACGACGCCCTACCACTGGTTTTAAACATGTCCGTCTTCTACATGACAATGCCCCAGCTCATACCTCCGCAATAGTTACGGCGTTTTTGAAGAAAGAAAAAGTAACTGTTTTGCCTCACCCCTCGTATTCCCCAGACCTTTCCCCATGTGATTTCTTTTTGTTTCCGAAATTGAAAGCATTCCTTGCTGGGCGGAAATACCAGTCCCGACAGGCACTTGGATCTGCCATTCATCAGTACCTTATTACTGTGCCCAAATCAGCGTACCGTGACGCCTTCAAGAAGTGGATACATCGGCTGAAACTTTGCATTTCTAGCCACGGGGAGTACTTCGAGGGCATGAAATGAGTACTTTGGGGCTAACTTGAAATTTGAAGTCTCCAGATAGAAATAAGCAATTCATTTCGAACATCCCTCGTATATACGAGTATATATTTCTAACTTCAGGAGTCAAATTATATATTCATTTGTTAAATGTGGTTGTTCACTTTATTGTTTTCCTCACTCTCTCAACTCTGGTATGTCGAAGTACGGATATCTCGAAGTGTTTCAGTGAGTCCCTTGGAATTCGAGATAACGAGAGTCGACTGTATATGACAGCGATCAGAAGCATTTTGATTTGACAACTTCAGAACGTGATCTTTACTATAAATAAAAAAAAAGTATTACATGTAGCTTTCATAAAGAGCTTGGTCTACGCTCAGCTCGTTTGAGAATTTCCATTGTGTGGAGGAATGTGCACATGTCAAGTGGTGCGTGCACATTTTTGCCACAAGTGCTGCCGACTGTGAAACGTCGCACGTGTGTGTGGACCATCTACATTACGTACATGTATACGTGTAAAAAAAACACCGATCGGTAATTCGATGTACTGCAATGCATTTTTTACTTGTCAAACACAGCGGTGGCTTTCCAAGAGACGTCATACATCGGACGCACCAATCCAATCTAATAATCGTCAGTCGTATCGCCAATACAGAGAGTAGAATAAAAGGATGTGAAATAATTATGATGAAATTTGTCGTGCTTTCACATTTAATATTCTATATATTTCGAGTTGTATAAAAATACGTTGATCAATTTTCATTTTCATTCAAAGTGTAACTTAAACAGTTTTCGCTTGTAAATATTAATCATACGAGACGTTACGTCAGAAAACGTACTTTCAAACATGTGCGCCCAGCGAAGATTCGGATTAGTCTGCGCTTTCTAGTAGTCTGCAAGAATCTTTACTAGGCGCTTTTCGGATAGCCAAGGATGCAAATGATTTTTATTGGGACAACAACGGTTATGACCAGACTTCGCGGATGCGCAGGCTGATTTGAGTATTCGTAGGCATCCATGTCAAAAGTACGTTTTCTCACATAGGGGCTCATATTGTTGAACAGGCGGAGAAATAATCAATCGCCTTTAATTAAAAGCGGTCATAAATCATAAAAGTCTTTTCAAGCCATTGACATTAACGACATTTTCGATCTGTATTTTTATGGCATCGAAAGTTGTACCTCAAGTATTTTATTTATAACAGGAACAACGTTAAAGGTCATATGGCAAAATATCTCTGTTTCAGCAGTTTTAGTGTCGAAATATCGTGATAAGCTTACTGTTAGCTTACTATTCAGTGTCACATTGTAGGCAAAGTTTGACGCCGACTCCAGCTAGAGAAATAGTAATTGTTCAACAATTTGCAATATCCTTTAAGACAGACATTTGTTAATATTTTTCCCGCTTCAGGTTAAAAACATTTCGCCGTATCTTATTTACATTACGAAAACACGCCTATTCAAATATATTGAAACTTTTACAACCAAAATCGGGAAAATTTCCAGACAAAAAATATGCTCAAAACATAGATTGTGGGTACTCGTTAGAACCGCCTCATCGAGGCGGTTCTAACAAGTACTCACAATCTATGTTTGAGCAGAAATAAGAAAAATAATGTATACCCCTGTAAACCCCAGGTTTACTGTATAAAAGTGGGGTTTCAGGGGGTCAAAATTATATAGGCGTGTTTTCGTGATGAATATAAGCATTTGGAAGATAGGCCCTGACAAATAGTGTACATTCAGATCAGACGCCATATACATGTAACCCGGCGTCTGATCACGTTCTAAATTGTTTGCTACTCGTCCAGCAGTGTTAAGACACATCATCACACAATAAAATGAAATTCATTACGAAAACAAGCCTATACAAATATACTGAAAATTTTACCAACAAAAAATGAAAATTTTCAGATAAAAATTCTAATATTTTTCTTATTTCTGCTCAAAATATATATTGTGTGTGGGTACTCGTTAGAACCGCCTCAGCGAGGCGGTTCTTATCAGTACCTACAATCTATTTTTTTAGCAGAAGTAAGAAGATATAAGCTCAGGCCCCGATGTTATAAAACTTTTTTCATGCTCAACTCAACTGAGCATGAAATTTGCCCTGCTAATAAACAATTGCATTACAATAAACTGAGCATGAAACTTTCTCTGTTTATAAATATGAAAATGCCAACTATTGTTGGCATTTTCATATTTATTAGCAGAGAAAAAAACATGTTCAGCCGAGTTGAGCACAAAAAACGTTTTATAACCTCGGCGCCTGATATATCGAATTCGTCCTACGTTTTCAAGCAGAGCGGTCTTAACAAACAGTTTATACCCAGATCAGGCGCCACAGTGGCGTGTGTTCAGGGTCTACACTGTTTGCCACTCATCTAACAGTTTTAGGTGGAAAAATGGACTTGCTCGTACTTATAGAGAAGTATAGTTGGGAAATTAGGTTTACAAATTCTTAGGGTAAATACGGTGATATAACATGTACAGTTTTAGGAGAAGAATAAAATGGGTTTCGCTAAGCAAAAATTTGTCTTCGAGCATGCTCAAAATTCGCAGATTCAGAGTCATCCGACGCATGCGCAGTCTCATATAGGTATTTGCTTTCCATTCGCTCTACATTCATACATTCTGCAGTGTCCGATGCGTCTGTTAGCGGACAGCGAAGGCCCAGATCAGACTGCGCGGATGCGCAGGCTGATCTGGGCCTTAGCTGTCCGCAAATGCCCGAAGACACGTTTTCGCAAGGCAGGACCCTAATAAGCTTCTGCTTTCAGTCTGTTACCGGCTTTTGTATATATGTCATGTTTGTACAATAATTGTATTTTCTGGAATGGAATATGTTTAAACCAAAGGATAGCAGACGGTAAGTCATACTTATCATTCTTGACCGCCTTACCTGAACACCATATTTACTCTATATATTAGGAAGTTACTTTTTCTTAAATGGCCTGTATACACTCGTACACATAGTGAATTTACAGCCATACTTCACAGTTTATTACTTCCTGTTTTACTATCATGCAAATCAGATTCCATCTAGAAAAGTATTTATTCCAAAAAGAAAGGATTTGCACCTTGGTGGAATAAATTATTACCTTCCAAAAAGAAAGGATTTGCACCTTAGTGGAACAAATTATTTCCTTTTTTAGTAGAACTTTTTCAGTAGCGAGGCAAAACAATTTTGTCAGAGTTACCTGCACAGAAATTGCAACCATCTCTCTTAATTATGAACCAGAATATACTCATACCTTGTACAAAGTACACATTTGACTCTCCCAACTTAAAATTAATAACAAATGATTGAACTATTTTACACATTTCAAAGAGAAACATCTTTAACACTCCTTTATATGACTTAGTAAAAGAAAAAAAAACAAAAAAACATAAATATTTAACCCATTTAAGCCTAGCGTCCCATAAAAGCGACATAGGCAAACGGTGTAGACCCAGATCCGACGCCAAAGAACACAGCATCTGATCAGAGTCTACACTGTTTGCATTAAATACAGGAATTTCTATAAAATATGGTTATAATAAAAAAAACTAACTAGACACCCCTTCTATTGGAAATGGATCGGTCCAAAGAATTAAGGCAGAAGATTTCGCATGGCATAAAGGGGTTAATTAAGTACATTGAATATTTAGTAGCAAAAATATATCAAAAATAAAACTTCCAAATTTAATAACTCTGTGAAGTAGTTGGACTATTTAAATGCAGCTTCAGTACTGTTCTTGGCAGACTTAGTACCACATTTGTATCACATTACGAAAACACGCCTATTCAAATATATAGAAGATTTTTTCAGCTCCAAAAACTAAAAAAATCAGATAAAAACCCCGATATTTTTCATATTTGCTCAAAACATAGATTGTGGTACTCGTTAGAACCGCCTCGGCGAGGCGGTTCTAACGAGAACCCACAATCTATGTTTTCGAGAAAAAACTAAGAAAAATAATGTATACCCCAGTTTTACTATATAAACGTGGGGTTTAAGGGGGTCAACATTATATAGACATGTTTTCGTGATGATTATACGTATGGGCCGCCTCAAGCGAAAACGCGCCAAAATGTTCAGATCAGATCACCCTGGGCTCTCGCAAAGGATCATCCAAACCTACGCTCTCCTTTCATACTTTCTGTAGTATGTATCCAATAGTTGTACTTGCGGACAGTGATGGTCCTGAATAGACTGCGCCGATGCGTAGGCTGAGCTTGACCTTGGCTATCAGCATATGCCCGAAGATAGTCTTTGCATGGCGCGACACATTTGTAATTTTAACCCATTTAAGCCTAAAGTCCCATAAAAGGAACATTGGCAAACAATGTAGACCCAGATCAGACATCGCAGAACGCAGGGTCTACACTGTTTGCATCAGATACAGGAACTTATACAAAACATTATATTAATAAAAGCTAACCATATACAAATGTACCCCTTACATTGGAAATGGACCGGTCAAAAGAGTTGAGGTAGAAGAGTACATTCGGTATAAATTGGTTAACAAAACAAAATCGTGCCATATTCTTATTGATTATTTCTGGTCATAATGTTCAGAATGTTTTCGTTCACCTTAAGCTTTACCACTCTCTGGACTAACTGAGCAGACGACAAATTAATAGTATTTTTTTTTCCAGATAACAGGAGTTGACATTTCATGCAAATATTTCAATATGTTGTCTGCGGAAAAGTTTACCCAGAGTACTAGGCGTTAAACGAGCTTTTCTGATAGCACGTATGACTTGAAAGGTGCCTTTTTGTTTGTTGTTGGCCTCTTATTAGAACTAATTCTAGACTCTTTGACGTACGGTTTTCTTCCTTCATAAAATACAAACTTAGAAAATACAGCTGCGCCGATACTAGATGTGTCGCTAGGGATTTCCAGTTGTTACCAAGTCAATTTCTGTCATGGGCTAGACATAAAAAAGGCACACCATATCGAATGCAAACCATAAAGACAGAGACAGTCCTTGCTTTAGGCACTGAGTATTCATGGTCTACCATTGTCGATATATACATTTGTTAAGTATGTACCTATTGTGTAGGAGGCTTTTGTGTGGACACGCGGATCGCCCTGGAAACCTGTTGCTTGCATATCGCTTTGTAACCTTTTTTTGAGCAAGACGCCTCTAAGATATTGTCTTAGGAAACGCAGGTGGCGTTGCGATCTATTATACTTTAAGAAGTTCTATCTTTGCCCGTTAATTTGACCTCATTAATAAACTGATTTGGCCTGATAAAAATACAGTCCCTACTGGTGATTTGTTCCCTCTGATATCAGAGAAGTCGTGGAACTGTCGCACTTTTATAAGCGCCTATCCTTAGGATAGATGATGCGAGAAAAGACGTCGATCAGCCCACGTATCAGCATAGTCTGAGCGGAGTCTTGAATCACCACTTTATCCGTGCAGCTTAATTAGAGTATTCAATCGACACTGTGTGGCAAAGCTTGAAAAGGCGGATAGCCTAGACTCTTATCAGACTACGCGGACATTATGGGGATGCTGTTTTGGTCGTTTCAAAGCGGTATCCTTTTTGCAGGTCTATGCGAAGTCACATATGCATTTAATGTTACGTATTGTCTCGTGTTGCGTCTGTACTGGTGTATACATGTGTTTAATTACCCGTATACAGTATAACCTCAATGGCTCGAACACGGATGGCTCGTTTACCGTGGATGATTCGAAATCTTTTTTCAGTCCATACAAAATTCTTCCAATAGCTCAAGAAAACAAATATTTAGGGATCTTTTCTTATTTTATCATGGAATTGTATGTTGTTATCATGGAATTGTATTGTTGTGTGTACTCATTAGAATCGCCTCATCCAATCATTGTGTGGAAAATCCAAAAGATTTCCCTAAATTATCGCTTTTTGCTTCCCGAACTGGTGCCATGATTAACCTTCAGTAGCTCGAACTACCCATGTCTCGAACGAATGTCCATGGTCTCAAAGATGTTCGAGCCATTGAAGTTCGACTGTAATAGGTTTAGCTCCTTTCGGCACCTTAAGCAGACTGGGGCAAAGGACAGAAGAGAAGTACCTTCGGACATATGCGAACATTCAATGTTCAGATAAGCCTGCACATTCGCGCAATCTAATAAGAATCTTCACTTGGCGCATTTGATACATCCAAGGATGCAAAGTTCCTTTATGCGGACAACAAAGATGCTGATCAGACTGCACGAATGCCATTACGAAAACACGCCAATTCAAATATATAGAAACTTTTACCTCAAAAAAACTGAACATTGTCAGATAAAAAAAAACTTTGATATTTTTCATACTCTGACATTTTTCATAATGTATACCCATGTAAACCCTCCAAAACCTGAAAATTTTCTGACAAAAAACTGATATTTTTCATACTTCTGCTCAAAACATAGAATGTGGGGACTCGTTAGAACCGCCTCGGCGAGGCGGTTCTAACGAGTAACCACAATCTATGTTTTGAGCAAAAATAAGAAAAACAATGTATACCCCTTTAAACCCCAGTTTTACCATATAAAAGTGGAGTTTGAGGGGGTCAAAATTATATAGGCATGTTTTCGTGATGACCACTTGTCAGACGGAAGGTGCGTTTTCTCCTGTTGCAGCCCATTTTGTGATTTTCTTATTTAACCCTTGTCCTGCTGAAAACATTAAGATGCCATGCCTACTTCTAATTTTTAGCCAATCGGATTACTTGATCCAGATAGTTGATATAAATTCACATACTTAATAGCAAACAGTGCAGATCCAGATCAGTTGGCTTCTTCAGAAGCCAACTGATCTGGATCTACAGTGTTTGCGAATGCAGGGTATATCCAGGTTCAGCAGGACAAGGGTTAACCTTAAAAGCTTCCTGTGACATTATATCTTTCTCCATGTAATTTACAAATGTACTATCGAAAACGCACTTTCTTTGTAATCGAAGTACGATAAATAAAGTGTTTAAACTTTGAAACAACAGGAAGAAGCATTTGGCTGCAAGCATTAGATCCGTAAACGATTTCCTGGAAGCAACAGTCAAAACTAAGTACCATCGAACTTCATTGGCTCGAACATATTTGGGACCATGTTAATTTGTTCTCGACATGGGTAATTGAAGCCCCTGAGGGTTGGTTAATCATAGCGCCAGGGCAGGAGGCAAATGGGGATAACTTAGGGATAGCTATTTGATTTACTACAGAAAAGAATGATATGTGACTGTACTTATTAATCGTCCCGATGAGGCAATTCTTATGCATACACGCAACATACAGTTTTTGACAAAATATGATAAAATAAGAAATATTCCCTAAAATATCTCTAAATATTTGTTTTCTTGAGCTAATGTAAAAATTATCAGGGGGACAAAAAAGAGTTCGAATCAGCCACGGAACACGAGCTATCGGTTTTATTTCTTAAAACTGACTTGACAGAGTGAAACTGAGCCTTCAAAAATGCTTCCCTTATGAAAGCTACATTCACAGGTTTAATCCGTGGGCGGAGGATTGTATCGTCTAACAATTGGTGCATGGTCTTAATAATCAGAGTGGCAGCCATGCAGGCAGTTGTGAGGCTTTATAATTGTCATTCATCATGTCTTTCATTTCCTTTCAATTTCGCAATGATTCATTGAAGTTTAATGCTGCTATTCAGAAGCAATCAGTAAGCTAAAGAACACGAAAAGCATATGCTTTAACTCCGTTACGCCTGGCAAATGGTGTAGAACGCGGCGTCTGAGCAGGGTCTACACTGTTTGCATTTACAAGAGGAATTTCTATAAAACATGGTAAAAAAAAGAAGAAAATATGTTTAGAAATCGCAGCAAAATCCCATTACGAGAACAAGCCTATTCAAATATACTGAAATTTTTACCATCAAAAAAATGAAAGTTTTCAGATGAAAAATTCCAATTTTTTTTTTTCATATTTCTGCTCAAAACATCGATTGTGGGTACCCTTTAGAACCGCCTCGACGAAAACATACCTATATAATTTTGACCCCCTTAAACCCCATTTTTATATAGTAAAACTGGGGTTTACAGGGGTATACATTATTTTTCTTATTTCTGCTCAAAACATAGATTGTGGGTACTCATTAGAACCGCCTCGTAATAATGTATTCCCTTGTAAACCCCAGTTTTACTATATAAAAGTGGGGTTTAAGGGGGTCAAAATTATATAGGCATGTTTTTGTGATGCGTGCAGTCGCAAAGTCTGGTCAAAAACCTACTAATGAACAAGGACGATCACGCATTACACTCACAAGTTATGTAAAGCAGACTCGAAGTTCTCCCATAATATGTAGTGAAAACATTAGATATTGGGTAATCGTTAGTAGGCATTTTTTTTTTCAGCTTTGACATCTGATTTCAGTTTGTTCTCTTATTTCTACCTCTCCATTGTACTGCATCATAATGTCTTGATGTACTTAATATTATACTTTTTCGTTGAAAAATAATAAAATATCAATAAATTATATTTAAAAGAGTATTATCTAAGGCAATGGCTTAGACGTCTACAATATATACATACAGTATACATATATATGTTGTATGATGGGCAAGCTAATCTGGGTATTCGCATATGCCTTGATGCTCGTTTGTGCATGTTTGTGCATGTCATGGTGCAAATTTTTCTGAAGCTCCTTTTCAATTTTAACGGACTAGCGTCCCTAACCTTTCAGAGAGAGAGAGAGAGAGAGAGAGAGGCAGGAACGGGAGACCAAACCTAAGCACTACTTGACATCATTCTGGATCAGATAAAATAGGCAAAAGAAGAAAGAAAAGGCAGTGGCGGGCTAAGCATGACCGTGAAGGATCGGTGGAATGTTTTTTTATCGCGGATTTGTTACAGTTAAGGCATGTAAACAACATTCGGATAGGGCTTCTCATGTTCTTGGATAAAGGTTCTGATTTTTAAAGGAAGCTCTAATCCCCATTCACTGTTAAGCATTGTTTCAAAACAAAAACGAGCAAAAAAATGAAACAAGGTTCAAGCGCTTACTGTTCTGTGTTTGAACTGTATGTAGCCCTGGTGTCAAAATATATGTGCCATAGGGAGACAAACTTTGGACCAAGGAAAACTTTTGTCTCCATGAGAATCCGTGTAAGTTTCATCCAGTTAGCTGTAAACTCTTATTTGACATTAATCTGAGCCCAAAATTTGGAGCCTGTGAACTTTCGTGCTACAATTTCTGCGTTATTTTCTGTCGTGAAATAATATTTGTCAAATACCATGCAGTTCTGAGAAGTAAAACCTGATAGAAAAAATATCAAAAGACATGATCTTGATGTCTCAGTTCCTAAGAATTGAGCAACCTTAAAAGTCCCTATATGATACGAATTCAATCTACTGTACCACCTAACAACCTAAGCCATAAAGGTGATCTATTTTCTTCCGTAACTAGTTTTACGGAATCTTGCTGTACTAACTAGGTTTTTATGAAATTCCGAATATTCATTTAGTGCACCACATTCATTGTGATATGGAATGTCTGTTTTTGAATAATCGGGCTTCTGAAGTGACACGGATACTCAGACACTTCGACCATCAATGTAGACATTCACTAGCGCTAATAATTTAAGCATAATTGGTCGAAGAATCTAAAATAAGAAGACTATGTATGGCGTATGGATTTTTGGTAAAAGGCAGTACTAAAATAGACATGTTTCTGCACTCGGTGATTTGATGCTGCATTATGCACTGTTCGTGATTTTGTCATAAATCCAAACAAACGTTACAGTCGCGATATGTACATATCATCAGTTTGATGACGGAGGTTGTTGGTCCTGTGTATAGAGTTTATAAACTGTATACACAGGACCAACAGACTCCGTTGTTGCCTTGTAGTCATTGTGGCCATCTTGGATGACAGTTTCTAAAATATGTATAAACTTGTACATGTAAGACCTTGTCTTAGGAATGCTCTGCATGCAGTTTGAGTTCATTTGAGCCGCACCTTAAAAAACATATCTTCTAACAAGTGCTCTTAACGAAAACTCGAATTAGCCTGCGCATCCGCGCATGAGCAGTCTGATAAGTTTCATTGCCCGCCATCACGAAAACATGCCTATATAATTTTGACCCCCTTAAACCCAAATTTTATACAGTAAAACTGGGGTTGACAGGGGTATACATTATTTTTCTTATTTCTGCTCAAAAACATAAATTGTGGATACTCGTTAGAACCGCCTCAGCGAGGCGATTCTAACAAGTACCAACAATCTATGTTTTGAGAAGAAATTTGAAAAATATCAGGGTTTTTTATCTGAAAATTTTCAGTTTTGGGATGTAAAATTCTGTATATTTGAATAGGCTTGTTTTCGTAATGGCAGTAAAAACTATGCATCCTTGGCTATCCTAAATGTGCGCAGTCAAGATTCCAATCAAACAAGCTAATCTGACTCATCGGTGGGCGCACATCTCCTAAGGTAGTTTTTCTAATGTTGTTGCTCAAATGATTGTATCATACTTGGCAATGACGGCCATCATGTATGAATGTTTCCAATACTTTTGCAATTATTCTGGGCCCAGTTGTTCAAAGCATCGTTAGCTTAACGAGCGGGTTTGTGGTCAAAAGCTATTTACATTTTTCAGCAAAAATATTAGCATATATGCCATATATATGATCAAAGTTTTAACGATGCGTTAACTAACGACATCGTTAGTTTTAAACAACTGGGCCCTGTTTGTTCTTGTCTGCCCCAAGGATGCTCTGCAAGCAATTTGAGCTCATCCGGCTGTTAAGATTATTTTACACGATGCCAGTTTTCAATTAATTTTGTAGATTTGAAAGAGCTTTTTACTACATATTTGATTTAAATCGGCCTCGCAGTTTCGAAGACGTCATGTAAACCTGTTTTATCCTTTATGGTCATGACAGTCATCATTGATAGCAGTCTCCAATAATTTACACAATACACATTTCTCAAAGATGTTTCATATGTTGTTAGGTTTCTTGCTAAGAAATCATTTGAATGAACAGTTTCCAACTGCAAACGCATGGAATATTTCGGTCGCCTTTACAAATCAAATGTAAATCAGCATGAATTTCGCAAACTTTGTTAACACCTCATCAAGCAACATTATTGCTAAATTGAATTTAAACCGCTTCAGTGGTTTCGGTGAAAATCTCGTTTACCCTTCTCTTGCTGAACACGACATGCACTGTCTTAAGAAACAGTGTAGATCCAGATCAGTTGGCTTCTGAAGAAGCCAACTGATCTGGATCTGCACTGTTTGTCATTAAATATGTGAATTTCTATCAAAAACCCGGATCAAGTAATCTGACTGGCTGGAAATTAGAAGTGGGCGTGACATCATAATTTATTCAGCATGACAAGGGTTAAGAAATGAGCCGGGGCACAGCATTGCCTACAAGATCGATTGTACGTCCAGCGAAGATCATATCAGATCATATCAGAGTCTTCTCTGTCCGCCCGAAGACGCTTTGGATTCTTGGCTACCCACAGACTGCCCTGAAAAATCTTATCAGACTGTGCGGAAGTGCGGGCTGATCTGAGTCTACGCTGGGAGCACAATCCCGTGGGAAATCTTGCGCCCCGTCCCATGATAATCGAAAGGACAGGTGTACATAAAAAGTATTCACTATAGTTCATCCTGAACATCGCTCAGGCAAGTTAAAACAAATCCAGAGATTAAACCAAGGACACGGAAATCCATTATGTTATATTTCACTGCAAATGTTTCAGTACTTTCAGAGACGACATTTAACTACTTGCCGAAAGCAAATCTGTATATTGTGTGTTCAAACAATGTCAGTACTTTCAGTGATAAATGTACCACTTCCAGCCTTTCCCATTGACAGCATATGACAGTTTCAGGGTTGTCATGACAACCGTCTCACTGAATCACTGGCCGTACACACATAATGTCAGACGTGAACCACCCACAATTGTTGCTGTGGAATTCCATTTCTGAATACCTTCACCTTTTATAGAAATGAACTACTCAAGATTTACGAAGTATTAATCAGTTAAAACTAACTGCAATATTGAAGAATGCTAAAAACGTTCGCGCCTATGACAGAACGCTCCTTCAGGGCATTAATGGTACTCGTTTTTGTTTTTAGGAAACGTCTCAAGCATATGTATTTTAGGGGATTGGTTACGCCAATCTCCTTCTGAAATGTGGATTTCTCTATTATCTCGAAAACATACATGTACCTTTACAATTTTGACCCCCTCAAACCACACTTTTATACAGTAAAACTAGGGCATAGGGGTATAGGGGTATACATTATTTTTCTTATTTCTGCTAAAAAACATAGATTGTGGGTACTGGTTAGAACCGCCTCGGAGAGGCGGTTCTAACGAGTACCACAATCTATGTTTTGAGCAGAAATTTGAAAGATATCAGAACTTTTATCTGAAAATTTTCAGTTTTTGGTGGTGAAACTTTCAATATATTTGAACAGGCGTGTTTTCGTAATGTACAGAAATACTTTGGCTTTTCCTGGATATCTTCGAAAGTCTTCCATGATAA
Organism: Anodontia alba; assembly: GCA_964016985.1. Lineage (NCBI taxonomy): Eukaryota > Metazoa > Mollusca > Bivalvia > Lucinida > Lucinidae > Anodontia > Anodontia alba. The sequence continues at coordinate 62,838,305 of OZ024822.1, read as the reverse complement.
ATAAAAGTGGTTAGTGTAGGCTGATCAGACTGAGCGCATGCGCAGACGGATCTGAATCTATGATAATAACACATGCTCTCCCTTAAAAACTGGATGAGCTCATTTAAATTAAACTTGAAGAACTTTCTTGTTAATCACAGTAATGGCAACAAGTTTTCAATGCTTAAAATATAAATTGCATTTAGTGGTGCTTAGCAAATTCATTGTAGTTTACATATTTTATGTTTGAGCCACTTCTCATCACCTATGTGGTTTTGGTCAAATGGAATGCCCCACTTTATTAAACTGCTCTTCATGACTGATTCAACAAATTAATTTACGAGCAATGCTGGTTTACAAATTTTCTAGCTGTTCTATCATCGTCATGGCCAAACTGAACATACACGTGTTAATTGCGAATGCCTACACCGGGCTAGGCACTTGCGCAGTCTGGTTTATTCATTTTTGTTTTAAAATCATGAATTTGAAAATAATGTTCATCACGTAAAACGGCCAGGGCCCAGGTAATATTCAGAATTAAAATAGGTTCGCCTGACGAGAATGTATTTATCTCCATTCTCAAGGTCGACTGTTGACTTAATGTCTCTTTTAAGGTAAACTTATACACTTTCAGAGAAGGCGACTCCGTTAATATTGTTTGTCATTCTTTTGTCAAGGAGTCCATTCTAAATGGAAAGCATTTGCTTCCTATGGAAGCACATGAATTCCTTTTCGAGAAGACCTTTTTAAAAGGGGCTTGGTATGATGAAAATCAAACAGGAAGCCAGAGATGTTGTTTCTCTAGTAACAAAAGGTGGAAACTCTGCAACGTGTGTTTAGTCCACTCAAGGGTATCTTCTTTGGTACGGAATTCAAATTTTACCAGGCAAACAAATTCTTTTCAAATCAAGTGTCCTCATTTGTAAACGATGACAATGATTTCAGCTCAGAGTGTTCTCATTTTAGGTGAATTCATTGCCTCCAGGAGCCAAATGGATCATATGCATACTTTGCCGTTGATCTCATTTCGCAAGGATGCTTTTTTAACTTCAGTCGACAAAGTTGCCAAAGGGCATGAACGTTCTCCCTTAAGAACTGAACGCTAATTGCTTTCCGAATACAATGTCGATTAAGCCTGTGCCAGCATGCGACCATAATGTTTGGCATAATTGAGACAATATGCTATTAGCATCCGGTTATGCTTGAGGCAGGAAGTAAGTAATGACGCCATTAATGCCATTCCAAAACATCAGTCATACTTTGCATGAAGACAAAGCAGCCGTGTAAATCGAACCAGTATCCTTTGGAGTGTGTAAAAAACACACATGCTGAGTTTATGCAGGAACCGAATCTAAACAAGGTCTTTGCATGTGACCCAAAATCTCTCAAAAGGAGCCGCATCATAACAAAACCTGACATCTGGCAAAGATTGTGGACATGCGCAATGGGCTGTGGCTATGCGCAATTGGCGTTTTTAAGAAAATGAATACGCTAAGCAGAGTCTCCGCCACTGAGATAAGCGAGACAACTTTTGTGACACTTCCTGATAAGTCTGATTAAAGTCTTTGCAAGGCACTCTGTGGGTAGCCCAGGCTCCAACGCGTCATCAGGCGGATGCGTGTATCAAACATTCTGAATAGCCTGCTTGGATGTGCAGGCTGGTCTGAGTCTTCACTGGACGCACTTGCAATCTTGTAGTGAATGTTCTGTTTCGGGAGAAATATTAAAACACACTGTAAAGACATGTCAACCCAGTAGGATAACGCAGCCCAGGAGAAATACACGCGTTTTCATTGAAAAAGTACATTAGCTTTTGGACAAAAAATAATCTGTTCCGTGCGTTTGATATACTAAAATCACACTGGGTGTCCTCTTTATTCGTCGTTCTCGCACCTTACTATCAACGAAAGAACAGAAGAGAACATTGTTTCGTGTACAGCTAAGTGATGAAGATCTGCCATACAGTGGCTACGAACATTGGAAATATACACACCCTAAGTTACCTGGTGAGACTTCAGATTTTGCATGCATGCCTCTACATACTGAGTAAATATTGCCAGACTGGGTTTTTGAAACACTGAAGGAGACGTTAGCAGATAACTCTAAAACTAAATTTAGTAATATCTTGTAGGCCCTGGTCAGTAATATACAGCCCATCAAATGCAAAGTAGCAGTCTTGTCGGGTTATAGGAACTAAGCTCCTATCTTGCGGCCTACAGGTATAAAACATAAACCATTTTTCTAACAGTTTCGAAACACTGACTTGTATGAGTCTGTGTAGCATGTCTGGCTCTGTAATCTTTCAGTACACTTGTCACACAACACGGCGTTTGATCCGGATCTACACTAGACACATCACCAGGCGATAAGGAAAAGTTAGTGTTATTTTTTGCAAATATTGTAAAACGTTCGGTATCACTTTGCATATTTGAACGCAGCCCAGGTACGTAAACAGAAAGACACAAAAGTTCTCTGCCTTGTACGAAATGGCAAAAACTCTACCAAGGGTATCCTGTCCCTTTAATAATAAAATAATAATAATAATAATAATTATAATAATAATAATCCACTTTATTTATAGAAGGTAACACATTTAGTAATCTAGTACTAATCTTCCATGTGGCCCTCTTTTTTCCTGGGCTGAAACCAGTACTAAGCATTGTGGAAAAACGTCACTAGCTCAAGGAAGCAACACTTGCTTTTAGTGAGGATCGAACCCGGTACCTCTCGATCTCGAGTCCGATGCTTTACCACTGCACGACAGCGCTCCACAAATGTTTAACAGTCATTCAAGAAAAAAAAATGTGGAGGAGTCGAGAATGTACAGTGAAGGTTGCCTTTGCATCACGAAAACACGCCTATATAGTTTTGACCCCCTTAAACCCCACTTTTATATAGTAAAACTGGGTTTACAGGGGTATATATTAGTTTTCTTATCTCTGCTAAAACATAGATTATGGATACCCGTTAGAACCGCCTCGCCGAGGCGGTTCTAACAAGTACCCACAATCTATGTTTAGAATAGCAATATGAAAACTACTAGAAACTTTGCATCACGAAAACACGCCTATATAGTTTTGACCCCCTTAAACCCCTCTTTTATATAGTAAAACTTGGTTTACAGGGGTATATATTAGTTTTCTTATCTCTGCTAAAACATAGATAATGGATACCCGTTAGAATCGCCTCGCCGAGGCGGTTCTAACAAGTACCCACAATCTATGTTTAGAATAGCAATATGAAAACTACTAGAAACTTTCATCTGAAAGTTTTTATTTTTGGTGGTAAAATTCTCAATATATATGAATAGGCGTGTTTTCGTAATGGAAAATAAAGAACACACAAAAGAACGCAACTCGGAGAATCGGTTTTCCTAAAAACTCTTTTATTTAGAGCCTATTAAGAGCAATATGATAGGTAAGGACGACCCTGATTTATTCTTATTTCTCACAGAATATATCTTTAGAATATTTGTTAGAATAGCCTCGGTGAGGTGACTAAAGCAAGTATTCAAAACTTATGTTTCTTAGAGTAGTTGTGGTAATGGTACTCAAGCCATAATCCAAAACTCATAAATCCGTAAACGAATGACGAATCAGAATGTTCATACCAACAGACATGGACCCCAGAATAAAGGATGTAATCAGGCATCCGCGGATAGTAAGCATTACTTGGTAAGCAAGCTTCGCCCACCATGCCCATAGGCCTGAACGAAGGAAATGTAGGTAGTAGCGTATGTCCGGGGTTTCGGAAGTCTACTGATGACTCGTCATTGGCAAAAACATCAGAAATAATTCTGGAAACTGCCACATTGTAGAAATTGACCAGATCTTGATGTCTTCCATAGAACTTCTTAAGTGTTGCTACAAGTTTGGCTTTATGATACCCCTGGCTCAACAACTTTGTAGTGAGCACTTTCCCAACTCCATGAAGTCCTGATAATTTGAACAGTCTCTGGCATAACGGATTCACTGTGATACGTAAGCGCCGTATGCTGGTGCAGAAGGGATATTACTGCTCAGGAATGGAAAGTTAACAATGGGAAAATTGAAGTCATCCCGTTTGTCGTAAAGCCTAGTAGTTAGCTTTCCATCGTCAATGTAGAGATAACAATCCAAGTATGAGGAAACTGCAGTCTCTGTTGTTTCCTTTATTTCAAGTTCACGTGGATAGATGAATTCCAAATACTCTGCAAATTTTGTGTTTTTAGAGACAATACATCATCTATATATCTGTAGATGAAATTGAATTGTTGTGCAAGGTGTTTCTTGCCTGCTTTGAGGAGACTTTGTACAAACTCCGCCTCATACTAGTATAAAAACAAGTCGGCAAGCAACGGTGCACAGTTAGTACCCATCGGTATACCGATTGTTTGCTGAAATATCCGTCCGCCGAACTCCACAAAAATATTGTCGATTAGATATTCCAGCATTTTTATGACACCTGCATCTGAGTATTTTTGTGGTGCATCAGAGTGATCCCGAACGAAGTATGTGTCTTATGGAACAAGCACTGGTTGATAATTTCGTTTAATTTAGATTTCAATTCATCATGAGGAATAGTTGTGTAAAGAGTAGAGAAATCGAAAGATTTTATACTGTTGTCGGAATAAAGAGATTGTGCTTTTAGGTTTTCTAAAAGCTCTTTGGAGTTTTTCAGGACTCACATCTGATTAACACCATTCCTGGCATATGTAAAAGTGTCACAATACAATGAAATACAATGTACTTGCATAATTTCTGATTCTTTTTGAGTGAGGTTTCGGGGCAGTCAAATTTTCATTATAAAGATTTTTGTCGTATTGAGTGTCGATATAAAGAGACTTGATTGCATAATCGGTGCCTAACGGGCGGATTAAGACGTCACATATTTCCTTTATTAATCATTTCAATGACTAGATTAAGCATTACAATTGTAAGGTAATCCACCGGTTTAGAAATATTCCATTTTTATTGCCCATTATATTGGAATAGGGTATAAGATGCATATCATGCGGCAGACTGTAAGATTTGTTTTAACCCAATTATAGCTGCTAGATATACATTCCACCTTAATAGCAGGACGGCGGATCGGGTCTCAGACTCCATGATGGTGCCGAACAACTCCTTTCACTAGAGGACTGATGTCTAATATTATGTCTTTGATCGAGCCTTTCAGGGATCTACTAGTTTGGTGTTTACCTTTTTGTGAAGTTCATTGTTTGAAAAAAGAATAATTAACTATAACGTACTGAGTAAAGTGCCAGAAAACGTAATTTCGGACACATGTGTGCTGCGAAGATTCAGACCGGCCTGCGCAATCGCACAGTCTGATCCGAATCTTCAGTGAACGCACATTACGAAAAACGCCTGTTCAAATATACTGAAAATTTCACCACCAAAAACTGAAAGTTTTCTGATAAAAAATCTGATATTTTTTTCATATTTTTGCTCAAAACATAGATTGTAAGTATTCGTTAGAACCGCCTCGGCGAGGCGGTTCTAACTAGTACCCATGTTTTTGAGCAGAAAAAAAAAATAATGTATAAAATAATGTATACCCATGTGCACCCCAGTTTTACTATATAAAAGTGGGGTTTAAGGGGGTCAAAATTATATAGGTATGTTTTCGTGATGTTTTGGATAGCCAGAAAAAGGTTTTTTCACTCAGAGAACGAAAACTCTGATAAGACTGTACAGACGCGTCTGCTAAGCTGATATGATTCTTAGATGGGAGAAGGTACGTCTTTTTAGGTTTAGACTCTAATGATTCCAGTGGAAAATGGTTTTCAGTACTGCAGCGTGGAAAAAGTTATACTGTCGGATGGACTCTTAAATTCTGCCTTTACTCCTTGGAACGGTCTATTTCCAACAGAAGGGGTGTTTAGTAAATTAATATTATTACCATGTTCTATAGAAATCCTATATGTAATGGAAACTGTGCAGACGCTGATCAAAAACTCGTCTGACCTGGATCTACGCAGTTTGCCAATGCCACTTTTCGGAGACGCTAGGTTTAAATGGGTTAAACAGACTAGCTCATATTTTACACACCCACGTGTAAAACCATTTTAATGATTTCTCTTTGTATAGTCTTAGCGAAAATCGATCCTGCCTCATTAGACCGAATTACATACAAACAGTTCCGGTGTATAAACCAACATTTTCCTATATGCAGTCTGTAATTTTCAGACAAGCGTGCGCAGCCGATACCGAGGTTAGTCAGGATAGTCCGTGGCGAGCATTATAGAGTTCTTATATTTTCGGCCGTGCAAATTAAAATACCTCTTTGGGACATATCCGAACAACGGATGTCCATACCAGGCTGCGCATGTACACAGTGTCGCCAGGGCAGTTATCTTGCATCGACTGTACAATATATAATGCTTCTGTAATCGGCTATCGAATGTGCTGGCGACAAACTACTTGAATTTGTGTGTGTGTGTGTGTGTGTGTGTGTGTATGTGTGTGTGTGTATGTGTGTGTGTGTAAAAAGCCACCTTCTCTCTCGGCATGGCCTGTTATGCACCACCCGAATAGCCTAGGCAACTTGTACAATTATTTTCTTGATACAGGCCTTCAAGACAGTTCAGGTTTCTTTTAGTTGATTGAGAACTGTTTGATACAATAAGCGTTGTAATCTTATAGACTTAATATATCCCACAAAAGCCAGGGTCGTGTGACATTGATCACATAAATACTAACAAATAAAACAAATGGTCTGTGGATTGAAAGTATAAAGATTTGCTTTGTTCCTATAATAATGGTAATCAACGGTAACCTGTACAGTTTCGGTCCTATTTAAAACGAGAGAGAGTATTCGAGATCAACCCCTTCTTATACAAAGCTATTTCCTTTCAGCATGATGCATTTGGCCCAGTGGTGTTCCAGTGTCATCATCCAACAATTGAAGAAATTTGTGTTAACTCACTCAACCATTGCCTTGACATTAACTTAGACCGGAAAAATATGATTTTTAAGATCGCGGAACAAAACTACTCACTGGATGTCAAATCAGATGAATAGGCGGATATTTGATACCTTTATTCGCACTACAGCATTCATTGAATCCATGCAATTGTGGAATATTTTACTATAAACTTACTATGATCTTCAGCTATCCTTCCTTTGGTGCCTCAGGAAGGCTGTGCTTCGCAATTGTGGTATTTCCTGGGTATGTTCTCTTAAATGTTTGCACTGTCTTGCCAAAGAAGAATTCCTTTAGAGGGCTTATGACATAAGTTTTCACGGATTGCGATTTTCATTTTCAGCTTGTCAAGTAAGTTAGCATAGTACTCGCCAGATCCGTTGACCTCGACCGCATCACATAATGAAAACCCACCTATATAATTTTGACCCCCTTAAACCACACTTTTATATAGTAAAACTGGGGTTTACAGGTGTATACATTATTTTTCTTATTTCTGCTCAAAACATGGATTCCGGCGGGGCGGTTCTAACGAGTACCCACAATCTATGTTTTGAGCAGAAATATGAAAATTATTAGAATTTTTATCTGAAAACTTTCAGTTTTTGGTGGTGAAATCTAAAAATGCATTTGAATAGGCGTGTTTTCGTAATGAAAGTCCACTGTGTACTACCTCTCTAGTTGCCATGTCCACCACTAACGGGATAGGGGACCCAACGGGCTGTTTACTTGTGCTTACCTGATTGATCATGTAAGATTGCTAAACCCATTTCTCACGTGAGAAATGCCCAATGGATGTGCTATCTTTTCCACCTGAATATGAGGTAAGACGAAAAGCATGCTTTTATATCAATGGCCATTTTACATATACCGAAATCGTGCGGTGCAATAGCATAGGAAAATCGCCGCCACCTAATCGGTCAGTTAGAAATTCCGTTAGGCTGGTTAATTGACTCTCCTCCTAAGAAACGATACATTTACAAATGGCTAATTATAAATCTCCACAAAATTTGTTCTAAGCAAACTAAGAAGACAGACAATAAAATAACTACAGTCGACTCTCGTTATCTCGAATTCCAAGGGACTCACTGAAACACTTCGAGATATCCGTACTTCCACATATCAGAGTTGAGGGAGTGAGGAAAACAATAAATTGAACAGCCGTATTTAACAAATGAATACGTAAATTGACTCCTGAAGTTAGAAATATATATATAAAATAATGTGGAAAAGAGGAGAAATTGCTCCTTCGGAGCAATTTCTCCTCTTTTCCACATTATTTCGTTACCTGTTGTCATAGTTTCATGTTAAAACAGGGACCAGATTTTCACTTCAAGATAAGCGGTAATTCGAAATAAGCGAGTTCGAGATAACGAGGTTCGACTGTATATTTATGTTTCTAATAAAACACTAACTTTTTGTTTATAACAGCGTCTATTGATGCAGTCATATGTATGTATGTATGTATATGTATGTATGTGTGTGTGTGTGTGTGTGTGAGTTGGGGTTTAACGGCACGTCAACCCTTGTGGGTCATTTTGTTTTGTCTCCCAGAGAAAGGGAGAAGAGAGATAGAAGAGATAGTAGAGGAGATGAAAGAGGGGAACAGGGACGAAAGAGGAACAGGAATGAAAGTGAAGAAACAGAAGAAACAAAAATATTCCCTCTCTACCTTTACCTGCTGTAAGGATGGCAGGCCTTGCCCAACTGTAAGCCAATATCAGTTGGACGCCCCAGTGACGTAAGATGCACGACATCTTTGCCTCACACAACCACCCCATGTGTGTGTGTGTGTGTGTGTGTGTGTGTGTGTGTGTGTGTGTGTGTGTGTGTGTTGTTAAAAATGTGTAGAACAATATTATTCAGTCATATATTATTACTTCATAGTAAACATAATGAGAATCAGTAAATGCCTCATATTGTCACAGTTAACAAGTCGTCTTGAGTCGGTGGAATGGGAGGAATATTTAGCCTTTACGAAAATTATTTAGCAGGGCTGGAACTTGCACTCGTGACCTCTTGATCTGCGTTATTGAACACTGTCTGTGTAGTGATAATGATTGATGCTAAAGCTACGGGGTGCTTTGAAACTAAAAAGGTTCAGAAGCGGTTAGATATTTTATGCCACAGTTTCAAAGAATCTGGAGGACATGTATTTGCTCTGTGTTATCATATCGTTCGTTTTGAATGACTTTTTTGTTTATTTATTTATTTTTTTCTTTTGAATATTATTTGGGGGTAAAGATATAATGTAATGTAAAAATACCAATATTTATATATTATGCTTATTAATCCTTCCGCTTGTTTGTTTGCTCGTGATTCTTCGTATGTATCATTATGTAATAATTTTTGTATTGCTATGTGCCTACCATCGCTGAAAAGAAACGCCTTCCAAGGCAAAAGATGCCCCGCATTAATTAGAAATGGGCTGATAATTATATGACCTTATCACGAGAAACATGTCTTCAGGGATTTCGACCAGGTAAGACTCAAACCGGACTGCTCATCTACACCATTTAGCTAGATTTTTGACTTTTTCAATATAGATACTGGAGGTATTATTCTATCTTATCAATAAAGAATAAAAGGTGCTGATGAGACAGCGCGGATGCGCTGGCTGATCTGTGTCTTTGCTGTTCGCAGGTTCAATCAGGTTTTCTCATGATGTAGCTCATACATCTGTATGATTTGTTTCATATGCGTTGCTATGTGTAAAGGTCAAAGCCAGGGTCTGAAGTCAATATCAAGATCAACAAGTTAATAACTTATTATAATGCGAGCTTTCATTGTCATTTTAAAATCACTAAACCAATTCTGATCATACTTAACAAACATAACTACTTCGATCATTTGATCAGTCAAATTTATGCTTCAGAAAATCAAATAAATAAAGCAAATTCTTTTGAAGCTGAAGCCCTGTTTTAGCATTTGCAGTTGGTCATTCAGTAGATGGGTTTGTTCCATGCAAAATGTATGATAAACGTGATGATTTTGATTTTAAGATTTTAAATTTTCCTTACTTAGATGGGGATGTTCCTCGTAGAGAACCATAGGGTGTTTATATATCACAACTAATTCGGTTCTAATCATGTTACTGACTTTAACACTCAAAATAAATTATTAACTGCTAAACTTTTAAATCAGGATTATCGGTACCATAAGCTCCGCAAAACCTTTTCTAAATTTAACAGACGCCATTTCGTTTTAGTTTCAAAAATCAGTTTTGGACTTAAATCTCTTCTGCAACTAGGCCCAGCAGAACCTAAATTTTATGGTGATGGTATATATATTCAGAAAAAGTATACGCTTGCAATGATTTTAGCATTCCATTTCGTAAAATCATTCTTCGATATATAAAGAGAGGGTACAACATAAATGTAATACCACAAACTGCATGCAAAGTAGTTAACCCAATCATTATTAATAACGTTCCTTCCCTCTTTGGTTGCACGCCGGTGGGTCGGGCCCCAGACTCTATGACAGCTCCGGCCTATAAACTTTTAAGTAAGTCGGTTGGTGCCCAATGCTCTAGCTGTAGTCTGGTCCATCGGCGTCCAACTGTTGTTTTTTTCTTTAAGCCTCCAATTTCGAATAAAATAGGTGGAACATATGTCTTTGCCTTCCCTCGTCCGTCCGTTCGCCACGCTTTTTGTGCATGCCATATCTTGAAAACCCTGCATGCTAGGGTTTCAATTTTTTATAAACGTGTTTCCCATGGAAACTTAGCTGACCCATATTTTTCTCGTCCAGTATATTTGTACTTTCAGAGTTATACCCCTTCGAAAAAAATCAGAATTGATTCTTGTCAGCAAAATACCCCAAAAAGTACTTAAGCTAGGGTCCTAAAACTTCATAAAGTGATTGAAAATTATGTGTAGATTACTTGATTTGATTTTGAGGGAAATCCGTGAAAATTGACGTAGTTATGATCCTTGGAAGTTCTGGGAATTTTGACCTTGTCAGCATGATTTCTCAAAAAGAACTCAAACTAAGGTCTTGAAATTTAAAATGCAGATTGGGGATGGCATGTAAATTACTGGACTAGATTTTGGGGGAATTCCATAAAAAATGACATAGTTATGGCCCTTTGTAGTTCTAGGCATTGTGACCTTGTCAGCAAGATATCTCAGAACAATTTAAACTAAGGTCATACAATTTTATATGCTGATTGGGGACGGTGTGTAGATTACCTTATTAGATTTCGAAGGAATTCTATGATCTATTGACGAGGTATGGCCCTTTGTAGTTCTGGACATTTTGACTTTGTCTCAAAAAGTATTTAAGCTAAGGTCATGAAATTATATGAGCTGATTGGGGATGGTGTGTGAATTACCAGATTAGAGTTTGAGGGAATTCCATGAAAACAATGACATTGTTACGGCCCTTTGCATTTCTGGATAGTTTGCCCTTGTCAGCAAGCTATTTTAAAATGTATTCAAACTGAGGTAATGAAATTTAAAATGCTATTTGGGGATGATGTGAAAATTGCCTGGTTAGATTTTGAGGTAATTCCGTGAAATGTTGACAGAATTATTGTTCTGGACATTTTGACCTTGTCAGCAGGATATCTAACAGTATTTATGCTAGAGCCTTAAAATTCAATTTGCTGATTGGGATGATATATAGATTAACTGATTAGCTTTTTAGGGAATTCCATGAAAATTGATGTAGTTATGGCCCTTGGCGGTTCTGGGCATGTTAACGTTGTCGGCAAGATCTCTCCAAAAGAAGGTAAGCTAGGGTCTTGAAATTATATCTGCTCATTAAGTATGATGTGTTAATTAAATGATAAGATTTTGAGGGAATTCTATGAAAAATTGAGAATTATAGCCCTTTGAAGTTCCAGGAATTTTGACCGTGTCAGCAAGATATTTCAAAAAGTGTTAAAGTTGGGTCTTGAAATTTAGTATGCGGTCTGGTGATGATGAGTAGATTACTCAATTAAATTTCAAGTCTGGTCTATAAATTTTAGATGGAGTTGGACATACAACGAAACAGAACAGAACATAAAGTTTATGATTTAAAATCTTGTGATCAAAATGTCTAGAGAGCAGTTATAGTCTGACTGAATTTATGCCTCTTTTGGACTTAGTCATTAATGTTATAAATAAACTTGTGAACATTTGTATGGGTATGTGGGCTTTATATATTTTATTATGATACGACGGAAGTTTGCAAAGGGTATTGATGTGTCATTAGACCAATTTAGTACTGTAATAAGGTGGTGTGCAAAATCCATACACGGAAGTGTCCTTTATGCTCACGAAGCGTTATTAGTTCGGCTGAGTTGGTATATCCCCATCTGGTGCACTAGTCTCATTACGAAAACATACCTATTCAAATATATAGAAAATTTCACCTCCAAAAACTGAAAATTTTCAGATAAAAAATTCAAATATTTTTCAAATTTCTGCTCAAAACATAGATTGTGGGCACTCGTTAGAACCGCCTCGACGAGTACCTACAATCCATGTTTTTTAGCAAAATAAGAAAAATAATGTATACCCCTGTAAACCCCAGTTCTACTATATAAAAGTGGGGTTTGACGGGGTCAAAACTTTATAGGCGTGTTTTCGTGATGCTGACCCATAATGCCCTCAAAGTGCCAATATAGTAGTATACATGTCAGATTTGTACTGCTATTTTGGAATATTTCACTTGGTGTGTAGCTTCTGACGTCAGTTGTACCATTGATGTTATATCATGAAAACAAATGAACATAATGATAAGGAGTTGGAATTTCAACACAATAATATAAGATTTGCTTAAATAGGGGATGCTTGTCACACCTTTAGGGACAAGCATATGATGTGGAGCATAGTGTTTTACAAACACACATATCTAGTTTGCTGCAGCATGTCAGTTATTTCTTCCTGTCGAGTCCTCACCGTTGTTTCATCTCTGTATTCGTTTGATTTTATGTTCTCGGAAATGTTGCACTGTTTAGTTAGAAACCCTTCACGCGGACTGAACAGATATTTTGTGTATACCACGGCAGAACAAAGGCCACGAAAACCGATTTAACGCTCCGCCCCAGTAATATTTACTGATCGTTCCAAGGCGGTGCTTCGGCTGTTGTTTACTATTTTTGTCTTTGTATGTCTTTGCAGGTATGTCCTGGTGAAAATTTTATTTCGTCTAGCCTTTTGGTCAATTTTTGGGAAAGAAACTGTACTTTGGCTTTCTGCTTGTAGCGCCGTTGCTGTAAGTGCGTCCTTCTTTCCCGTTGGTGTCTTGGACGGAAGCTGTTAGTAATTGTATCGATTCCTGATCATTGCCTTCTTTTTTGTACCATTCTGAAAAAAGGTGCAGATGAAGGAAAGTTTAAGACCTTCATGACCGTAAAAACAATATCAAGGTCACAAACTTCTCGCAGTTTTATGTGTACAGGGGTAATACACATATAATCATAAGATTCTGGTAAACTCAGACACTTACTCAGATATGATGGTACAACAAGATATGGTCTACCTCGCGTTAGATAGTTCTGGCTCACAATTGTCATTATAAGACCTGATGTGACCTTATGAACATTCAACCAAAGAAACGGATTTGATTGGACGTTTATCCTACCTTCAAATCGGATTCCTGCTATTACTAATAGCACTGGATTAGCGAATACATCTCAGCCATTCTGCTCGTTTATGTTTAGATTTTGCAGTTTCAGCTATTATATGACCTGATGAAATGAGGTCAAGGTTATAAAATCTGTTCTTTTTCTTGCCTTAAATACATTCATAGAAAATCATTGATAATACATAAGTTGGTTTGTGGAGTTTTGGCAGAGATAGTCATTATTTTACTTAAAGTTTGAAGTTTTTTTTACCTTGAAAAGTAGGTAACGGTCACACAAACTAAGTCAGGACTAAATCGTATATACGAACATTAGTTTGTTAAAAATATCTCACCTTGTGTAGAACAAACTTGTCTTGCACGTGAGTGTTAGGCCAATGTTAATGCTGATGCAAACGGAATACGCACGGAAATCTATTCCCTCTTTCAGAGACAGGGCGACTAGAAGCATATGCAAACACATAAGCCGTGCAGTGCAGTGTATATTTTGCTCATCCAAAAATTGAAATTTGCCGTTGGCGTGGTCCAAATGTCGCATTTTAGAAGAAAATCAACATTATCTTGTTCAACAATCCACCAGAAGTCACGTAAATAATTTAAAACCGTGCTCATATAAACTGGAATGTGTCTAGCTATGTTCCCCATACGTTTCACCTCGATCCGTCTCGGGCACAAAACCGACTAAATTACATCAGGTCCTTTATTTTGCTACTATTTGTCACTCTGGTGCATTATAGAGCGATTTGTTTTGCTACTACGAGTCGTATGGCACAATACAGACAGAGATATGTTTGCCACTAGATGTTACACTGGCACACAACAAGGAGAGATTTATATTGTCAGTTTTCCACTACTTGTTACACCGGCACATCGTGCCATTATAGCGACTGGTGGCAAAAATGTCTCTGTCTGTTTCTGTCTCACTCTTTCCTTGTGTGTGTGTTTACCGGAATGTGATTTGCTTTTATTTAATCGTTATCGCTCGAATGACTAATGATGATATCGCATGTTCTAAGATAAGACATATCATTACAACCTTTTAGTATATACGACAAGCTGTGAGAAATTAGGCCTGGTATAAATGAGGACATCAAAGACCCAGACCAGCTACACAGTCTGATGATGTACTTCTCCGTCCGCTTATAAATTAAAATAATTTAATGTTTTGACTTTCCAATAAAAGAACACTGGAAACTCCCTAGAAAACATTTATGTGGAATCAAAAATCTGACTAGTGAAGGGAGATTTTCCAATAGTACACTTTAAATACATAAGTATAACATCACTTTAGGGAATCAGAAAAGTTACTGTTGTATACAGGTGCTTGTTAATAGAGATTCCATTATATTCAGTCATATCGTGAGATGATATAAGCATTTTAAAAGGTCCTAGCGGTATTCGATCTTGATACCGCTATCAGATTAGGTCATATAACCCTCCTGCACTGCCAATTGGCTACTTCCAGAGCCATTTAATACTGTCGAATACAGAATCGTTTCATCACGAAAACATGCCTATATAATTTTGACCCCCCGAAACCCCACTTTTATGTAGTAAAACTAGGGTTTACAGGGGTATAAATTATTTTTCTTATTTCTGCATAAAACATAGATTGTGGGTACTCGTTAGAACCGCCTCGCCGAGGCGGTTCTAACGATACCCACAATCTATGCTTTATGCAGAAATAAGAAAATTATCAGAGTTTTTTATCTGAAAATTTTCAATTTTTGGAGGTGAAATTTTCTATATATTTGAATAGGCGTGTTCTCGTAATGGCAAGTCAATGTACATGTGAAATCGAATAACAACTTGTTACAATACATATAATGAGATGAATTATTTAGCACATGTAAACCACTTAATCAGATTTAAACGTACACAAGAGAGGTTATCAGGATATTAGCCTTTTTGCAAATAGTTTATCTGCCACCAGGAAACAGTGCGAACGTGCAATGTTGTCGGTATCAAGTGTGCCGTCTGCACAACTGTTCAAAAATTCTAATTCAAGCGGTTGACATGTCTTGTGATTTATTCTATTTGGCCCACGTTATGACAAAACTTGTCTCCCGGTAATGCGCTGGCGCAGCACAATCAAGTGTGGTATCATATGCGTAGTACATATTTTAAACAAAACTACAAGTATCTAGTACAAAGCACGCGAACAGCGCGTGCTAAGACGAGACTGTGCACTTGCGCTGTCTTGTCTTGTCACAAGTAATTCGCATATGTCAGGAGAACTGGTTCTGTCGTGACGCGGTTCATTTAATTCTTAGACGAAGAGGTGTTAAACTTAATGAGGACATTTCTCGATGCCTAATGAGGTAGAAGAACGTCATTAACCATTTACGTACTGAATTTAAACATTAGCAGATAATATTTCAAAATAATGTTTGTTATTTTTTTCTTATTTTGCCTGAAAATACAGTTTGACAACGATTGTTATCAGAAGATTCACATGATATATCTTGCTGTATGTTCTGTACAACACTCAAAAGAGTATAGAGCTGCCAGTTATTTGTCGGATTCAGATTTAATCTTTAGCAACACTTTTGCATTTTGTCTGACTACAAAAAGCGAGAAGTAATGAGTTTTGGACATGATTTGCTACAAACGTCTTAGAATTCTAGTCTCATGTTCTAAACAGAAACGCGATCCGTCATAAGTTTGAAATTAAAATGGTAACGTCATCACGAAAACATGCCTATATAATGTTGACCCCCTTAAACCCCATTTTTATATAGTAAAACTGGGGTTTACAGGGGTATACATTATTTTACTTATTTCTGCTCAAAAACATAGATTGTGGGTACTCGTTAGAACCGCCTCGGTGAGGCGGTTCTAACGAGTACCCACAATCTATGTTTTGAGCAGAAATATGAAAAATATCAGAATTTTTATCTAAAAATTTTCATTGTTTTGGTGGTCAGATTTTCAGTATATTTGAATAGGCGTGTTTTCGTTATGTTACGGACTACTCTGTACATTTGTCTACGCCACAGAAGTCGGAGGCACTCTGTAATGCGCCGATTTCCAATGAAAGCGTAAATTTAAGGAATGTTAGTTCTGTTTTCGTCTTGAAGAGAGTGTTTCCGGATTACAATCTTTATGTTTCTTTGATGAATACCTGAGACAGAGAATGGGTTGCCTTTAGTCAAGGTAAACGTTGGCGGACATTCGCAAACGGTGCAACCTTTCCGTTCAGTTGTGACAGTTCTAGGTGGAGGGTAGTGGGTAAAATTGATCATTTCACATGTAAAGACATGCATGGTAAGGTGTCCTAATATTTAGGATAAGAACTGTACATCAGTTCGTTTACCTTACTGGTGACCGTTCATTTGCTGTTTTCCTGTGTTCTCTTCGTCGATAATTTGTCCGTCTACTGTTTGCGTTTTTGCTTACTCGTATTATCACGAAAACGTACTACAGTGTATATAATTTATGGTAAGGTGTCCTTATATTTAGGATAAGAACGGTATATCAGTTCGTTAATCTTACTGGTGACCGTTCATTTGCTGTTCTCCTGTGTTCTCTTTGTCGATAATTTGTCTATCTACTGTTTGCGTTTTATGCTTACTCGTATCATCACGAAAACATACCTACACTGTATATAATTTATGGCAAGGTGTCCTAATATTTAGGATAAGAACTGTACATCAGTTCATTAATCTTACTGGTGACCGTTCATTTGCTGTTCTCCTGTATTCTCTTCGTCGGTAATGTGTCCATCTACTGTATGCGTTTTATGCTTACTCGTATCATCACGAAAACATACCTATAAAATTTTGACCCCCTGAAACCCCTTTTTTATACAGTAAAACTTGGATTTACAGGGAGATATTATTATTTTTATTATTTCTGCTCAAAACATAGATTTTAGGTACTCGTTAGAACCGAGTACTCACAATATATGTTTTGAAAATTTTTATCTGAAGACTTTCATTTTTTTTTTTTGGTGCTGAAATTTTCAATATATTTGAATAGGCGTGTTTTCGTAATGGACTGTATTTTTCTTTCGATACCTTGGGAAAAATAAATATATGGCAAATACATATAAAACAGATAGGGCCACACTTGCAAAAAACAACACAGAACACAAAAAGTCTGTCGGGTGTGAATGCGGCACACCTGAATAAGTTCACGCATAAAACAATTTGCAAGTTTAGTGCATATGTATTGTACATGAACAGTATGGTAAGATATCAAGAGCAGAAACCCCTGCAAGTAGGATGTTGGGAATTTTTTGCAAAATCTCACGAAGAGACTTAATCAAACCAAGTCTGCTAGTTTATATCAATTATTTGGTACTAGCAAAATCGATTTAAAGCCCGGTCCGCTGCCTTAGACGGTACTTTGTACGACATCGTTCTAAGGCGATGGATCTAGTGCTGGTTATTATTTCATTACGAAAACACGCCTACTCAAATATAATTAAATTATAGAAAATTTTACCTCCAAAAACATAAAATTTTCAGATATAAAAATCTGATATTTTTCATATTTCAAAACATAGATTGTGGGTACTCGTTAGAACCGCCTCGGCGAGGCGGTTCTAACGAGTTCCCACAAACTATGTTATTGAGCAGAAATAAGAAAAATAATGCATACCCCTGTAAACC
The DNA here is from genome assembly GCA_964016985.1 of Anodontia alba. NCBI lineage: Eukaryota > Metazoa > Mollusca > Bivalvia > Lucinida > Lucinidae > Anodontia > Anodontia alba. The sequence goes on along the minus strand of OZ024822.1, from coordinate 62,820,231 downwards.
CCAGTTTTACTATATAAAAGTGGGGTTTAAGGGGGTCTAAATTATATAGGCATGTTTTCGTAATGGTTGGGTATTTCAGCTGCTCACTAATTTGCGACATCGTGAATATGAGGAGGATGCATTGTGATCTTATGAAGAGTTGCTTTACTTTTTGTTGGTTAGTATCGTGTGTACTATCCGTCGCAGGTTGTTACTCTTTCTCTTGTTGTCATTGATAGGTTATGTTCTGTGATTGTGGCACTTCCTGGACATGTTTATTGTTTTGTTCCCACTTTCAGAATATTTTGTCATTTCTATGTATCTTGAAACAGCAAGATATGCAAACGCTGCCAGCGTACATATTTTGTGTTCCTACTTGCTTCCTGATTTATCCTTCATCTATCAATTTTAGTTTTGGCAGGCGGACAGTATCCATTTGATTTTGAAATCAGTTTCTCCTTATTCTTTGTCTAGCAAGCGTACTTTATATGTACCTATAAGGCATACACATCAGCTGATATATAAAGCAGAGCACATCATTTCCTAAATGATTGCGTGTATGCACAGTAAAGACTGAGATAAGCCTGGGCATCCGCGCAAATTTTATAAGTCTTAACAGGGCACTCTGTGGGTAACCAAGGATCCACAACATCTTCTGACTGCATCACGAAAACATGCATATATAATTTTGAACCCCTTAAACCCCACTTTTATATAGTAAAACTGGGGTTTACGGGGGTATACATTATTTTTCTTATTTCTGCTAAAACATAGATTGTGGTACGCGTTAGAACCGCCTCGCCGAGGCGGTTCTAACGAGTACCCACAATCTATGTTTTGGGCAGAAATATGAAAAATATCAAAGTTTTTTATCTGAAAATTTTCAGTTTTTGGAGGTGAAGTTTTCTTTATATTTGAATAGGCATGTTTTCGTAATGGACAGCGAAAATTGTGACCATCCAGCGAGGATGCTTATGCTGATCTGTCTCATTGCAGGGCACACATGCAGTCGTTTAGGAAATGCCGATCCCCGGCTCATATAAGACAACTGTGTCTCATTTTATAGCTGAAAAAAGGTCTATATCTGAGCCAATACTAGAAGTTATGTGGACTATAAACAGTTGAAAACCCAGCCAGCTGTAATCGATATTGACGTATATTGCCAAATACGAGTCGTACCTTGACAAATGTGGTCTAATGATGTATGCGAACTGCACATGTCCAGACACGGCACATGCGGAATCTTCTTAGAAATACGCAGTTTGCTTTTTGATAGCTGCATATATTAAATAGGTAAAATTCGCATGCCATTACGAAACCACGCTTATTCAAATATATTGAAAATTTCATCATCAAAAACTGAAAGTTTTCAGATAAAAATTCTGATATTTTTCATATTTCTGCTCAAAACATAGATTGTTGGTACTCGTTAGAACCGCCTCAGCCTTTTTGTGGTACTCGTTAGAACCGCCTCGGCGAGACTATGCTAACGAGTACCCACAATGTATATTTTGAGCAGAAATAAGAAAAATAATGTCTACCCCTGTAAACCCCAGTTTTACTATATAAAAATGGGGTTTAAGGGGTAAAAATTATATAGGATATTTTCGTGATGACTTACGTGTCCTAAGATAACGTGTGTGTGTGTGTGCGTGTGTTTTGCTCTGTCGTCTCCCCCCCCCCCCCCTCCTCACCACCCACCAACCCCATCCTACTAACGGTTTGTGTTGACCGTTCTAAGATAGTTCTTCTTTTACAGGTGTTCTTTGCTCGCATCGTAAAGTCTATCGGTTTTCCTTGGAAACACCGAACACATACGAAAAAGAAAATCATGGTCTCGGCTTCATTGCAACTCTTCACATGGCAATGATGTAATTTGCAGGGATGCATTTGTCGGTTATTGCAACTGCGCATTCATGTCTTGTCACTGCATTACGAAACATACCTTTTCAAATACACTGAAAATTTTACCACAAAAACTGGAAATTTTCAGATAAAAACATTCTTATGTTTTTCATATTTCTGCTCGAAACATAGATTGTGGGTACTCGTTAGAACCGCCTCGATGAGTTGGTTCTAACGAGTACCAAAATTCTGGGTGTTCTAAACAGAAATAAAATAAAAATAATGTATACCCCTGTAAACCCAAGTTTTACTGTATTAGATGAGGTTTAAAGGGAAGGGGGGGGGGGGGAGGCAAAATTATATAGGCATGTTTTCGTGATGGCTTGTTCCCTGTCTCATCTTGTTTCGGTGCTTTGGGAAGGTTTTGCTTCCTGGCTATACCTGGGTAACTTTATTATATTTCTGTGATCGCTCCTGTTTGAGTTGCCTTATACCAAGCCCTTTTTAAAGTAGAGGAATTGCTTTTTTAGGAAACATATTATATCTTATCATTATGCTGGATCAGAATGTATTGGCAATGTTTTATTCGGAATTTATTATTCCCAGTGTGTAATGGTTTCTGTCCACTTTCTCCGGAGTTTTGTCGACACAAGCACTGACATAGAACGCCAATATAGTATTTCACGCACCTGTCTCATCGCTATGTATCTATATGCCCAGACACGACTGCCGGAAAATCATTTCACTATCCGCCTCAATTTGTTCATTTTACAGATGCTGTCATAAACAGGGAAAATGCTGAACACAGAACAGGCAAACCGCAAGGAAAATCCAAAGAAAATGGGCCAGAGTCGACCTTCTAATCATATTTGAGTATCTAAACAGAATGCGATGAGAATTTTCAAATGCAGCCGTACCCCACGACACTTGCAAATCTAAAATGATGAGTTCATTACGTTAATAAGTCTATTTAATAAGTACCCACGTGTTTCCCTACAATATATAGTGAACAAAAGGTCGATATTATTATGGAGAATGTTCGGAATTTTGCAAATTTTAAACCGTTTTTCAATTTGTCAATAATGCCATCTCCTATATTATATAGTAGAAATGTCATGGCTTACATGGTTGTAGATAAGACAGTATCAAATTCTTTATTGTTCTACTTATTCCATAATAGCACACGTCTACATCACGAAAACATGCCTATATAATTTTGACCCCCTTGAACCCCACTTTTATATAGTAAAACTAGGGTTTACAGGGGTATACATTATTTTTCTTATTTTTGCTTAAAAGCATAGATTGTGGATACTCGTTAGAGGCGGTTCTAACGAGTACTCACATTTTATGTTTTGAGCACAAATATGAAAATATCAGAGGTTTTTTATGTGAAATTTTTCGTTTTTTGGTGTTAAAATTTTCTATATATTTGATTTAAGCTGTGTTTTCGTAATGTAGAGGACAAGTATAGTAAGACGTGAAGTGTTCGAATACTTAGGATAACCCGGTGCCATCGGTAAGCTATGTTCTGTAATTGTGGCTCTTCCTTGACATCTTCTATACAATTACAATTGTGAAGATCTGATTAGAAGGAAGAATGTATATAACTTCTCATCTCTGACCGGTTTGCTAGATTGTCTTTCGATCTCTTTGTTCCATAGATCCGACCGCTCTCAACACCACACAGTTATACTTTTGGGTTTGACAAATTGACTTTTAACTCCTAATGCGGAAACAAAAATCGGCAGATGGTGATACTAAGAATCATAACTCTAAGGATATGATTATAGACCGAGGCGAAGCCGAGGTCAGTAATCATTTGCGATGGATAAAAATTATTATTATCACCTTCTATGGAATGTAGTATTTTTTAGAATCGAATGGGCAAAACATGAACCGTACGCTCATTACTGTTGCGCATGTGATAGTTTAACTTTTCGTAGAGTAAGAGCAAAAATGATCTATACTACTAATGATCTTCGGCATTGCATACTGAAATTTAACGCAAGGAATGATAATAGTATTAATGTCGCCTAGAACTGCTGCGCATGTAAAAGCCAGAACCAATCACCAATGTAAATCGACACGGACTAAAAAGGACCAGAAAATATCCTCACAGCAGATGATGCAATTTTCCCACCAGTGTAGGGTATCAGTCAGCAAAGAGGGAGTGAGAAAGCTGCTCTGAAAGCTAAACTCTTGGAAGGCCTGTGAACCAGATACCGGCTAGAGTCCTGAAAGAACTAGCCAATGAGTTATCACCGCTCCTGACAGTCATCTTCCAGAAAAGCTTCGACACCGAATATGCCCCAAATGACTGGAGAACAGCAATATTAAAGAATGGGGAGACGTTCAAGGCCAGCAATTATAGATCTGTCTCTCTAACTAGCTTCCGCTGTAAGATCCAGGAGCGTGTAATAACCAGCAACGTCCTTAACCACCTTGATTAACATAACATCCTTACTGATTGCCAGCATGGTTTTAAAGCAAGAAGAAGCTGCTGGACCCAGCTTCTTACCCTAGCTCAAGAACGAGCCTAGACATAAAAGCATCAGCATGACCTCATTATCCCGGACGTTTCTAAGGTATTCGACCGCGTCCCTAAGGGACGCCTGATGAGGAAGCTGGACCATTACTGGAGTAGAGAAAGCACCTACAAGTGGATACCCAGCTAGCATTCTACGTAAATCTACATCGGGCCGTCATCGGCCCGTCAGCTACCCTGACGGGCCGATGATGGCCCGATATAGATTTACGTAGAATGCTGACTGGGTAAGAGCCTTCCTCGCTGATCGTACACAGCAGGTATTGGTCGACGGGAAATCTTTAGAGAGCATCCCAGTTATCAACAGAGTCCCACAAGGAAAATTCTTGGGCCCTCTACTATTCATATTGTTATTCAAAGACCTGCCAGACTGCGTCCAGTCTAGTACACGGTTCTTTCTACGATGCCTTATCATGTACCGGTACATTAAGAACTAACAAGACTGCGCCATACTTGAAGAAGATCTCGACAAGCTTGCAGTATTGGAAAGAAAATTGGGCATGTTTGTCCACCCAGACAAGTGCAGTACAATCAAGACTTCAATATCAACAAATCCAGTCGTCGTGGACTACACCCTGAAAGGCCATGTCTTAGAAACAGAATTTTACTAGGTACGAGAGAGCTACAGTTCAGTCACACCTGTCGTTAACCTCCATATAGACCAAACTGTCAGAAAGGCAAATAGCTTGCTGGGATTTCTGAGACGCAACTTGAAGTTCAGCAATGAAGATACAAAGACTTCTGCATATCGTTCAGTAATCCGGTCACTCCTTGGATATTGTTCTACAGTAGAGACCCCCCCCCCACACACACACACACACACCAGAAAGCACATACAGAGGATTGAAATTGCTCGCCGCAGAGCTGCTCGGTATGTGACAAATAGATATCACAACACCAATAGTGTGACAACGCGGCAAGACCATTTGAATGGGAGCCATAAGAAGTCAGACAGACAAAACACCGGTTTGTCAATTTTTAAAAATCATCCATGGACGTCTACATTCCAAAGAGAAGTACCTGAAGCCAGCCTCTAGTCGAACAAGGCCAGGACACTTTTATAAATTCAGGCAGATCCCAACTTCCAGTGAATATGATAAAAACAGTGTTTTCCCTTTATAAAGTATGTCTCTAGCTTTCCTTACCAGCCAGTGCAGCTGATGCTCTTAGTTTGGTACTTTTTCCAATCGGAGCTCTCTAGTGTTTTTTGAATTAAACAGGGCCGGTCAAATGCAAGTAGATCCTAACAATATCTCTATGCTCTGCTAGCGGGGACCTGGAGTGTCCTGGTACCGCCACTGAAAGCTAGATTGGATGAAGAATGAAGGGTTGAAATGTATTTGGACAAACTATATCTTTTTATTGTCCTGCCTCTCTTATTGATACTGATTTTTTGTTTTCTCTTCTGGCTTTTCTATTAATGCATTTTCTTTCGTATGAAGTCGCAACCATCCCGCACTATAATAGTCAAGCATACCGACAGCGTGCACCTTTTAGATGTAGATGTAACTACAGGGTATGTGAAGCGGTGTGATAATGCGTATGGGTAAAAGAAAACTGGGCCCAGTTGTTCAAAACTAACGATGTCGTTAGTTAACGTATTGTTAAAACTACTTTGATCTATGAATATGGCATATACACCAACATTTCAGCAAAGAAATCTGTGAATTTGACATTGTTCTTACTAGAACAAATAATATTTCTACCCCTAACGAGCTCGTTAAGCTATCGATGCTTTGAACAACTGGGCCCAGATATCTAATTTGTGTTAACAAGCTCGTGCTGAATATAACATTACCGTTATTCTGAAAACAGCAAGCTGTCTTAGACACCAGAGGTTATATTTCCCCATTTTCCAAGATTAAATTACCGTCCGATATTGACTAACTTGATTCTTCGATCGTGACCTAGGCATACACAGATCTTATTACACTATTACTGCTGATAGACGTAAAGATGTGCGTTCTCAGATGAATGGCGAATAAATGACATTAAGCCCTGACCATATTCTGGCGCTTATCACAAACACTTATTTAGAAACATTGTTCAATATCACTAGGATCAACCAGAGAATGATATTATGTACACATTTTCTAGCCACCAAGGCCTATTTTGATACAAGTATAATATATTGGAACTCATGAACTTCTTTTCAGGAAAATGAATACCGTTTCATGGGGAGGTAATTCCATCAAAAATACTTTGTCTCCCTTCAGAAAAGGAATTTACTCAAAATTAAGGATATCATTAATTCTGTTTATGGATTCGAATTCGGGATATCCATTATTCATAAATCGGTATGTGTTAATGATATCCATAAATCGAATAATGGATGTCATTAATTCGATTATTCGAATTATGGATATCCATTATTTGGCTGATTGATGGATATCGCTAATTCGAATTATGGATATCCATAAATTGAATTATGGATATCTATAAATATTAATTAAATAATAAAACGGTGCCCCATACCTACATAATAATAATAATAATAATAAAAATAAAGAATTTGCTACTGAAAGGAATTTTTTTCCTCTATGAACGGAGATCGATGGCGTTGCTAGAACAGAATTATTTTTACGCACACCCAGGAAAAATCTTGAATAAAATCGTTCATATCATTTACAAAATAGGGACTACTATTAAAAGAAAAAAATGCTCCCCGAGGGAGCAAAATATTTCCTTTAAGAGAAGCCTCTATTTGGGAAGCGAATCTTTCTCTTATTTTATTTATTTATTTTTTTCAGAATTAACGACACATACACCATAACAAACGACATACAAACTATAAGGATTAGACAACATGCAGAATACTAGGATTAGGATAGACTGGGAGCCATCACGAAAACATACCTATTTAATTTTGACCCCCTTAAACCCCACTTTTATATAGTAAAACTGGGGTTTACAGGGGTATACATTATTTTTCTTATTTCTGCTCAAAACATAGATTGTGGGTACTCGTTAGAACCGCCTAGGCGAGGCGGTTCTAACGAGTACCCACAAGCTATGTTTTGAGCAGAAATATGAAAAATATCGGAGGTTTTTATCTGAAAATTTTAGTTTTTGGAGATGAATTTTTCTATATATTTGAAGAGGCGTGTTTTCGTAATTGAAAGTCTTTCCTTTTAGAGCACCCCCTATTTGGGAAGCTATAAAGGCTTTCTCTTATTTTATAAATATTTCATTCATAATTAACGACACAGTCAACACAATAAACAACATACAAAACATTAAGATTGGACAACATGCAGGAAACTAGGATTTGTATATCTCTATGATAAAAAAAGCAAACTGTTTATGCCAGTTGATGTCTCTTTATGCGAATAATATTAGCTTTCGCATGCATGTTACGGACATGCGTAATGTGCGTAATAGCACTAAGCCTATGTAGATGAGTATATCTATTTGAAAAAAAAAAAAAACTCCCTTTGAGGTGTTTCAATTCCTTTTAAACATATGCAGACATGCAGACCCAGGTCAGCTTGTTCGATATTTAATAGTCATATGTGTACATGTATTTCGCCAAATGGTGTTTGACGGGACTAATTGGATTAGCAGCTCAAACTGATGGCGTATGTTATATTTTCTAGTGTTGATGCTACTGGACTTTGTTGATGTAATTTGCTATAAGCAAACTCCACTTTAGGACATCCCCAGAGACCGTCGTCTTATATTCGATATAATAAACAGTTCGTGTGTGGAGGTGGTTACATGTAGAATAGCCAAGATTTCTGCTTAGAAGGGATACGATCAATGGATTATTATTTTTCCTCTTTTTCCTTACGCAACATAAGAAATTGTACCTTCTGACCTGTGTACAAAACGAAAACTGAGATCAGTATGCGCAACCGAGCAGTCTGCTCAGAGCCTTTATGATTACAAATGCATTATTGGCTCTTGAAAATGCGCCCTGATCTGAATCTTCACTGGGAGCACGTCTGAAAATACGTTTGCTGACGCTGCGGCGCACGTATAAAATTATACTTGTATATTTTATCAACTGTTTGTATAATGGTCCCAGTAAGCATTCTTTATTAATCTATAGCGGGCCGTTATCGGCCCGTCATGGTAGCTGACGGGCCGATAACGCCCCGCTATAGATTTATAAAGAATGCATTCTTTATAAATCTATAGCGGGCCGTTATCGGCCCGTCAGGGTAGCTGACGGGCCGATAACGGCCCGCTATAGATTTATAAAGAATGCTAGCTGGGATGTGATAAATAGAATCCACGGTATCTAGAGATAAATCAACAACAACAACAAAATGGAATTCAGTCTTCTGAAGGCATCGAAACTCTTAAAAAATGTTGTTGTTTTTTGTAGACCCATACAAATACCTTTGCAAACAGTGTAGATTAAAATGAGACGTCTCGTAACGAGCCATCTCATCTGGATCTACACTGTTTGCCATTTTGGTTCGGATTTTGTTTCGACGCCTATATTTTCAACAACGGACATAGCAAATTTCAAAGGCGGAATAGTCCATCTCAGAAACCAAGCATTGAACGGGTTTAACACGCAACAGAAACAACCCTTCCTCGAAAAGAGAACGAGCAAACGGAAGGAAGCTGTAACAGAAACATCGGATTGGAACTGTAAACCGCAATGCTGCATGTTATACTCAATACGGCTGTCATCCCGAGTTATTTAACCCTTTCATCCCTGAGTTTCCGAAATGGACTCTCCCATTCTTGAATTTGGACACAACCGATGAGGAATAAAGGGTCGTAGTCTAAAATCAAAAACATAATGGAAAACAGTGTAGATCCTGATGAGACGGCTCGTCACGAGCCGTCCCATCTGGATCTACATTGTTCGTACAGTATCTGTTTAGATCTGCCGTGCTGGAAGGATTAATTATCTTATCAGCGATATGACTAATTATTTGTCGAATCATTTAATATCATAAGCAAAGGGCGATTTTGGGTATATTCGGAGAGCGCAGGCCCAGATCCTTTGTGGTTCACTGAATAGGTTCATTATGATAGAATATCACATTATTCCACAACTTTCTCTGTGTCTTATCCTGGAAGAAATAGTCAATTACTGTGACAGTTTCGTTTCTCATCGGGAACCGTCATCAGAATTTGACCTTGACCTTATGACGTTACGGGACTTAGACTGCTTACCCCTAGACTGGTTCCTAGTGGTAAACAAAGGCTGTAGATATTTCAGAGGTTGTATGCCTTCTAGTCTCGATTAATGACGCGCGGAGACTGATTAATCCTGATAACTTCTTTGATTTGTCTGAGTCTCTGGTATTTATAAATTCATTATGTATATATCAGATGGTAATAATAGATCTTACCAGACGGCCCTTCTGTTGGGAACGATCCGGTCTTAACAGTGTAACAGGAGGAGAAATAGATCTGTAAAGGAAATATGCCAGACGAGTGCCCTGGCATGGGATCGAACCAGGTATCTCTGGATTTGTAATCGTCATAACTATGAGGCTAAAAGGTCCGGACCAGTTAGATTGGTCAGTTATGCGCCCTAGATATTTACACACATATCAAGTATTTGTATTTCGCTTTGCCGCACTACTACACTCCTCCATCCTACAATGAAACATTTGTATCAAATGCTAAGGAATTATTTCTATTTCATTCTACTATTCTCAGGTTCTTTTGTGACTTTGTTGCCATTGCGTCGCCCTTGTGCTCCGACGGTAGTCATCTTAGCACCAGGCACCAAATGTACCTAGTAGGAAAGAAGAAAAAATCAAAATCACATCTTTCCCCGGCCGGGGATCGAACCTGGTCCGCCAGATTCAAAGTCTTGCACTCTACCACGTCTAAAGGCCGGTTTCTACCGCAAGGCAGTAGAAGTGTATCTTATGCCTTAATTGTTACAACAGTAAAGGTAGAAGAGTCCACTCGGTAGACAAGAACGCTCCTTGAATACACTAACTATATAATCCATTTAGCGCAAACGTTCTGGTGCATGTGTCGTAAAGTCCTTGCATTTCACATGTAACAGAGGGTACCTGTTGGTTTGACTCGACCCAGTCCAAACGCGCTTTCAAGTACTGGAGCTATAAATTCTTATACAGTATAGTATTTTGCAGACTTCATTTACAGTTCAGGCTCCGAGGTTATAAAACTTTTTTCATGCTCAATTCAGTTGAGCATGAAATTCGCCCTGCAAATAAAATTCAAATTACTAACATTTGCAATTTTTTTCCTGCTAAACATAACTAAGCATGTAAAATTTCTCTGCTAATAAATATGAAAATACCAACTATTGTTGGCATTTTCATATTTATTAGCAGAGAAAATTTCATGCCCAGCTGAGTTGAGCATGAAAAAAAGTTTTATAACCTCAGGGCCAGGTCTGGTAAATGGAGTTTTCAAATTGTTAACGCATGTTATTTATTTGTTTAACCCTTTCAGCCCGGCAGTCAAAACAGATATCTGTGCAAATAGTATATATCCAGGAGACGATTCGTATCAAGCCGAATCATAAGGATCTACACAGTTTGCCATTCTGGTTTTTAGTTTTTTCACTGAAACCCTTATTTGCATCAGTGGATATGTCCAAATTCAAGGATGGGAGAATCCACTTCTGAAATACTGAGATGAAAGGCTTGAAGGAAGATGGCTACACCTGGTGGAGTTTCTGCCATGTTAATACGAGGGTCCTGCAAAAATTTTTGTCACTGGCTTCGGATTACTTCTGTGCTACGTTTTATTAAACATATTTTATTACAAACCTTCAAAGTATCCCTCCTTTATTGAAACACATTTTTGTAACATTTTTACCCAGTTGCGAAAAGCAGATAAATAGTCTTCTTTTGGTATCTGTTGGAGACACTGATAAATAGTGCTGCCAAGAGAACTTCTAGACGTATACTTATTTCCAGAAAGCATTTTCTTAAGCCTTGGAAATAAAAAGAAGTCACAGGGACTCAGGTCAAGTGAATAAGGTGGATGGTTTAAAACTTTCACCTTCTCAGAAGCCAAAAAAGACTTAACGACCTCACACTTACGAGAGGAGGAGTTGTCATGTGAAAGGTGGACTCCCGACCACCCTTTGCTTGGTCGTTTCTTATTGTAAAACTCTTTTACTTTCTTCAGAACAGAATTCTTGTAGAATCGGCCAGTTACTGTATGACCAGATGGACAAGGCACTTGAACGACTGGCCCACTTGAATTAAAGAAAATTGCATACAACATCTTTTTCGAACTTATGGTTCTCTTGGCAATACATGGACGTTTTTTATCTTTTCGCTCCATTGCTTATTATCAGCCCTTCTTTGTGGCTCAAACATGTGCACCCAGGTTTCGTCACCTATTAGCAAGTTAGAAATAATCCGACTATTACAGCCTTTGTATGTTTTCAAAAGTTCCCGGGCACATTTAAGGCGTTGTGTCTTTTGGCCCTCAGTGAGCAAATGAGGTACCCACCTAGCGCAAACCTTTCTCAGGTCCAAACGCTTTTTCAGAATTGTTTGCACACTGCCTTCTTATATGCCAGTACAACTAGCTATATCTTTGACAGACAATCGCGCATCCTGTTCGACCACAATCTTTACAGCAGCGATGTTAGCCTTGGTAAAAAAGGTTTTAGGCCTACCAGGACAGGTATCATCTTCAACAGAAAATTTCCCAGCTTTAAAAGCTTTAACCCACCTAAACACTGTGCGCATTGAAATGGTCTGAGGTCCATTTATACCACACAATTCATTAAATATCTGCTTTGAATCTGTATTTAGCCTAATGCGGCATTAAATATAGCTACGAATTTCAGTCTTCCGGTCCATGTTCCAATGTTAGAAGTAAATTGGTCAGTGTATATGACCGCATCTATTTCAGTTTGAAATAACTCGGTCAGTTGGAAAGCAATTTGCACGAAATAAATGGGGTATCGTTAGCTATTCAACACACCATTCAAGTGCAGTGAAGCATTTAAAAATATACCTGGGATAAAACCAAAGAAGCCTATTAGTGACAGAACTTTTTGCACGACTCTCGTAAGGGAAACAAGGACTTCCCTAATACCAAAAAACGGAAAGAATTCGCATTGTTCGGTTGACTCTATTCAGAAGAGTTGCGGAACAATTTTGACAGAGTTGCTTGTCTCTTGAAAGTGAATAATTTCCTTTAAAATACACATATTCTGACTGGGTTACGATTCGTTTCTATATAAATTCATTAGTAACTGACATGATTGTTTACTTAGGCGTAAAAAAATTAGCTGTGTTTCCACTAACCCGACCGACCCTGTTTCATACACCCGGCTCTGCTATTTTTATCAGTAAAAATGCAAAATAAAAAAATAAACAAAGCACCGACACTCAGCAAAATACCTGTAATTTTATAAATAACAGGCCCGGCCCTGTTCTTTTCTGGAGAAAAAATAGAAGAACAAACAATAAAAAAAAAGTTCCTCCTACCTACGCATCTTTTTTTTTTCAGCATGTTAGCGGAAACACAGCTATTTTTACGCCTTAAGTATTTAGTATGCATTCTTTCTGCTATTTTGTTTTGTTTTGTTTTGCAAAAGCCATGGGTTTTACCAAAGCAAGCGTCAGCGGAGGATGATTAAACACCGTATTTAAGGGTTGATAAAGCTGATGAAATGCAGATGTTCGACTTGTGATATTTAACAATTTAGTTCATAAACAAAATTCTGTTATCTTTGCTTTAAAACATCTTCATTTGGTTATCATTATAAAGACCAAGGCTCCTGCTTTCTGGCTTTATATGGCTCTTTTAGAGGCTTTAACGTTTACTGGTAAATAATTTCCATCAATTTGCTTATCACCGAGGTTAGGCGTCGTTTAGTCCTAGCTGTCAGTTTTCGTCTCATTATTTACCCCAATCAACAAACATTGACCTGATTGTGTCAAGTAATTGCCTCATTTGTGGCTGTCTGAAGCAGAATTGATGTCTGACACAACATGGCTACAAAGCTGTAAAGGAAAATACTGCCACGCTGTCATAAAATATGCATGCCCGTATAATTAGTCCTGCGGAAAGCAATAAACGTGATCTGAGGTCTAAATCTGAAACTGCACACAAATGTCTAAATCTGAAACAGATTTCCACAATGAAACGAAATTTGAGCAAGAACCAATGAACAAAGTACAGTAAATAAAGTAAAAAGTAAATACTAGGTTATTCACAGAGCTGTAATTTTGAGTGCAAAATTAAAAAAATAAAAATGTTTACAATTGAGACACAGTTTTGAAAAGGGTCTTTCAGTCTTGTCGAATAGTCTACATAATATCAGGGCCTAGTTGCTTGCGTTAACATATTCTACCGTATTCAGTGATTTTTAAGGGAGATACATGTAGAAGGTCCGATCAGAGGGCGGGAATTTTCTGGGCCCAGTTGTTCAAAGCGTCGTTAGCTTAACGAGTTCGTTAAGGGTCATTTCGTTAACTGTTTTAGCGGATTCAATATACAATATTCTGATATTTTTTGCTGAAAAAATGTGAGTAGCTTTTGCATTGCAAAAGCTACTCACATTTTTTCAGCAAAAAATTTCAGCGTATTTGCGTATCACCTAATGTAAATTTTAACGAATCGTTAACTAACGACGTCGTTAGCTTTGAACAACTGGACCCTGGTCATTTAGGGTCACTGAGTCCATTCTGACATTTATGAAAATTTAAAAGAAGCACTGATAAAGCTTTATTGTGCGAAACATGCTAGTCTGTCCCAGAAGATTTTGACACTTTAGCTGGTTTCATTTCTTTATGCGTTCAATTTTCTGAAGGATCATTCTTTTTATTAAATCTTCTTAGATCAGTGATGGAATCTAGAAAGCTATATAGCAGAAGAAGCATAGCAGAATGATATGGAAGAAAGGTCTTGTTTTATTCTTATTTTCTCACATAGTCTAGGCAGTGGAAATTTGGTAGAATAACCTCAGAATTTTGTTTTGATTTAAACAGTATTTTATTTGCACATTGATGTACATACGGCTATATACGTCATCTAAAGTATCAAGGTCTGATGATCTGCTGAAAATTTATTTATTTATTTATTTATTTATTCATTTATTTATTTATTTATTTATTTATTTATTTTTGTAATCAGTCTGTGTTTGCGATATATATAATATATACACAGAGAGAGAGAGAGAGAGAGAGAGAGAGAGAGAGAGAACTACCGCTGGGCTGAGTGAGGTTCGAACCCACGCCGGCTACGACGGCAGCGCCTAGCCCTTCAGAGTCAAGAGACATAACTACTGCACCACTACGCTTAATAAAAAAACAACAAGTTTCAAGGAACAGTATTATGCTTGATTTCTCTGAATGACCCGTCGTTATAATTTTGATTCGCTAGCGCACTCATTATATACAGGGAACTCTCTGGATCCACAGGATACTGAAGCTTGGAAAATATAATTATAATTTAAGATTTAAACAAACTTCAACAAAGAATTCAAGCCCAGGATCATTACTGATGCAAGTACTTCAGAAACAGTGTATAGACAGAAATATAAAATACCCCTGGGCTGAGTGAGGCAGCGCCTAGCCCTTTAGAGTCAAGAGACATAACCACTGCACCACTACGCTTGTTAAAAAAAACAAAATTCATAGAACAGTATTATGCTGGATTTCTCTGAATGACCCGTCGGATAGGGTATTTTTTCGGTGCGCAATCTGATTTACCTCATTAGGAAAACACGCCTGTTCAAATATATTGAGAATTTTACCACCAAAACAATGAAAACTTTCAGATGAAAAATTCTGGTAGTTTTCATATTTCTGTTCAAAAACATAGATTGTTCGTACTTGTTTGAACCGCCTCGGCGAGGCGGTTCTAACGAGTACCCACAATGTATGTTTTTAAGCAGAAATACGACAATAAATGTATACCCCTGTAAACCGCAGTTTTATGGTATGAAAGTGGGTTATACGGGGGGTAGGGGATTCAAAACTATACGAGGGTCGTGCAAAAAGTTCTGTCACTAATAGGCTTACTTAGTTTTATCCCAGGTATATTTTAAAATGCTTCACTGCACTTGAATGGTGTGTTGAATAGCTAACGATACCCGTTTATTTCATACAAATTGCTTTCCAACTGACCGAGTTATTACAAATTGAAATATGCAGTCATATACACTGACCAATTTACTTGTTACAAGACTGAAATTCGTAGCTATATTAAATGCCGCATTAGGCTTAGTATAGATTCAAAGCAGATATTTAATGAATTGTGTGGTATATATGAACCTCAGACCATTTCACTGCGCAGTTTTTAGGTGGGTTAAAGCTTTTAAAGCTGTGAAATTTTCAGTTGAATATGATACCCGTCCTGGAAGGCATAAAACCTTTTTTACCAAGGCTAATGTCCCTGTTGTAAAGATTGCGGTCGAATAGAATGCGCGACTGTCTGTCAAAGATATAGCTAATTGTACTGGCATATCAGAAGGCAGTGTGCAAACAATTCTGAAAAAGCGTTTGGATCTGAGAAAAGTTTGCGCTAGGTTGGTACCTCATTTGCGCACTGAGGAGCAAAAGACACAACGTTTTAAATATGCCCGGGACCTTTTGAAAACATGCAAAGGCTGTAATAGTCGAGTTATTTCTAACTTGCTAACAGGTGCCGAAACCTGGGTGCACATGTTTGAGCCACAAAGAAGGGTTGATAATAAGCAATGGAAGCGAAAAGATCAAAAACGTCTATGTATTGCCAAAAGAACCATAAGTTCGAAAAATATGTTGTACGCTATTTTCTTTAATTCAAGTGGGCCAGTCGTTCAAGTGCCTTGTCCATCTGGTCACACAGTCATTGGCCGAATCTACAAGATTTCTGTGCTGAAGAAAGTAAAAGAGTTTTACAATAAGAAACGACCAAGCAAAGTATGATCATGAGTTCGCCTTTTACATGACAACACCTCCTCTCATAAGTGTGAGGTTGTTAAGTCTTTTTTGGCTTCTGAAAAGGTGAAAATTTTAAACCATCTACCTTATTCACCTGACCTGAGTCCCTGTGACTTCTTTTTATTTCCAATGGTTAAGACAATGCTTTCTGGAAATAAGTATACGTCTAGAAGTTCTCTTGGCAGCGCTATTTATCAGTGTCTCCAACAGATACCAAAAGATGACTATTTATTTGCTTTTCGCGACTGGGTAAAAAGGTTACAAAATGTGTTTCAGTAAAAGGGGGAATACTTTGAAGGTTTGTAATAAAATATGTTTGATAAAACGTAGCACTGAAGTAATCCGAACCAAGTGACAAAACTTTTTGCAGGACCCGCGTATAGGCGTATTTTCGTGATGTTACCTTCTTCCTTGTTTGTTTATGCTATCATTTGACACTGATACATAACAAGTTGAAGAAAAGGCTTAGTCTGCGCACTATTCGCATATGACATGAGATGCTGCTAGTATTATCATTAGAAACCAAACTGTCTATCTCGTTATTTCCTTATCTGGTTCCATTTGATTTTTAATTAGCTTTGTTAGCAATTCTGGTAGCATATGCAATTGTATCCCTTAATCATCATTTTGCAGGACTCAGACACTGACAAGGTCGTACTGATCTCTTTATGTCACTGAGGGTAGGAATATATGCTTTTTGTATTTTGTATTCCCCTATTTACATACATTCTTCAAAATGACAAATTAAATGACCGAATGTTGAAAATTTTAAACCGTTTTCCTAATAACGACGAACCATAAGTCCATTCCCTTGACTGGTCTGATTACTGGCCTAATCACTGCTTTTGTCATTTAAAGTCCTCAAGGAAATGTCAGTTAAGACTGAATATGAAATGGACTATACGAATACCAACTTATGAAGACATTATACAGACAAGAACTGCAACGTCAGAAAATGTACCTCTAAACATAGGTATCCAGGAAGGTTCAGTCAGCATGCACCTTAACCACAGATAACTTAGGATGTAAAGTTTCTTTATGCGGATACTGAAGTCTCTAATCAGACTGTGCGGATGCGCAAACTGACGTGAGTTTTTGTTGAGTAAACATGACAGAATGCACGTTTTCTCTCGTTGCGAGTTGTTAACCCAAAACTTTTCTTTCCTCTTCAATTGTACGACGGTAGGTCAGTACTCAGTCTAAATGATGGCTGACTTCTAAATCTGTTTCCGATGCTCTGTGCCTTACTATTGACCGACTATTGTGCTTGTGGTCGGGCTCATCGTGGTTCTGTTTAAGGCTTGCCATGAAGCATTTATCGAAAGGCGCTGCAATTACAAAACAAATTTAAAAGGGCGATCCTTTGGAAATCAGATTCGGTTAGGTTTGATTGCGTTTGTTCGTGAGGGATACTGAAACATCAAAATCTTTCATGAAGCCTTAATTTCTCAGCAAATGCATATGAAGCAACTGTGAATTACGTAAAATTCCATGTTAAAATATGATTAACGTATCATGTGTACCATTTTAAAGCATTGAAATTGTACAGTATGTGCTCACTATGCACAACGAAGTCCTTGAGACATATCAGTTTACGAACAACGTAGATTCAGAACAGCTTGTGCATTCGCACAGTCTGATCAGGGACTTCATTGTCCACTTACAGATTCAAAAGAAACTATAGAATATATCGAAGAACAGCAAAATGTCATGTTCGGATTGCTTATCTTTGCTGGCTTGTTTTTACTCTATAGTTTTTAATTGCGCATACGTACCAACAATACCTTTTCTCATAATAGACGACAAAATAAAGCAACATAATGTCTTTCTAATGCACACACATATACACTGACGGCAAGTAGATATACGAAAGGGACATATGTAAGGGAAATCATATCGCTATTACAACTGGATCAGTCTGTTTAACTCAAACAAGCATGGTGACAAATGAAACAAAACATTGCTTACAATACAGTGGACAAGTCACGGACTTGTCAACAGCAGTCCAATAACATTAACAGCCTTACAGCCTTCTCAAGCGCTGTTACATGTAAGCATCTATTGAACTTCTCTAAAACAGCAAACCCTCTATCACAGCAAGTTTTTGTCTTCCCAAGGTAATTGATGTAGAGAGATGGCACTGTACAAGCAAACAGAATTGGATCCAACATTGGATTGGATAGGACTTAGATAGACCTGAATGTTTGCAAACACCCACATACACTGTTCCTTGTTGGCAAAATTCTCGAGTATAAAGTATAAAATGAAGTGTAAATGTAAAGTAGAGAACGTGAAATGTGAAGTCAGAGACAAAACACATTTTACGGTATACGTCCTTGATTTGCGAACGTGACCATTGAAATGTGAGGTCCCTGTCGTTGTTTAGCATTTCAACACACTTTGTTTTGCTCTGTGATGAGGAGACAAACTAACCGAAGAGCATAAACATCCATTTTATAGTGCTTACGAGTATTTCGATTTAATTACTTTTGACACTTTTCTAAATTGCTTCAGTACTAAAAAGAGATTATATTCGGCAGGTCCGCTAGTAAATTCTAATAAAGTGTCAAATTATTGAGTTTAATGAAAATAAAAATGCATTTTTGACATTTATGACAGCCCAGAATATTCCCAAGATGCTTATTAGACAAATTACAGATGGCTTATTATTCGCAAGATTATACTGGATGCGTCTGTTTCCTTCTTGTGATCTTCGCTTTAAAGATTTAATATGAGAAAATCAACGTTTGCAGTAAATGTTGACAAACGACTGATCGTAGTAATGCACACATTATTAAGTAGAATATATAATCAACGCCATTGAAAACACGACATCTATTTTAGATATACATATTTTATGTGAGGCCGACCATGGGTCCCCCGTGGGTATGCCCCACCCATTCAAGTCATATAATAAGTATCTGTAACCGTTCAGAACCCCTTCCCTTTCCTAAAACATATATAGTGTTATTTCTTATGATAAGACTCATTGAAGGACACCGACCGTGGGTCCCACGAGGATTATGAATATCTAAAATAGATGACGCGTTTTCAATGGCGTCGAGAATATATATAAAACAATGAATGTTTACTGATCAATACGCGATCTGTAATGCCCATGTTCTGCATTAAAATCGTACAGACGATATGCAAGATGGACCACAACCACAGATCAAAGCATATCAATGAAACAAAACGGAAGACCAAACAAAAATACTAAAAACGCCACAAGCAAAAGAAAAGCAAAACCGCCAGCTCCCTCTTGCCTTGCCAGCTGATAACAACGCTAAACAGGAGCCACTTGACACAACAATAAGAAATAGAAATACAAACATGAAAAAAAAAAAAAGAAAAACAAAAAAAAAAAACACACATACAGCGATAAAACACGAAGCCACAAAAACAATAAAACAAGAACAGAACCACCGCCCTAGAACGGTTAGTGGTAAAGCCTGCCGGGAGATTTTGTTGATACCAAATCTTCCCATAGGTTCAAATGTTGTAAAAATACAAAATAATGGTTCGGCTCGCAAAGAGTCTTCCTAACTCAGGCAATAAAACATCACAGATAAGACCAACGTGTTAATCAAATTAAATCTGTAATAAAACAGGGATGAAAGCTCGTGGCACATTACGAAAACATGCCTACTCAAATATAGTGAAAGTTTTATCACCACAAAATGAAAATTTTCAGATAAAAAATTTTGATATTTTTCATATTTCTGCTCAAAATATAGATTGTGGGTACTCGTTAGGGCCGCTTTTACGAGGCGGCTCTAACGAGTACCCACAATCTATGTTTTTTAGCATAAAAAAGAAAAAAATAATGTATACCCCTGTAAACCACAGTTTCACTTTATAAAAAGTTTAATGGGGTCAAAATTATATAGGCATGTTTTCGTGATCACCTTAGACAGTCGCAGCTAGAACTAAAAACAAAACACTAGTTAAACCATGGAGAGCCCGAACAAAACATAAGAACAGGATTCAATCTTCTTTTATTGCATAAAATGCAGTGTCGCACGTTATTAACAGTCGTGCATTAACCGGCGAAAAGCCGTGTATTAACAAGGCAATTCACGCGCTATTAATGCACGGCTACGCAACTTTCAATATGATTTTACCGGGGCCACAGATTTGCTGCCGTTACGAGATGTGTACTGCCCGGCCCTAGAACGAGCATTGTCAGTGGAAATTACGTTCGGGATACATCGGTGAAAAGGCGAAACAAAATAGTGCAAGAAATATCGCGAAATGTAGCAAATGTTTTCAGTTTTTATGCAGTAATAGCGATCGAACATGTTTTTTCAATGCATTAACATTCGCCAGGTCCCTTGGGAGATGTTGAAAACCGCGGCCTTCGGCCTCGGTTTTCAACACCTCTCACGGGACCTGGCGAATGTTAATGCTTGAAAAACCATGTTTAATCCCTATAATGAAAGGTTCAGGTAATGCACAGATGGCTCCACCTAACTGTGTCGAAACGAATGGTGAAACGCACGTGTTAGGTAGAGTGCTTTAAATCTATCGTTAATTTATAGACAAGGAGGCCTGAACAAACAGTGCAAATCCAACTTAATATTACAGTTTGAACAGGGTCTACATTGTTTTGTTTTTTTATTATTTACCAGGTTTGGACACCTCTACAGGTAATCAAGTGGGTGTGTTTATATCTTAGAATATTTACGTAAAAATGCTAGTGACAATATATTAAAAGTAATAACGATATAGTTTTGACAACCGTTTCATATAAAATACATTTTAGCTCCGAGAATGCTTTTGGATCGATTGTTTACAATCGAGCCAAAATATACATACACCAAACTGTTTTAAGGTTGTTGTCCACGTAATTGTCCTTGACCAATGTAATCAAACCGCGCGTTTGCACAAAATCCAGGCACCGGTTATATATACCCGCGCTATTCTTGTCGCTGTGACGTCAGAGTGTCGTGTAAAGAGGATTATTAAGACCTGGACTTGGACCTTGCAAACAGTGCAGACACAGATCAGACGCCGTGGGACGCGGCATTTAATCAGCGTCTGCACTGTTTGCTTTTATTACAGGAGGTTAAGGGATAATGAAACAATTTTGTCCCCGTTCAGGACTATTTTCTCAACATACACTCAGATACAATAGACCCACCAGTACTGTCAGCGCTTTGATTAATTGTTTGCTACTACTTTTATACTGCAATTTGTATTTTAACGCTTAGCACATGGGGTAACGTTTTCAGCAGATGACATATCAATTTTATTTTTTTTAATAGAGAAATTTCATGCAAATTGTCTCCATTGTAGACAGTTGGAATTTAATGTAAAGTCCTACTTTCCATTGGAGACAATTCGCATAAAATGTCGTCCTGTTTTCTCGAAAAAAAAATAGGAAAAATGTCACCAATTTGTCATCTGTTGAATTAGCACAGAGAGTGGTAAATGTTAATGCGTTTGTGAATTAGCACAGAGAGTGGTAAATGTTAATGCGTTTGCGGTATGCTGTCTGTTACTTTAACTCTAAGCAATTAAAATAAACATGTCAGCTACAGTTTACACCTTTATCTAAATATTTCCATCAGCATAGATTAGCAAATATTTGACTTAATGCCAAAAGCTAAATATTCGAAAACTTAACGCGTTACCATACTTGTCCTTAAATTTAAACAAATCAATTTTCAAATCAATTTTAGTCCTGTTAATGTGATGCGTGGCAAATGGTGTGGACCATGATAAGACAGCGCGTTCTGTGGCATCATGTCCAGGTCTGCATTCTTTGCTGAAGCCTGCCTGTTCGAATATTCGAATACTTAGGGATAAGTACGGTGAAAATATAAGCCATACTTTATTTAATCTTTGAAGCTAGCTAAAATAGTTCCACGTTACAAAAAGGTGATACAGAAAATGGACGGTTTAACAATACTTACCCTCGACGCAGGGACGTTGAAGTTTTAGATATATATTTTATTTACTGTTACCCTTTAATGGAGCCCACATAAACAGATAACGCAGCTACAAGCTTTGCAAACTTCAAGCTAGACAGCCACTGATGAGCATAGAATAAGCTACTTTGAACATCAACAGCAGTTCCGCCTTGAAGCAGTCAACAAGAAATGGAGATACTCGCGAAACAGCCCTGTTAAGGATACTGATTGCACCTGGTAGATTTGTTTTCAAATGTTTAGAGCCAATGCATGAAAATGCATATATACAGAGTCCTTAACACTTTTCAGTGTAAAACGTATTTCCTAACATATGTCCAAAAGTATTTCTAACGAAATCCAATATACAAATAAAGACATTTATCTCTCAACCCTAGATATGTGTATTAACTTCTTTTAATTCTATTAACTTCTTTTAATAATACTTACTATTCATATGTTTATTTTTTTAAAAAATGATATAGTTTATTTAACATGTGCAAGTTCTGAAGTAAATCGATACTTCCCACAAAGGAGCATAATTGTTAACATTGATTTCTCAAAACTTTGATGAAATGATGAAATAGCGTCAAACGTCCATAAAATTGCGCATTTATTTGAATAACCGCTTTCAATGCAGCGAATTATGTTTTTAAACCAACACTTCGACTAAAGCATTGACAGATTCATATCTTAATTAAATGTTTCCAAGTAGTGGAAGTATTTAGTAAGGCACTTGTATATTTAACCATTAGTGAAAATGTTATTCTTACTGATAATATGCATATAGCAGAAAACTATTTATTCTATTCTTCAGTGTTCTCAAAGTACCTGAAACAGAAGGCGTTAGATTGAGATGTATCGGAACAGAATGCTATAAAAAACAACAACAACAACAACAGGAAATCGGTAAGTTTGATCTGTAAAACGTAAGAGAAACAACAAATAAGTGTATAGATTTTGTTCAGTCATGCAGTACGTATTCACACACACACACACACACACACACACACACACACACACACACACACACACACGCAGCGAGAGAGGGAGAGAGGGTCTGCGCGCGCGCGTGTGTGTGTGTAGTAGTAGTAGTAGTAGTTGTTGTTGTTGTACATGTAGTAGCGGTGATTGAAAAACTACATCACGGATTAGTAGGATACATTTTTTTTCTTTTTTTTTTTTTTTTTTTTTTTGTTCACAGTATAGAAGATGTCCAGGAAGTGAACAATCACAAAAACATAACCTACCAATGGTATCAAGAAGAAAAGTAAACATTATATGACAGGTAACAACATATTTCCCTTTTCTTGCAGACCAGATAAGGAAGTCCTGTTTCACCCTGGGATAGAATTCTTTTCCTACCCAGGGTAAAATGAAAATCGAGAATGTTCACGTGTTTTGATATTCACTGATTGTATAGGACGTCACGTATGCCATCGTTAAGGTTGAACCTAATGAGTCTCTAAACGTCACGTAATATTATCACAATATGGCGGACGTCTGCAATCGAAGTGACTGCAATATTAAAATTCCACGCTCAGAAATGAAAGGTATGCAAGAAAAAAAATCCATCAGGGTAGATAGAAAAATATCTCTCTCGAGGTCACAGTCTGGCATCACTCAGCAAGCCTTGTGATGCCAGACAGTGATCCTCGGGACGGATTTTTTCTATCCATTTTTTCACACCAATGGTAGATTCTTATATTTCACAATGAGGTAATCACAATGACAGACAGGACATGACTTACTTTTCATCCCATATTCTACTTTGTTAAGCGTATTTCTTATTTCATTGCCAAAATGATTTCAAGCAAACACTTGCATCGTGAACTCTGTCTAAACCATATTACGATTTGAAAACAATGTTTGTAGCGGTCACATATAACAACTTGTAGAATGCTATTTTCTTTCTAGGAATCTTTCAGCATCGTTCAGTGAATACTTCATTATAGAAATGATTTTGTTATTTCAATAATGTGTGCCTGACTAGTGATGATTTGACATCATAAACTCGCTTAATGTGTTAGCATTCTCCACAATGTTTCGAGGAAACAATCAATGAAGTAGTGCTCCATTAATTTCCCTGACGTATGAGCTAATTAAGGACTGGTCAAGTTTTTTTGCTTCTATTTAATGTACGTTTGAGGTTCTTCCAGCACATTATTGCTTCAGTCATAACGATTAAGGTTTCAACATATTTTGATTACATCGCCATGATTTTAAAATAGGATAGGTTTTTGTAAATTCCTGATTACTATCCTGCACATCACGAAAACATGCCTATATAATTTGGACCCCGTCAAACCCCACTATTTACCTAGTAAAACTAGGGTTTACAGGGGTATACATTATTTTTCTTATTTCTGCGCAAAACATAGATTGTGGGTACTCGTTAGAACCGCCTCAGCGAGGCGGTTCTAACGAGTACCCACAATCTACGTTTGGAGCAGAAACATGAAAAATATCAGAATTTTTTATCTGAAAATTTTCGGGTTTTTTTTTTTGTGGTAAAATTTTCAATATATTTGAATAGACATGTTTTCGTAATGATACCAAGCCTCACCTGAAAAGGATCTACTCTACTCTCAATACAAAGAATTTGCACCCACTGCTCCAAATAGAGCAGTCTGTCCTTTCAGATCATACCTCATTTTCAGAAGGTAGACAGAGACAATTTTAACGGTGTTTGCAACAAATTTAATGAACAGATTACGTATCACATCACGAAAACATACCTATATAATTTTGACGCCCTTAAACCCCACTTTTATATAGTAAAACTGGGATTTACAGGGGTATACAATATTTTTTTTTATTTCTGCTCAAAACATAGAATGTGGTTACTCGTTAGAACCGCCTTGGCGAGGCGGTTCTAACGAGTAACCACATTCTATGTTTTGAACAGAAATGTGAAAAAAAAAAAAAAAAAAAAAATCAGAATTTTTATCTGAAAACTTTCAGCTTTTGGTGGTGAAATATTCAATATATTCGAACAGGCGTGTTTTCGTAATGAAATATCATAGGAGCCACAACGAGGTAACAGGCCTTTACCTCCGTTTACGGATTGTAGGCTCAAAGTAGCTCAAAGTAATTTTATCAGAACCTTTGATTCCCCTTTACAGATTCCGTTATACTGTTGAATATATTGTCAAATATAGCCCTAATCAGACTGCACCGAAAGGACAAACTGATTGAAATCTATTTACGTTTACAGGTATTGCTTCTGCTTTTATCAGTCGCATGTTTTAAATTCGAATACGAGCACGGTATATTTTGCGTTTGTGTTTAATTGTCTTGACTCATCATATTCAAGCAAACATGCATTCCTTAAACTACCTCGGTAAACCATAGTAAACATAAACGCATCAATATTTGCTTTGATTTTTACGCAAAACATTTTTGTTCATACGCACTAAGGTTATTGGATTTAAAGATGATATCTAATACCTAATAATGTCTAATATAAACGAAATTGTATAGTATTGCTTATAGATTAACAGGGTGTGCATTTCAATTATTCTTTGTTTCAATACCTTTGATGAGGAAATGAATTTTTAAGCAAGCTTGTTTTCTTCCAACAACTCAGTTTTTGTCTAATGTATATATGCCATAATATGTATCATAGTAATGGTCCGTATCAGTCCGCTACATTCAGCATACGATATTATATGCTATAATCAAACCAAGGCATGGAACAAGCCCGTACAATAAATACATAGCTTATACAGTGATGGACTGTAATAGCTTGTTTCCGGCATGTGATTCAGAACACTTAGGCGGCACTGAACACTGTTACTGACAACTGAGTGTTTAATAAACACAATGCAATGGTTAGCAAACGGAGCAAAGATAAAGCCAGTTTTGCCGGAAATGCATTAACTTCCTGTCAGTCAATTTCTTCCATTTTGGAGTGGTGCAACGCTGCAGTATTTGAACAAATAAAATGGAGAATAAAATTTAAAATACAAAAAAGCACATTATATGATTTCTGCATCAACAAATTTAACCAGTGTGCTCATTTACTGCACACATTCCCACCGACGTTCTTAGCTTGGCTTATACTAAAACCTATTTTATTACAATAGATATATATTCCAATAGCTGTAATTTAATCACCGTACAATATCTAACGTCAACCTATGTGATAAAATATGCAAACATGCACAACTAGACGCAACTGCTCCTGCGGGATCTACACTGATGTATTTTGTAACACAAATGCCTAAACGTTCGGCAAAAAATAAGCAGGGACTTAAGTGTTTGACATTTAAGGACATTTAACGAATATACCTACTTTTCCTAGAAATGAGTAGACGGACAGGAGAACTTGATATTGCCATATAATAATAATAATTATAATAATAATAATAAGCAGAAAAATAAATGTGAAGATGACCTTGAGAGACCACAAACAACATTGATACGGTCACTGTCCTCACATGGACCGAATACGAGTTTAGTGACATGAAATCACGGAGTACTCCTAAGGCACTGAATAAAGTCTGAATTACACTAAACAGCACTCTTCCGGAAACAAGAAGCAAAACGCAGAAGAACTGGTACAGAAATACCAACTTCCCAGCGGGCACACAACGTTGAAACAACTTCGAATCAACTTTGGCTCAATGTTGTTGCAAAGTTGCGTCGAAACTAAGAAACAACGTCGATTCAAAGTTGATTCAAGATATTGACATTTATTCGACGATGAATCGACGTTATTTCAACGTTGTGTGCCTGCTGGGTTGAAGCAGTAAACATTAGGACTGTTGTAGTGGGCATGCGCATAGTTTAACTACTATGTAACAGCAATAATAATAACATCTGTGGCTTGAACCCTATTTTTGGCGTCTAACCATCACGTCCGTTCGAACATATTAAGACTAACTGGAACGTTTCTGAGTAGGCGCGAAGGCTAGACACTCAAAAGAAATGGTTCATGTCTTCAGCAGTTTTGGTGTTGATCGTTCTGAGGTCTCATCATGAAAACATACCTGTATAATTTTGACCCCCTTAAACCCTACTTTTATATAGTAAAACTGGGGTTTACAGGGGTAAATTTTTTTCTTATTTCTGCTCAATGCATAGATTGTGGATACTAGTTAGAACTGCCTCAGTGAGGTAGTTCTAACGAGTATCCACAATGTATGTTTTGAGCAGAAATATGAAAAATATTAGATTTTTTTTTATCTGAAAATTTTCAGTTTTTGGTGGTGAAATGTTCAATATATTTGAATAGGCGTGTTTTCGTAATGATTTCTCTTTCCGTTTCTCCTTTTTTGTGATTGTTCTGTTCTCGATGCAGTGCTTTTTTAATATGTCGTTTCATGCCATCAAATCCTTATCCGGTTCCTTGGGAGTGCTCATATCCGCGATTCTGTATTAAAAGAACTAACATGAGTCAGGGCACGACAAAAACATGTGACCAGCAATAACAGATCAGCCTATGCATCCACTAGTATGACAATGGTTCTCGTTTGTTCCTCCTTGATTAGCCTGGAGGCTTTACAAGGCACATGCGATCAGCGAAGACTGATCAGACTGCGCGGATGCGCAGGCTGATCTGAGTCTTCGCTAGTCGCACAAGTCTTATTGTATGTTTTGTCGAGCGCTTGCTCATATATCCTCTTTTTCTTACTGTGTCTTTTGTGAAATAGCTCCTTGGGACAGCTACAATTCGGTTCTGCACATTTTGCAGGGACTGTCAATGCAATACGTCATGTCCCTTCTTTGCAATTTGGCAAAGTGTCTTCATGGGGACAACGATATCTGATTAGACTGCGCGGATGCAGAGTCTAGTTTGATTTTTCGCGTTAGTCGCAGATGTCAGAAGGTGTATTTTCTTACGTTACGAATCATATATTGCACAAAGATGCTAACAAAATGTACTTTATGTCTGCAGAAAACTTTTACATGACTGATGTAAGTGTCATCAATAGTTACGTTCTTTTACGAAACATTACAGAGAATTTGATTTGGAAGAAAGCTCCTTCACTTATCCCCAGCTAGCATTCATTGTAAATCTATAGCGAACCGTTATCGGTCCGTCAGCTACGATAACGGCCCGCTATAGAATTATAAAGAATGCTTACTAGGTCAGTCTTAAAATGTGAAACCCAATAGTAGCTAAAACAATGCTCTGTAGAAGAAATATATATCTTCAGTAGTTAGGAGTAGTAGCAGAGCCCATCGCAGTAAAAACACCAAGGAATCCTTCCAGGCTTGAATAAGTGACTGGATACACTAGGTTTTCGCCATAATTCTACTCGGGAGACATCACAAAAACATGCATATAATTTTGACTCCCTTAAACCCCACTTTTATATAGTAAAACTGGAGTTTACAGGGGTATACA
Source organism: Anodontia alba (assembly GCA_964016985.1). Taxonomy (NCBI): domain Eukaryota; kingdom Metazoa; phylum Mollusca; class Bivalvia; order Lucinida; family Lucinidae; genus Anodontia; species Anodontia alba. The sequence goes on along the minus strand of OZ024822.1, from coordinate 62,791,746 downwards.
TTATGTTTGTTATTTCTGCTTAGAAATATTGATTGTGGGTACTCGTTAGAACCGCCACGGCGAGGCGGTTCTAACGAATATCCACAATGTATGTTTTGAACAGAAATATGAAAAATATTAGATTTTTTTTTATCTGAAAATTTTCAGTTTTTGGTGGTGAAATGTTCAATATATTTGAATAGGCGTGTTTTCGTAATGATTTCTCTTTCCGTTTCTCCTTTTTTGTGATTGTTCTGTTCTCGATGCAGTGCTTTTTTAATATGTCGTTTCATGCCATCAAATCCTTATCGGGTTCCTTGGGAGTGCTCATATCCGCGATTCTGTATTAAAAGAACTAACATAAGTCAGGGCACGACAAAAACATGTGACCAGCAATAACAGACCAGCCTATGCATCCACTAGTATGACAATGGTTCTCGTTTGTTCCTCCTTGATTAGCCTGGAGGCTTTACAAGGCACATGCGATCAGCGAAGACTGGTCAGACTGCGCGGATGCGCAGGCTGATCTGAGTCTTCGCTAGTTGCACAAGTCTAATTGTATGTTTTGTCGAGCGCTTGCTCATATATCCTCTTTTTCTTACTGTGTCTTTTGTGAAATAGCTCCTTGGGACAGCTACAATTCTGTTCTACCCATTTTGCTTGGACTGTCAATGCAATACGTTATGTCCCTTCTTTGCAATTTGGCAAAGTGTCTTCATGGGGACAACGATATCTGATTAGACTGCGCGGAGGCAGAGTCTGGTTTGATTTTTCGCGTTAGTCGCAGATGTCAGAAGGTATATTTTCTTACGTTACGAATCATATATTGCACAAAGATGCTAACAAAATGTACTTTATGTCTGCAGAAAACTTTCACATGACTTATGTAAGTGTCATCAATAGTTACGTTCTTTTACGAAACATTACAGAGAATTTGATTTGGAAGAAAGCTCCTTCACTTATCCCCAGCTAGCATTCTTTATAAATCTATAGCGAACCGTTATCGGTCCGTCAGCTACGATAACGGCCCGCTATAGACTTATAAAGAATGCTTACTGGGTCAGTCTTAAAATGTGAAACCCAATAGTAGCTAAAACAATGCTCTGTAGAAGAAATATATATCTACAGTAGTTAGGAGAAGTAGCAGAGCTCATCGCAGTATAAACACCAAAGAATCCTTCCAGGCTTGAGTAAGTGACTGGATACACTAGGTTTTCGCCATAATTCTACAGAAGAGACATCACGAAAACATGCCTGTATATTTTTGCCCCCTTAAACCCCACTTATATATAGTAAAACTGGAGTTTACAGGGGTATACATTATGTTTGTTATTTCTGCTTAAAATATTGATTGTGGGTACTCGTTAGAACCGCCACGGCGAGGCGGTTCTAACGAATATCCACAATCTATGTTTTGAGCAGAAAAATAAGAAATATCAGAATTTTTATCTGAAAATTTTCAGTTTTTTGGTGGTGAAATGTTCAATATATTTGAATAGGTGTGATTTCGTAATGCAATGTTCGTGACACAAGAGAAGATCGTCGGCAAAAAAGTTTCTTCTAATAGGTACTAATGTGTGTAATCATTCATAATGTTAAAAAGTCTACCTGAAATAATTTTCAAAAATAAACAAATAAGTATAACGGAAACTATGTTATTAGAAATAGTATAAGAAATGGTAAACGAAACTGTCTCCGCGGTTCTACATGTACTCATGAAAGAGACCAGCTCAAGCAATAGTGTATTAAATAATAAATCACAGTTCAGAGGTCAATTGTAAAGTGAGTCGAATCCCGATTGCGTAGCGCGCGTTTTATCAATTTACAACTAACCTCAATACCATTTTGTTGGTTTTGCCATTAGGCGGCTCATTATATGCATTCTGTGACGTCCGAAAAAGAACACGACAACAACAACAAAAAAAGCTTTTAATAACCACAGTTACTGTAGTTTTTAAATCATTACCTTCGGAACCATCCCCTACAACAAAAACGTCCTACGGTTTCAGCAACTCTGTTAGGGTATTTCGATGGTTGACAGCTGCCAGCTTCAAGGAAAATGCATACAATCTCTCTCTTTCGGCTGCGGCACAGGCCAGATACAGCCTGAACTATAACAGTCTCTATACACTTATCAAAAAGCACTGTTCCGACACATCAACGATCATAAGTTCTAATGATAAATGACAATAGTTTATTACATCTGCTGAAAATTGAATAAATTAAAAACAAATTACAGTAATTTGCTGATCAATTTAGCAATCATTCGTTATTAGATTACAAAAATTAAATCTGCTATTATTTTTCAAGATTCCAGAGTTGATTGTTCTTATTTTCAGAAAATTGTTTCCTCTGAGATCTCAAACTCTATTTTGCTACATATTTTATATGGGATAGTTACGCAAATTCATGTGTCTATTCTTGTCTTTATCGCTGTATCGACAAACGCCTTTATTGGCACAGCCTAATCAGCTGCACTGTTTGTGAGCTTAGAGATTCATTGAAAACTGTAGAATGCAATGATAAACAGATAAGACAACCATGTCACTGCATGGATTATTTTGTAACGTTGTGGCTAATACAGTCGAACTTCAATGGCTCGAACACCTTTGGGACCATGGAAAATTGTTCGAGCCATGGGTAGTTCGAGCCAATGAAGGTTAATCATGGCGCCAGGTCGGGAAGCAAATACCTCTAATTCTGGGAAGTCTACCGATCTTCTACAACTAATTGTATGTTGGGTGTACAATTTCATAATGAAATAAGAAACCTTCCTTAAATATTTGCTTTCTTGAGCTATCGGAAGAATTTCGTAGGGACTCAAAACCGAGTTCGAATTAGCCATGGTGAACGAACCATCGGTGTTCGAGCTATTGAGATTCGACTGTATATATTATCGTCAATGTAGTACACCGAAGGAACTCGCATTCTACATTACGTTAACATACTTAAGTAACATATAGCTCTATATGAGTCAGGTTTAACCAAATGCTATGCGCTTTAAATGAGTACTACTTTATATGTTGTTTTTGAAAACAAAATCAGACAATAAGCACCAGCGATCCTCTTAACTAGAGCTATGTAACCCATAGCATTTTATCATGCTTTGGGAAATGAAGAATGTTTTCATTATAAAAATGCTAAGGCGGAAGTATGCTACAAGTATAACGCACAATTAAAAACTTGTTTAAGACCCGCGTAATTCTGAAACTCTGCCTAATAGTGTAGGCCCTGCATATTCCATGTCATCACTGTATACAGTCGACTCTCGATATCTCGACCTCGCTTATCTTTGTTATGAGTCGGCTCTCGATATCTCGACCTCGCTTATCTCGAATAACCACTTCTATCAGCGAAATTCTGGTCCCTGTTTTAACATGGAAATCTAAGAACAGGTAACAAAATATTGTGGAGCGCTTTCTCCTCTTTTGCACAATATATTCAATATATCTAACTTCAGGAGTCAAATTACATATTCATTTGTTAAATGTGGTTGTTCGATTTATTTTTTTCCTCACTTTCGGAACAGCGATATGTCCGAGGTACGGATATCTCGAAGTATTTCAGAGAGTCCCTCCGAATTCGAGATAACGAAAGTCAATTGTATTATGAGTGCATATGAGAATAAACATTACATAGACTCGTTAACGTCTTCGGGAGCAATGACGTTATCAAATGTCCGACAACTACTGAGCGCTAAACTGTGTTTTGAGCAACCCAGAGAAATGAACCTAATGTCATGTACGAACAGTAAAAATGTAAGAAAAAAATCACAGGGATGCCACAGTTATGAGGCACAGCTTTCCCAGGGCACCGAAACAAAATGAAACAAGGAACTATGACAAAACAAACGCAACATACAGGTAACAAGAAGCATCTTCTAGAAAGAAGACAGACGGCGAAGAATAGTAAATGATTTTTGCTCTTTGGAAGTGCTGGGGCTGATATTGTGGAATAAGAGCTCATGGATTACTTAGATGAGGTAACACGACTTACCCAAAGTATGATGCGTCTAAACACCGAATGCACGCAAACATACCTTCACTTTCTACAAAGCCGCCGACTTCATTCTGCTTACTCACCTTAAACAGAGATAAGTGACATGAAGTGTACGTTGGGTTAGCTTTTTGAATTACATTACATGCCTATGCATTATTCAGTCATGCAAATACGAGCCCGTAGATGATTTGCTAAGCTTTTTGAAATGAGCTAACGTTTTTTCTTTTTTGAAAAAAGCTTACTTTATCTTTTCTTACGAAAGCAGCATTTATAGAAGCACACTAGTTCAGTCGAAAATGTGTAAAAAAGTGAATTTTACCAACTTGTTATTTCTTTCTTTTATAGTTCTGTTTCATATTTTAATACAATTTACAGTAATAAGTTAAAAAAATAGATATTAAGCATCCCAAAACACTGCACTTAGTTAAGAAAGTCGACTTTAATAATATGAAAAATGACGTACTACGAAAAATATGAATATCTCACGACATATACTGTTTTCATACAGATATTTACATTCATAGGTCAGCAAATGATTTTAACCAACTTCGTCGAGAAGAAACACACACACACACACACACACACACACACACACACACACACACACACACACACACAAGGCCTTGGTGGCTCAGTTGGATGTGCCGTCCGACTGGAGACCAGGAGGTCGCGGGTTCAACCCCCGCCGAGGTCGGCAACATTCTTTCGTGGAGATTGATCATGAAATATTTTCTACGGTCATTCTCTCCCTTCCGCTGATTCAAGAAGGGCAGTTGTCAGTTTCTGGCAAAAGAATGTGCACAATACTGGTTAACCGCTTAGAGGACTAAGCCTGCCCAGTAAACGTGTGGTTAGGTAAACTGACCGCGCTCGACATGACCCCAATGGGTTGACTGGACCGTAAAACCTCAAATCAAACAAACAAACAAACAAACACACACACACACACACACGCACACACACACTCGTGTACACACACCAACGTACGAATAATCTCAAACTGCACTGTCTTTTCAGATCCGCCTTTGTTCTTTTATATCTTCTACACTGTCCATGATTTCTGCATGTTGTCTGTTCTTGCTAGGTGCTCTGTCGATAGCAAATGATCCAAGTTTTTATTATGCGCCAAAGACAATCCTTATTACTGCGCGGATGTGCAAGCTGATAAATGTCTTTATTGGGCACATATGCCAAAAAGATAATATTTTTTCATTGCGACTAAATTTATTGCGCAATTTTAGTAAAACTGCACGTGTTACTTGGTTTCTACATGTCTCGCTGTTTGGTGTTTTTTACAACTGAGCCGGGCCACGGCATTTCCTACAACGTTGCATCCGCGCAAAGCGAAGACTTGGTGCATCCGCGCAAAGCGAAGACTTGGTGCATCCGCGCAAAGTGAAGACTTGGATCAGCTTACACATGCTCAGTGTATTCGCTGTGGGCTTGATTACGCTTTGGTGCCTTGATTACCTACAGTGTATGCGAAGACTTTAATGTGACTGCGTGCCTTGATTACCTACAGTGTATGCGAAGACTCTAATGTGACTGCGTGCCTTGATTACCTACAGTGTATGCGAAGACTCTCATGTGACTGCGCGAACGTGCAGGCTAATCCGAATCTTCGCTGGGCGCACATTGGATTATTGAAGGATGTGCTTTGCCCCAGCTCATATTTATGCTCCTGCCATTCGAAGAATGGTGGTAAGGGCATATAGTGGAACCCCTATCCGTCTCTGTCCGCGTCCGTGATGCCGTTAATAATTTGCGTTTAAGTTTTTTCCGGCGTGGTAACTTGCGTTTAAGTTTTTCAGGCATTAGCAATTTGCGTTCAAGACTAATGTAAATTGATTCCTAATTGTCAAAATGCTTTATATTACTTTACTTGATTTGTCTAAAATTTTATATCATGGTTACATGTATATTACAAGTACATAGACTCGTTTCCAGCATACCCAATATCTCATTAGCACATCTACGCAAAAAAAAAAATAAAAAATGAACAGACTGTTGTTTTATAATATCATAATTCTGATTAGCCGTAGTTCCATGTTACAATTAAGAAATTATGCTAATTTTAACATTTGATATTAGTGTACTTAACCTCAGTTTGTGCAAACTGGGTGAAACTGTCTGCAATAGCACTGCCTGCAATAGCAGTACGCGCTTTGTATGTTTGGGTAGAAATTATTGTTTAATGGACAAAGCACCGGTCAGTTTAGTTTTTATATACATTGATTACTGAGTAACAAATACAGTTGACTCTCGTTATCTCGAATTCCAAGGGACTCTTTTAAATACTTCGAGATATCCGTACCTCGACATATCAAAATTGCAGAATTGAGGTAAAAATAAATCGAACAGCCACATTTAACAAATGTATATGTAATTTCGCTCATGAAGTTAGAGATATATTGAAAATATTGTAGAAAAGAGGAGAAATTTTCTCTTCTTTTCCACAATATTTTGTTACCTGTTGTTAGATTTTCAGGTTTAAGCATGGACCAGATTATCACTTCGAGATAAGCGGTTATTAGAGATAAGCGAGATCGAGATAACGAGAGTCAACTGTACAGCTACACACAAAACTTTTCGACCTGTTGTATGTAGTAGTAGAAAGCATAGCATTTTATAAGTGCATATTGGCTTTTTCAGAAACACTTTGGGGAGCGAAACAAGGTACAAGAAAAGGGCGAAAAAAGTTTGCCCTAAAATGCCTAAAATAAAAACGGCAACTCCACACGACTACGTTATTGGTATTGAAGAAGGAAAGAGTTAATTGCATAAACTTGGATATAAACTTTTAGTCGTTGATCTCTGTCCTGTTTTAGGCATCCAAAAACATTGCAAAATCTGTGCGAAACTTGGGCCCAGTTGTTAAAAGCATCGTTAGCTTAACGAGCTCGTTAATGACAACTTTGTTAAATATTGCATCTAAACTATTTTCAAATATATTGATATGGTTGCTGCAAAAACGTGAGTAGCTTTTGTAAATTGTAAAAGCTACTCACATTTTTACAGCAAAAAAAAAAAAAAAAAAAAAAATCAAGAATGTATTTGCCATATTTCAAGATAGAAATTTAACGTCCCATTAGCTAACAACTTCGTTAAGTTTTGAACAACTGGGCCAAGGTATACAGATGAGTGTATTTCACGGTTTTGTGGTCATGCATTTCAGCTTCTTGTGCCGTTCCTATGCATTTCTCAATAACAAATTTACCACTCACTTATACAAACAAAAGAAATATACTTTTTTTTCCTTTTTATTTCAGTTTACGTGTTTTTCTTCAAACTTTCCTGGCGACAGTCAGAAAATCCCCAAATTATTTTTGAATGACTTTTTTAACGTTATAGGACGCCATTTTTTTTAATGCCGTCAGGTAAGCTTATCGCTGATGACAAACAGTGATGTTATTCAATTACTTGCAAAAAGGTAATTAGTATAATAATACAGAAACAAATATAGAAAAAAAAAAAATAGTTATAACACCTAAAGTGGGTGTAAATAATGGCTCTGTATCCAGACAATAGTAGGTTTTTTTTGAGTTTTCTGGTTAAATTGCTGAATTCGTACAGCCATTTTAATGTCATTTATTGCTTAAACAAACGCTTGCAAAATCCGGTATTTCAATGCCTAATGAAGTAAATCACGCAGAAATTATGTAATACAGTAGCACATGTTTTATTAGGACACGCCATTAAAAGGCCTACTTCTTCTACCTGTTGCAATTACAGCAGGCCCTTAACATCACCCTTCCACCAAATGTGATGCTACGAACACATGCCATTTATTTTGCGAACATCATACATGTATATATGGATTTTAAATTCAGTGCTGTGCTCATTTTCAAACAATTTCGAAGCAGACGTCTTTTTGAAACACAGAACAACAGAACAATAATCTACAAATGTTGCCAATGAAAAAACAGGACACATAAAAATATCCGTGAAAATCCTAGTTTCGTTTAATTTATCAGACTCGGTTTGATTGAGCCTGTTCATTAAGAACAATAGCATACGTATTGCAAAATCCCTCAGGTCCCTTGTAAGTTTAAGCGAAACTCTATCTTTCCACATATTGTATGGACCTACACTCTAAAATGACCAGAAAATTAAAATATATGAGCAATATATTGACGCACGGGCCGAAAGTTTACAGCTTTCATACAAGCACTAAATCACTGCTGCTGCGATCATAAAATATTTTGAAACCCTATGAAATATATAGAACAAATTAAAATCAGAACATAGTATAAACATTCAAATGGGAATATTTCCACTGACTTTGTAATCAAAACCATTATCCTTTTAGCTTCTAAAGATAAAAGATCTGAACATATATGTTCTTTATGATATTGTTAACACGTTCGCGGTAGTTTTGTTCTCAACTATATACAGTCGACTCTCGTTATATCGAATTCCAATGGACTCTCTGAAATACTTCGAGATATCCGTACCTCGACATATCAAAATTGCAGAATTCAGGAAAAAATAAATCGAACAACCACATTTAACATATGTATATGTAACTTCGCTCATGAAGTTAGAGATATTTTGAAAATATTGTGGAAAAGAGGAGAAATTGCTCCTGAGAAGCAACATCTCCTCTTTTTCACAATATGCTGTTATCTGTTGTTAGATTTTCAGGTTTAAGCAGGGACCAGATTATCACTTCGAGATAAGCGGCTATTCGAGATAAGCGAGATCAAGATAACGAGAGTCAACTGTATCTCTCTATCTATTTATCTATCTATCTACCTATCTATCCACAGGGTGGCTATTCGTAATGTTTTAAATTTCAGAGAATCAAAAGCCGAAATCTTGGGGCCCCAGTGGTTTCCTGCCTTAGCGGCGCTCTTCCTCTATTACGGCTCGTCTTTGTTTGAGGGTCGGTGATTTCATATATGGCGGTTGTTTTGTCATTATTTGTTCCTAATTGTGTCTTCTATTGGTAAAGGCGATGCTCAGTGGTGTCTTCACTTATACTGTTTATGATATTGTCAAAACTTGTGTGATACTTTTCTTCTATCTATCTATCTATCTATCTATCTATCTATCTATCTATCTATCTATGGCTATGTGTGATAAACTTCCCACGAGGATATTCGTACTTACTTTAACTTCCCTTCTTTTTGTGTATTTGGTTTCGTTGGTGGTTGTTTGCTGCCGTGAACATCTACCTGGTCATTGACTTTCTCGCTTTGAGGATGGAGTAGTTGATGTGGCTCGGTGGGAGCAGTCTGTCTTAGTAGGTTTCTGCAGACATCTCCAGCCATATGTCCGCGGCTGTTTTTTTTTTTTTTTTTTTTTTCGTGGATGATGACTATTGGTGTGTTTCTAGATAGGAAATCGTTGTCAAGATCTGCAGTTCAAAGTTTACTTTCAAATTCAAAAGGTACGGAAATAATAAAAAGCAAACGACAACCTCCAAACTTAAAAGAACGTATCACCAAAGGCAGAATCACAGATAATCGTACAAGCACCACAAATTTTGTATCGAAATGTAATCGTCCCAACTGCGAACTTTGTGAATATTTAGATGAAAGCAATTCGTACAATTTTAATGGTAAAATATTTTACGTTAATGAAACCATGTCTTGTGATGTTAGAAACGTAATACCCTATAATGGATGTAATGAATATTACATTGGCCAGACAGGCAATAAACTTCGCAAGAAGAACAATACATGCACAACAAATTCAAGACCCTTCAACGACACAGATACCTTTAAGTGAACATCTAGATAAATGTAGTACAAATAATACAAAGTTTCGAATATTTCCCTTCTTCAAAATGCGTACTGAAAGTATTTCTGCCAGGTTAGCAAAAGAAAAACATTTTATTGACTGTTTCAAACCAAATTTAAATGCATAACGTTTGTCTATTTAGACAAATTGGTAATTAACGTACATTAACGCTAAAGAACGCTAAGTAACGTCACGGGCTTGGTAACTACGTGACATTACAATTGCTATGCAAAAGCCCTGATGAGCAGAGCGAAACGCGTTGACAAGTTTATGCATAGTTATATTTAAATAAATCAAAATATGTAACATCAAACTTATGCTATGCTTCACTCTTTAATTGCACGACAGCGGTTCGGGCCTCAGACTCAATGACGGCCTCTTCGTAAAACTTTAACCAGTGGGTTGGGAGTTGACGATGTCTTTGGGTTGGCCCGCCGTGGTTCAACTATTGGTTTTCATTTACTCTGGCATACAGTAGAATTAGCCATGAGTACTCGTCTTTGTTTATTATAGTGATTAATATGATGTTTATGTTTTCGCTTTGATGCATTGACTGAGTTGGGAGCCTTTATGCGAACCGAATTTTTATGTATTTCTGTATTAAGAGTAGCATCGGGACCCAGGGTGAAGTTAGCTAGCTGTAAAAGTGCTTTAAACCCCCCCACCCCCCCCCCCCCGTGGTTTGCTCTGCCGACCGTTCTATGGCGGTGGTCCCGGTGCTGGTCTTGCTCTTTGTTGCTTTGTGGTTTGTTCTGCGAGGCGATTTGTTGTATGTCTTTCCGTGTGTCATTTTGTTCTTGTGTTTTTCAGTCCTTTTAGTATTGCGATTACCTCGCTTGGGGAAGACAGGGCTACTCTTAGTGCTTTTCGTACGTTTGTTCGGTTTGTGCTTGTTTAGATTTGTCGGTTTCCTCTTCCTCTTGGGGTCTTGGAAGGGCTGCGGTTTGTGATTGTGGCACTCCCTGGACTTTTCTCTTACCTTTATATATATATATATATATATATATATATATATATATATATATATATATATATATATATATATATATATCGGTTTCTAAAATATATATATATATATATATATATATATATATATATATCGGTTTCTAAAATATATATATATATATATATATATATATATATATATATATATATATATATATATATATATATATATATATATATATATATATATATATATATATATATATCGGTTTCTCAATTCCTTCCTGTAGCTTGCAAAAAATAAAAACGTAATCCAAGCATCGGAAAGATATACGGCTGAACTTTTGTATGTATTAAGCTTGGATATTGGATATTGGTTCATACAAAACCGCTGTATAGCAATGCGAAAGTAATTGCATTTTCGAGAAACGCATGCATTTTGCATGATACTGGTTTAGAGTTTTGGCAAGCAACTGTAATTTCTGTTAAGCTTATAGTACACATGAATATACTATTGATAACAGATAAAATACACCTAATATACACCAAACTCGCGATAAATTAATCTTTATGGTTGATGTCTGAATATAAATATGCTCTGATTGTTTAAAATTCTTGTCGCGTTTGTTTTAAAACGGCTTGTATTTTATGGAATTATGATGAACAGTTTAGGTTGCGGAAATCACGTTAGTTATTATGTTTGGTCTTCATACATTCTTACCCAGTATAGTTCGTCAACAAAGGTTTTGAAATAATGGGCATGAAGAATTGCGCGGCGATTCCCCTCAACATACATAGTTAAGACTTACGTAAGTTCAATACAGTATTCTTTGACTATTTTGTATTCAAAACCCATAAGCTAGAATGACCGAAAGATGTCTGGTAAAGATTAAAATGTCTCATTCAAAATGGTGACATTAAATTTGCAATCAAACGTTTTCTTACAGGTTTATTGTGGCGGCCATATTGGACGAGAAATCAAACATTTTTTTGGTGTTAATGCATTTCTGTATACCTTTTAATAAATGCTATAGAAAACGGTGGAAGGTTATTTGAAACGCAGTTTGCATGCGAAATAAAAATTGATGTCACATAGGAAAAAGGGGTACTCTCCCTTACATGCAGAAAACAAACGGCGTGTCACTAATGACGTCATGTTTCATATGTTCATACGAAACTAAACATTCTGCTTTCTGTTTCGAGCATTGTTTTCTTTCTTTTTTATGATTTTAACCTGAATACACAAGATTTGTACACTTACAATTTGTTAAGTATCAATTTGGCCTCCATAGAAACGTGCAAGTTTTCGCAAAATTCAATATATACGCTATACAGTGTGTTTTATATACAGACATGTCCAGGCTTTCTTCCTATATCAAAATAAATCGTATATCTTTCCGACGCTAGGGTTAGTAAAGCTGAGTACTAGAGCCAGTACTAATATTTTTTAATATGATAAATCGTCAGCAAATAACTGTTTTCCTGTGCAACATTTTGTAAGATCTAAACAGCTTTTGAAGTATGGTTGAGTCTTTAAATTCGCACTTCCCTCATAGCAAACTGTCTGTATATATTTCTGAAAGTCTTTATGAACACACTCATTCGAGTAGCTTAAATCGATAATGTGCTTGTGAAGTAATTATTTCTTGAAAGATAAATGCGCGACAGGCCTGAAGACGTTTAAATGCAAAATAAGATATCATGTCCGGGTAGCGATTACTTTAAAGCTTAACAGAACTTATAAATCGTGAAACCACTGTATTTTCTTTTTTGCACTGATATCATTTTACAAACGTCTTGTGGAAAGTAAAACGAAACTATTACTGAATCAGAAACACAATATTTGTGAAAATTCTTTATGGTCTCCTATGATATATAGTAACAACGGGATGGAAGGGAGGACTTTCGTACAGTAAAGTATCACTCATAATTAGACGTTGCGGCTAAAACGTAAGCCGTTGCGACGGTGTTACGTAACGTCAGTTGCTAGGTAGAGTTGAATGCTACCGCCATTATCGTAGGGCGCATTTTTGTAGGACTTTATTAATAAATCGAAATTCTGGGACTCAACAACGGAGTTCTTTCTGTCTCTTGTTTCCACAATCGGGAAAAACCTTCGAAACACGGGATATATAGTCTACTGTCAATATTTTGCTACTTGAATGCTTTTGCATCTAATTCAAGTCCGTTTCGAAAGCGCTTTGCATTTTACCAATGCACTTTATGCTACCAAAACAGCATATTCTTATCTTTCGTTTTTACAATTAAACAGTAATGGATTAGAACAACACATTTCACATAGATAACTGTTCGCGTGATTGTATTTCTCCTTATTCTGTTCCTGTAATTCGCATTTTCTCTCAACTTTCTTTTTTTCCTCTTATCTACCTAGGCCCAGTTGTTCAAAATTTAACGAAGTTGTTAGCTATCGTGACGTTAAAATGTCCATCTCGAAATATGGCAAATACATTGATAATTTTGCTGAAAAAATGTGACATTTTTACACCAAATATAATCAACTTATTTGACAATACCTTAGTTACAACAGTTAACGAGTTTGTCATTAACGAGTTTGTTAAGCATACGATGCTTGAACAACTGGACCCTGCTCTACTGTCCTTTTCTCTCTTTCTCGGCCAGACGACACAAAATTTACAAGAAGGGTTGACGTTTCGTTAAACAAAATCTTTTAAAAATATAGCACTTCAACTCTTACTACTTTGTTCAGTGCGACTAAAATAAGTCATTAAAATGATCAATTTTGTAACATGTTAGAAGCCAATCTGCGCATATGAGTAAACGCCATTTTATTGCCATTATTAATTCAAGAAATATATCGTTTTGGTGAACTGCGACGAACGTGACCAGGCAGCACATGGGTATCTACAAATTGCCCCCCCCCCCCCTCCCTAACAACTGTGGTACCGCGGGAAACAACGAGGCCAGAAAAAGGCGCTACTCGGTCTGTTTTAAGCTGCGTTTATTTCATGTGCGTGATTTAACGGGAATGTAACTTTCAGGTGGTCGGAATTCGTGTCTCAATCATCAGAAATTTAAAATAAGATGCAATGCAATAACTTGAAAGAGGTCGTTAAAACTTGTCCCGGCACTGTGAAATAATGCAATGGTTAACTGTAATCATATCATGACGCTCTGAATTATAGAAAACAACAACTGGGAAATATCTATGCTTCACTGCTAAGCACATAATAAAAATGAGCCGTAACGTGAGAAACCTACCGTCTGACATGTGCGCAAAATGAAAACTCAAACTAGCCTGCACATTACGAAAACACGCCTATTCAAATATATAGAAAATTTCACCTCCAAAAACTGAAAATTTTCAGATAAAAAATCTGATATTTTTCATATTTCTGCTCAAAACATAGATTGTGGGTACTCATTAGAACCGCCTCGGCGAGGCGGTTCTAACGAGTACCCACAATCTATGTTTTGAGCAGAAATAAGAAAATAATGTATACCCCTGTAAACCCCAGTTTTACTATATAAAAGAGGGGTTTAAGGGGGTTAAAATTATATAGGTATGTTTTCGTGATGAAGAGTCTTCGTTGTACGCATGAAACACACACACACACACACACACACACACACACACACACACACTTTGCATCCTTTGCTTTCTAAAATACGCTGTGAAAATTCTGATCAGACTGCACAGGCCGATCTTAAACATGCTGGGCGCACATGTTCGAAGGTACGTTTCGTTTCTGCCGTTGCGTCAGAAATATTCCCAGACTTTTCACGTTCACAGCAACCAGGTATTTAATTATTTCCTTGACTGAGCAAAATGGAGTATTAGTGATGGAGAAAACATGAGCCTTGTCACGAGAAGACCACGTCAGTGCACACGCTCGGTCACTTAGCAAAGCCACATGATAAAAATAATGTATACCCCTGATACCCCTGTAAACCCCAGTTTTACTATATAAAAGTGATGTTGAATGGAGTAAACATTATATAAGTATGTTTTCGTGATGGGCTCTTTTCCCACAATGAGTTTTATATAGTTATTATGAAAACTTGTAAGTACAATTTCTAGAGAGTTTAATTCCTGTAAAAATAAAAGAACGTGGTAATACAATGTTCCGGAATAATAAAGCTGTTGCAGAGTTCTAAACTAATAGAGAAACAAAATAAAATCCTGCCTAAATGAGAGAAAAAAAGAACATTTACTTACACTATGTAATTTAAATGTGCCACGCTATGTAATTTAACTGTGCCAAGAAATATCTGGTTCGTCCTTGTTTCAATTATGTGTGCGAAAATCGATAATTTCTTATTAATCTTGGACATTAAGCACAGAGCTGCTGGAAATGGATATATCGTAGGATTAGGTGTACATGTAATATCACATATTTTTCAAACAATGTAGTTGTTATTGGAAAAGGTAAACTACAATAAATGTGTAGGGATTTTCTGTGGTTTTATGGTCCTTTTTAACATTTGAGCTTGTGTTGGACCGATACATAGTATTATCAAGTGGATAATGTTAATGTCCATGTTCCCCTATAATGTATAATATCAAAGTACCGACAGTACCTGTGGAAGGCAGGCTGAGAAAATGGTCCTGAAATGGGAATTAGATCGTTTCATTTAATCATTAACTTCCTGTGATTTCAGCAAACAGTGCATACCCTGATCAGACGCTGCATTCTGTGGCGTCTGATATAGGTCCACTATTTGCCAATGTCCCAGTCCAGGTTTTACAGATAACCCTCTTTACACGGTACGCTGACGTAACAGCGACAAGAATAGTGCGGTTATAAATAACCGTTACCTGGGTTTCGTACAAATGCGCGGTTCGATTTTATTGGTCAATGCTAATTACGTGCTCGACAACCTTAAGGAAATGTTGGTGTATGTATACTAAGGATCGATTGTAAACAATCAACCCAAGAATAGGAGTATGCAGAGGTACAGATTTGCAGATTTTTGTTTTTCAGTTTTAAAACCTAATTTCAGTTTATCGTGTTTTTTTTTTCTATCAGTCAACTATCCTGCACAAATATGTCCTCATGAACTATATTTTACGGTTTTCGTTATACATATAATGAAAATGTCATTGCTCACATACCTCTTGATTTGGGAACTAAACCGACAAGTGGAGATACCCCAGAAATATCACAATCAGAAAGCACAGCCCGCGTGAGGCACCAAACGAAGGAGAGACGAGGAACATATAATGACAAAGCAAACGCCCTATATGAAACACCGATGCACGAATAAACCGTTGAACTACAACAGAGGAACCGCCGTAGAACGGTCTGCCATGGAACGGTCATAAGAAAAGCTAGAAGGAGGGACGGGAAGGTGCAGGGGCTTTAAAGGGCTATATTCGTGAGAATCCTGACCCTTAGAACACAAGAAAACTACAAACAGGACTAAAATAAGCCCGACCACAGACATTGATAGTCAAGTGCCAACATTCTGACAGACTAAAGAGGGATCCGTTATTTAGTCTGGGGACAGACTAACCGTTGTTCAATAAATAGAGAATCTAAATAATTAACCATAATTGGGTTAACAATCATGCATGCAGTTTACCGCAGAATAAACAGAAAGGAAGGCAATGATCAGGAATCAATGCAGTTACCTAACACCTTTCGTGCAAAAAAAGGGAGAAGGACGCACTTAAAATAACGGCAACACAATCAAAATACTGCAAGCAGAAAGCCAAAATGACAGTTCCCCCCCACCCCCCCCCCCCCCCCCCCAAAATGGCCAAACGGCTATCCAAAATAAAATAAAAAAAAGTCACCAGGCCATATATGCAAAGACAACAAATGACAGAAATAGTAAATCACAGCAGAAGAACCACCTTCGAACGTTAAATAAAAATACTGGTGCGATTTTACGTGGCCACAACGCTTGCTCTCAGTTCTGCCGTGGTATACACAAAACATTTCTTCAGTCCGCGTGAAGGGTTTTTAATAAAAAGGAAGGCAATGATCAGGAAATGATACAATTATCTAACACCTTCCGTCCAAGACACAAAAGGGAAAGAAGGACGCACTTAAAGCAAAGGCACCACAAGCAAACCACTACCAGCAGAGAGTTAAAAGGACATTTTCTTATCATAAAAATATTGGCCAAATGGCTATCCAAAATAAACATTTCATCAGGACATACATGCAAAGACATACAATGACAAAAATAGTAAACCACAGCAGCCTGTCTACAGATAAGATAAATATTTCCATTGTAAAATCAAGATAAATTGTAAAATTTATCTACCAGTTGCCATTTTACTGCCTTTAATATATGCATCTGTCTAAATTTGCAGTTTTTGATTCCCGATCATTGCCTTCCTTTCTGTTTGTATAAATACGGAATGAAGAAAAAATAGTGTCATCCCTTTTGCTGCAGTATCATTTTAGGTGATACATTTGTCACATGAGTCGGAAGCTATTGCATAACACTACCCAGCTAGCATTCTACGTAAATCTACATCGGGCCGATATAGATTTACGTAGAATGCTGACTGGGTATTCTTTTGGGGGATTTATCATTGCCGGATCTATTACATGTACTTGGGACTAGGCGGTGTCAGCAGTGTTGCTTGCTTCATTACTGTTCATGAACAGCTTCATTCAAACCTAGTCCTTAGTTTCTTTTATTTTTGAGCCGACTGTTTACAATCGAGTCATAGTATACAAACGCTAAAATGTCCTTAAGTTTGCAGTCCACGTGATTATCACTGACCAATGTAATCAAACCGCGCGTTTGCACGAAATCCAGGTTACGATTATTTATAGCCGCGCTATTCTTGTTGCTGTGATGTCAGAGTGCTGTTGATGGAGGGTTATCTGTAAAACCTGGACAGGGAACATTTAGGGCTGTGCAGACTCAGTGCAGACGCAGCGGACCGCAGCGTCTAATCAGGATCTGCACTGTTTGTTTAAATAGCAGGAAGTTTAAGGGTTGGATGAAACAGTCTCACGTCTCCATACTACACTCGGGGACAGTCGACCCACCAGTGCTGCCAGTGCTTGGATGATGTCTGTGTTTATTGAATGTGTTTAAAACCACGTTAAAGCTATCGGACAGTTTGTCTGTAGACCGTTACAAAGCAGCATTTCTGTTGCTGTTCTTTTTGGTTTGTTTGTTCGTGTTACGAGGAGTGTTATTTTGTGATGTCATGTATTATCATTAATTCCTAATCTAGTGGAGGGTTGAGTGAACTGAATGGAAATAATTCTGACATGCAATTCTTTACATCCTTTCTACATTTAAGTGCCAATTTACGAAAGGGAGAGGCCCTTTCCTGTCCATAAAAATGTTATCGATTGTATATGAATCAGCAATAGCTTAACTCAGGCGTAGTAATACATATGCATGTCAACGGACCGTTTGCCTATGGTTACACGCTGCTTTTCTAAAGTTTACCGTATTTAACCAAATCATTCGGACCTAATTCTGCTTGAACACCTAAAAAATAGACACATATTTAAATTGGTTCAAATATTAAATTTCGTTTAACTAAAATTTATGTTTACTTTAATTCTAAAACACTAGTTTATTAAACTAGTGATTCCCGACTTTACAGATACATAAATTGCTATATAAAAGAATAGAAAGAAAGGCAATGATCAGGAATCTATAAATTTACTTAACACCTTCTGTCCAAGACGTCGAAGGGAAAGAAGGACGCCATAAAAGCAACGTCACCACACTTAAAACACTACAAATAAACACTACAAGCAGAAAACCAAAAGGACAGATTCTTTCCCAACACTTGGCCAAAAGGCTATCCAAAGCAGGACATACATGCAAAGATATATAATGACAGAAAAAGTAAACCACAGTAGAAGTACCGCTTAGAACGGGCAGTAAAATATTACTTGGGTGTGTGTGTGTGTGGGGGGGGTGGGGGTAGGGGAGTGTGGAGGGATAGGGGTTGACTTAAAGCAACTTTACGAGGCCACAACCATCGCCCTTAGTTCTGCCGTGGTATACACAAGAAATTTGTTCAGTCCACGTGTAGAGTTCCTAATTTATCAGGGCAACATCTCCGAGAACATCAAAATCAAACGAATACAGAGATGAAACAGTTATGAGGACTCGACAGCAAGGAAAAAAAAACACACAAAAAAAACAAACAATTAGACTCCGGTGGGCCCGACAAGAGCCAGAGCATCAGGCACCAACCGACACTTAAAAGTCTTTAGGCCGAAGCCGTAGTAGTGTCTGAGGTCGGACCCGCCGGCGTGCGACCAAAGATGGAAGTAAAGTTATTAACCACATTGGGCTAACTACAATGCATGCAGTCTATCGTATTACATTTATGTTGTTCCCAATCTTTATATATCGAAGAATGATTTTACGAAATCGAGTGCTTAAATCTTTGCAAGCGTATTTTTTTTTCTGAATTTAAATACAAAGTTACCATAAAGTTATGGTTATGATAGGCCTTGTTGCAGAAGAGAATTAAGTCCAACATTGAATTTTGAAACTTAATCCAAATAACGTCAATAAAATTTAAAAAAGGCTTTGCGGAGTATATGGTACCGATAACTGTGATTTAGAAGTGAAGCTGTTAATAATTTATTACACGGTTGAAGTCGCGACTAGACACTCTGGCGAACCAAATAATTTGCGAGATATGAACACCGTAGGATGCTCGACGAGAGCATCCCCATCCAAGTAAGGAAAAGTTACAATCTCAAAATCAAAATCATTGCGTTTATCATAAACTTTACATGAAATAAACCCATCTAAAATAGACTAATGCAAGTCCAAAAACAGGGCTTCAGTGTCAGAGGAATTTGCTTTATTAACTGAAGCTCTGAAGGATAAATTTGACTGTTCGAACCATTGAAGTACATATTCTCAATATTTAATAAATTGTACGAATATCTAGACGTCTAGCTGAAAGCTTCAATCACTTCAGATTGCTTTTCTTCAAAAAAACGTCATCATGACAGAACAAGAACAAATCAGTTACAAGCGGTGCGCAATTCTAACTCATCGGAATATCCACAATTTGTCTCAATAGCTAAGTACCAAATCTGATATAAATATTGTCAAGTAGAAAAATGAGATCTTCACACACTTTCTGACATGACCATAAGGTATAATATCTATGTTATTTTGGAAGTGACAATAGCATTCCTTCCCTTCCTTACATGCAAGATAGAGGGATCTTATCTTTGAAATGTCCATTCAATGAAATCATTATTTTTTATCTTTTATAAGAGGTAGTGTAGTGTAAAGCGTGGAAAAATCATACATGAACAGACTTGATGCATGAAAACCTCTGGATTTTAATTATTAAAAACTTCATTCGATTTTTTAATGGACCAAAACAGATTCTTAACTGATCTTTCATAGACCTTGTCATAATATTTAATTACATAAAGTCGGATGGCAGTAAGACAAGAAGTCAACAACTAAGAAAGTTCAGAAGTGGTACAAGAGCTTGAATTTGCAATAAACCGTGCTTTGTATGGTCTTTTGTGAAGTTTAGGCAACCACCCAGCTAGCATTCTACGTAAATCTACATCGGGCCGTCATCGGCCCGTCAGCTACCCTGACGGGCCGATGACGGCCCGATATAGATTTACGTAGAATGCTGACTGGGCAATATAACGTAGGAAGCTTATCTTGGCCTTCTTTAACACTTACATTAACCTCAGTGGCTGAGTGGTAGGTATGATCAGTAATCACAGACCTCTCTTCAATCAAGGGTTGTAGTTCATAGGCCTTTGTACCACCGAGTTCCTACTTAAGAATATTAACAAAATTGTAAACATTAAAAAACTGTAAACAACATACAGATTTTTAAATTTTGATTTCTGTAAAAAAGTACGTCTTGTTACGTTATAAATCTTTGATGACATTAAAGAATGATTCACCGAGTTCAAATTGGAAATATCCATAACGTTGTTCCTACATGGAAGGTTTTGATGGATTTTCAGCACGTGTTTCAATGGATATGAGAGGTTAATAATAAAACATTTACAAAATTCATCTTAAACGTTTAACTCATTATAAAACTGACCGACTCAAACTCCAATGAAATTCTTGTTAACTCTACATTTACCTGGAGTAATTTTACCAGGTATTTGTCGTAGGCTTCATTGCTGATGGTCTTTTTACTGGCATGTAACGTTCTGTACACTTATTCGGATACCAGAATTGCATTTAAAAACACGACCGAGCATTTGTTTGTATGTTTTATTGTTCGCTGAAAAAAGGTTTAAATTAAATCAGCCGTCTTTTTTTATGCAAGTATAACATATATATATATATATATATATATATATATATATATATATATATATATATATATATATATATATATATATATATATATATATATATATATAACGATTTAAAAGTTTCTAGACTAGCAATAGCTGTTATAAAACTAGGGGTGTAATTACCATGCCAACAGTCTTAGAATCAATACGGACGACCTGTGAAGGAAGCTGTAACGACATTGTATACTTTATTTACCGTAAATATTCGGGTACCTAAGCGGCACAATTTACTTGTTCTAAACTTTCATCAAAATTCTGATAATCGATGGATTAGTGGGAAACAGTAGACGCTGCTAAGACCCCGCGTTCTGTGGTGTCTGATCGGGTCTACACCGCTGACTTAGTTTTATCTGCCCTAGTACTTGAGTAAATACGATATTCCTCCAGTATTAGAAAGAATATCGACTAGATTAATGACATCCTAAGGGATAAAACGTCAGACAATTGAAACATCTGCCTAGTGTAATAAATGTATAAAATATGTGTGGGTGTTTTATAAGTATTGTAAGTTAATGCTCATAAATGCCAGTAATTCAAAGCAAAGTGGCACAGACTATTAAAAGCGAAACATTTTTTTTTTCGATCATACGCATTTTTGTTCGCAGACTGGTAAGTTTTGTACATCTTCACAGCCTAATTACAGTTTACAGTTTGCAAACAATACTAAACCGTCAACTGGCTTTCGTTATCTTAAATTCGAAGTAATGTTGGTGTAAGATAATGGTACTTTGAAATGAAAGTTTAAGTTAAAAGAACATAAAATAACCAGTATTGCCCTTTATTTAGTTTTACTTAAAAATAGTTTGAGTTACCAGTGTTTAAGATAAATAAAGTGAACAGCTGAAGTCGTAACAAAGACAGTGGAAGTAAATTCACGTTTCGCAAATGCATCAGAATGCAAATATTGTACCTGAGCGAAAATTATTGTGCTTCGAAGCACGAAGCACAGCTTTTCCGAGGCACAAAAAGATAGAGAGATGAGTAACAAATAATAACAAAAAAAAATGCCATATATGAAAGCACCGACACACAAACAAAGAAATAACTGCAATAGAAGAACAACTTTGGAACGGTCAGTAGGAAAACTACTGTGGATTTTAACCAGTTTAACTTGCCCTCACCCTTACATCTGACGCAGCTCCAAATTGCATGACCCGCAGAAAAGTCGACCATTCGGACCCATTGAAAGGTTTGCTTTCGAAGAGTGCCCTTTGACCACCTTGTCGGTCCGTCTGTCCATCTATCCTTCCGTGGCCAGTTACCGAAAATGACGTTAGGAATATATTGATATGTTTGGCCATAAAGATAGATATAGACAATATCTAGCCACTTAATTTGCCAAATATGAGGTTTCATTGACAGAGGCTGAGCCGAGTCAAAACAAAAAAAAAAAAAAAAAAAAAAAAAAAAAAAAAAAAAAAACCAGAAAAAAAAAAAACGTGAAAATATGAAAATGGTCATAACCTTTGAACCATGTGAAATAGTTTTGTTACTTTTCGCGTACCTTTTAATACCACCAAGCTCTAGCCAATAGACTTACCAAATGTTTGAATTGATCGAACCGAGGATGAACCGGGGCAAAAACATAAAAGTTGGTTTTATCGACTCAAATCTGAACCGAGGCAAAAAATAAAAGTTGATTTAATCGATCATAGGTTGAGCCGAGGCAAAAAATACATAAATTGCCATTACGCTTAAACAGTCGTGAATATTTTGATAATTTTGCACATAACGCGAAAACTGTTAGGAATATCATAATAGTTGTTCGCATACTGATATGGACTAGATCTTGCCAATGGATTTTGCCAAATCTCAGGTTTCATTGCAAAAATAAGCCGAAGCAAAAATTTAAAAATGGTCATGCTTAAACCAAAACGTGAAAATATGAAATGGCCTCGAATATTAGAGACAAAAAACAACAACATGTCTATGATAAAATTTTATAATTTTTTCACAACTTCCAAATGTTCTGTGCTTCCGGGCAGTTATAGCATAACACAACGACTTTATACCAAAACGACGTGCCATACAAAGCGGGTCATGCTGAAAGTTAATTGCCAAATTATGTTTGTTCTGCATAAGGGTCCTGTACCTTGTCTATGAAACATCACAGAGAAACACATGCAATCAAGACCACTGTGACAACTCTAAAGGGAGACAAATGCTTTTCGTTTAGACTGGATCCCTTTCTAGACTAGATTCCTGTCTGATGTGTGTAGGAACACAAACACGAAGTCAACATGGTGGAAAATCTACCAGGTCTGACCAGGCTTCTTTAATATTATCATTATTACAGTCGACTCCCGATATCTCGAATTCCAAGGGACTCACTGCGAGATATCCGTACTTCGACATATCAGAGTTGAGAGAGTGAGGAAAACAATAAATTGAACAACCGCATTTAACAAATGAATATGTAATTTGACTCCTGGAGTTAGAAATATACGTATATATAAAATAATGCGGAAAAGAGGAGAAATTGCTCCTGAGGAGCAATTTCTCCTCTTTTCCACATTATTTTGTTACTGTTGTCATAGTTTCATGTTAAAACAGGGACCAGATTTTCACTTCGAGATAAGCGGTAATTCGAAATTAGCGAGTTCGAGATAACGAGGTTTGAATGTATTTCAACTATGGCCTTTTTCTGCCGCTTCCCATTATACGTTCTGTACAGACATAGTAACAGTAGATTTTGCGCCGGCCAGGAAATGATATCAGATTTGTTTTATGTTACTCCAGACTTCCGTTATATGACCTGAAATGTTTTAGCGAATTTTAGCGCTTAGAATATATCTTAAAAAAGCTTGTGTTAGCACCAAGTAGCCGACATAAAACGTACATCACTACATCCGTGGGAGTGGTCGGCAGGTGCGAAGGTGTCGTGTATCTTAAGTCACCGGGGTGTCCAGCTTGGCTTACAGTTGGGCAAGGCCTGCTATCATTGTAGCAGGTAAGGGTAGAGGGGAATGTTTTGTATTTCTTCTGTTTCTTCACTTTCATTCCTGTTCATCATTTTCCCGTTCCTTTCTTTTAACCCTCCTTCTATCTCTTCTATCTCTTTTCTCCCTTTCTCTGGGAGCCCACAAGGGTTGACGTGTCGTTAGACCCCAAGACAATCAATCACTACATACGTGTGATGACCGTAAATATTTTCCCAAAACTCACGGTAGTGTAATTTATGTTTTTCGGTTGTGTGTGATCATTTAGCATATTCAGGGATTTGAAAATGTATATGAGGATTACTGATGAGGTCGTACTCGCCGAAACAAGCTTGTCGGCTTTGACAAAAAAACAACAACAAAAAAAAAACCCCAAAAAACAGCAATATCTACTTTGTGCGGTTTCACTGCTTTCAAGTGTCATTTTATTAAGATTTATTTTTTATTTTTGTGCATATTTGTGATGCTTGCTGCGGTGATCACCGTCTCCCAGATGTCGGCGACAATGTTGTTTCAAAGCTAGAGACAATTTAATTGGTTCTTGGTTCTCGCATCTGTCTGATGTCTGCAACTGCTGTATTTGGCAGGACGAAATACGCGTGCAAGGTGGGGGATAAGTAGTTCTTGCCAGCAAAATATTTGTATTTCACCACCTTACTTTCAATATATCCGGGTTTAGTACCACTGAAAAGGGTACATTTGTATATGGTTATATTTTTATTGTCTAGAACCAGTTTATCGATTTGACATTTATGTAACTACGTGTGTCAGTGACATCTAGGAATTTGATCGCCAGTTTGATGTTATATAACCATGCGGCATTAGCCCTTTTGAGTCTCAACGTCAGAAAACGTACCTTCGGACATGTGCGCACAGCAAAGATTTAAATCAGCCTGCACATTCACATTTAATATAACCAAGAATGCAATGTTTCTTCATGCGGAAAACGAAGACATCAGACTGGGTGGATGCACAGACAGGTTTGAATCTTCGTTGGGCCCACATGTCAGAAGGTACGTTTCCTCAAGTTGCGGCTCATTTATTCATATCTGGAACCATTTTATTAGTTCGACTTTACAATTGTGCATATTATATTTGAGCCAGCGTATGACAAAACCAACAAAATAACAGGTGCGCCCAGCGAAGACTCAGATCAGCCTGGGCACCGCCCAGTCCGATCAGAGTCTTCGCTGTGCGGTCAAAGGGTAGCTAAGCCCAGGCTTATCTGAGTCTTCGTTAGGCGCACATACTATTTTGATGTTTTTGTCATGCGCTGGCTCATTTTATTACATTTGGGAATATTGAGCCCATTCTGGAAAACCGAATACCACTTAAGCCGGGCCTGTGGGGCGAGTGCAACTTTGCAGACTACATTGTTGCCTATGAAGAGACTTAATTAAACCGAGTCTCCGATTATTTCCGTTCTTTTGGTATACTGTTGTTTCCATAGGCGACCTTTAGGAGTTGTATTTTATGTTACAAGAATTCAGTGGCTTAAATGACTTTGTCTAGCACGATGTTACATGTTGTCTCTGTTGTAACCATGTGAGAAAGGCCGCAATAAGCTTGCCTTAAACCGATATAGTAGTCTGACGTATATTGACCCATGTGTCTGTAGCATAACTGTGCAACTTCGCAGGTTGACCTAGGCCTTCACTGTCCGCATATCAAATAAGACAACGGTGAATATCGAGTACAATGCCTCTACTGTGTTCTTTCAACTAAGACTAAAGACGCATAGACCAGACTGTAAACCATATCGTCTTCATGACTGATGACATGTCTGGTGATGTATTAAAATAAAACATAGTGTCTGTTACTGCACATGTCATGTTATAGATGATTATATCACACTTAATTATGTTATCTCAAAATACACCGCAAATTAGTTATTCGAGCAGCGTTAGAAGTACCCTTAAAACAATTGTGTTGCCTTGCATCATGGCAGATCATTCAATTATAGAATGACAGATCCTTGCATAATTGGAATGATTGAAATAACTTAAGAGAACTGGAAGTGCTTGGTACGTTTCCACATTTTTGTAAACGTGGGGGGGGGGGGGGGTGGGGTGGGGGGGGGGCAACTTTTGTGACACGCTGTTTGCGTTGCGGCACTCAAAGCCCCTTCTCAAAAGGTGTCTACGAAATTATTTCCTTTTAGAGTAGACACTTTATTATCACGAAAACATACCTACATAATACTAAACCCCTTAAACCCCACTTTATATAGTAAAACTGGGGTTTATAGGGGTATAGGTTATTTTTCTTATGTCTGCTCAAAAAACAGATTTTCGGTACTCGTTAGAACCGTCTTGTCGAGGCGGTTCTAACGAGTACCCAAAATCTATGTTTTGAATAGAAATATGAAAAATATCAGTCACCACGAAATACGCCTATATAATTTTGAGCCCCTTAAACCCCACTTTTTATCTAGAAAAACTGGGGTTTACATGGGTATACATTATTTTCTTATTTTGCTAATACATTGTGGTCACTCGTTAGAACCGCCTCGCCGATGCGATTCTAACGAGTACCCACAATCATTGTTTGACCTGGAATATGAAAAATATCAAAATTTGTTATCTGAAAATGTTCCTTTTTAGGTTGTAAAATTTTCAATATATTTGAATAGGCGTGTTTTCGTAGTGTTTTTTTTTTTTTTTTTTTTTTTTTTTTTTTTTTTTTTTATCCGAAAATGTTCAGTTTTGGAGGTGAAAGTTTTCTATATATTTGAATAGGCGTGTTTTCGTGATGGCAGAAGTGAAGCAAAAACAAGTATGACGGAGATATCTCACTTGATAATATTTCAGTTCCTCTTTAACGCCTTAAGCTATTTTGTCGGATAAAAGTAGGAAAACGCTCACATTTTTCACGTTTCCAGCAAAATTAAAGTTGCTCAATGCCTTTGTATTTTAAGTGCAAACTGATTAATCAGTAGATACTAGTTAAATTGTTGGGAGAAACAGCATTGATCATGCATGCGCAAGCTGTTTAGAGACGTCGTAGAGAAGGTTTACTACCCGGTTTAAAAGGATAGAATAAAATAGGGATGTCGGGTCTAGGCCTCGGTGATGGTGATGACCTAAACCTTTCGTTAGAGGGTTGATGTATGATGTTATATCTTTGTACGAGCATTCTATGGTTCACCTAATAGTTTCTTTGGGTCTGGTTGTCGGTGTCTGAGGTGTTTGCAATGAGCTCTCACACTTGTTTCATTAGAGAAATTTAATTTGATTTACACGTTTTTTTTGTTGTTTTATTTTTTATTTATTTTTTTTTTTGTTTGGTATGTGTGTGTGTGTGCGTGTGCGCGCGCGCGTGTGTGTGTGTGTGTGTGTGTATTTATATTTTACTGAAACGGTAAAAAATTGGCACAAGTAAAACAAAAGGGTAAGAGAAAAGTCCAGGGAATGCCACAATCACAAACCGCAGCCCTTCCCAGACACAAAGAGGAAGAAGAAACCAACAAAACCAAACAAACCTAAATCGGACAAACGTACGAAAAGCACTAAGATCAGCTCTCTCTTCCCCAAGCGAGGTAATGGCAATGCTAAAAGGACTGAAAAAAAAATACAAGAATAAAATAACACAAAATAACAAAATAATCGCTCAATAGGTTTTTCTACTAACTGTTCTAAGATGGTATGTCTTGTGTAGTTCGTACATTGTAAGGCTTTGTCATAATGTACGACCGTACATTACCAGGTTTGCTGTCTGGTTTAGTCCTCCGTGGCCCAAATCATTTTGCCGTAGTCCCTTTGCAGAATCCGTTGATATTGTAGATAGTATCGAGGAGGGGAAAGGGGCTTACTCATGCCGATCTAGGATTTGAGCCAGCGCATGTCAAAACCAACAAAATGACATGTGCACTCAATGGGTCGCTGAGTACACAAGCGTTCTTCATGAGGACAGCGAAAACTCTGATCAGACTGGGCGAATGCCCAGGCTGATCTGAGTCTACGCTGTGCGCACATGCTACTTTATTGGTTTTGTCATATGCTGGCTCATTTGTTGGAGGCATGAGATTATTACCATTTCTTATGTTCCGGCTTAAACCCATTTGCATGTGTCAGACAGTACTTTCATGCCATCAACATTAAAGTATGGCCTATAAAATGAATTTATTTTGAAAGCCTGTTTTGCAACGAATTTTGTTTTCCACTTTGGTACTTGCTTTCATAATTATCTTTCGCAATAATTGGTATCGTCAAAACGCAATATATCGACCCTTTGATAATTAATAAAAAACATCCTCTTAATTTCGTATTATATTTTATCTGGCTTCAGCCTGAGTCTTCTTTTAATGGTTACCATGGTTATCAAATGAAGTTACTGCTTAGACATATGAAATTATTTGAAAATGAACACAGTATTTCCCACAAAATTGTTTATGCGTCCAGCGAAAATTCAGATCAACCTGCGCATAAAATCTTCGCTGACCCTCTGAAGACGCTCTTGATCTTTGGCTACCAACTCAGTGCCCTGCAAAGACTCTGCAGATGCATAGGCTGATATGCGTCTCCGCTGTGCTGTGCGCACATGGATGCTTGCAGGAAATATTGTCCCCAGAACAAATCGCATGATGGTAAATGAGAGTAATGGGTTAGGGAGACAGCAGCAGGTATGAGATAAAGCAAACGAACATAGGCAGGCCAGATACAGTAAAAGCCTGATGGCTCGAACATCTTGAGGACCATGGAAATCTGTTGGAGATATGCGTAATAAGAGCCACTGAGGGTGTATCATGACGCCAGGTCACGAAGCAAATGGCGATTATTTAGGGATTTTTTTTTGGAAGTGGCTATTGACAGCCGGCTGTCACCAGCGAAAGTTCGCCGGCTGTCTCCAGCGAAAGTTCACTGGTGACAGCCAGCAAAATATATAGATGATTTAATGACCAGCAACAAATAATAAAGTCATTTGTTGACTTTTCTTTTATTTATGTAACCTTTATTAATATCTTAATTTAGATATATTGTGGTTATTAAAATTAATTATTAATTTTAAAACTCGATATTTATCTTAATTTAGTTTTTTTTTTTTTCTATTTTCAATAAAAACAAGTCCTGAAATGTCAGGACTTGTTTTCTGTGGCAAATTAAAAAATAGTCAAAATTGTCGTCTACTACAATTGTGATTGGTGGTTTAAGGGTATATGATACATAGATGAGCCTTTTCTTTCGTCTGCTAAAAACTGGCTGGAGTGTAAATTGAAACTTCATTTAATATCCAATCAAGTACATGCCTTCTGTACAGGTAATTGCATCAGCGATAATTATAAAGCGCTTAATACACTGATTCAGTATTCAGTACATTCTGGTGTCCCGCTCTTATCTGCAGTTCTTTCCATTTCAACAGATAGAAAGGACGAATTTATTTATTTACTCTTAAAGGAATTGGTTTTCTTGGGTGTAAAAGAAGAACTGACTAGCTTTCTTCATTAAAGTTTATTTATGTGTAACAATTCGTTTGTAACAATTTTTTATTTCATCGGATTGCTCACGGAACCGATGTATAGAAGTGGGTGGGGTGCGAGGACCGAGTTTAAGTCAGACCACTATAATGCCTGATCACTTACAAAGCGGTCAGCTGCCTTGGACCCCAATGACCGCGTTATAACGACATTGCAGTGTACTTTTACCATTTAGGTGATATTTTAAGCTCAGATATTAAACATAAAAAATAATTCGTTGTTTAAGCTGTCCACAACCAAAATCCTTCTTGTATCTTTGTCATTATACCCCTGACATACGAAGTCTGTCGAGGGGTATATAGTTTTTACTTCCCTTCATTCGTTCATACGTACGTTCATTTATTACTTTATCATTCCTTCACGTTCGTGGATACCAGGGTCAAAGTTTTTGTTTTTTTTTATAAGTTTGTATTGTATTATAAAGACCCTTCTTCTTCTTCTATTAAAGTTCATCTCTCCAGTATTCCGGGTAGTTGTGGCCCCAACTTAGAAGAAGTTGAAGGGGCATATTGCTTTTGGGACGTTCGTGCGTCTGTGTGTCCGTTCGTGCGTGCGGCCGTTACGTTTATTGATGCATAGTATAACTATGACCGTTCTAAGGCGGTGGTCCCGGTGTTAGTCTTACTCTTTGTGGTTTATTCTACGAGGCGATTTGTGTCATTTTGTTTCTGTGTTTTTCAGTCCTTTTAACATTGCGATTACCTCGCTTGGGGAAGAGAGAGGTAATCTTAGTGCTTTTTGTACGTTTGTTCGATTTGTGCTTGTTTGGATTTGTCGGTTTCCTCTTCCTCTTGGTGTTTGGGAAGGGCTGCGGTTTGTGATCGTGGCACGCCCTGGAATTTTCTCTTACCTTTATTTCTGAACCCAGGCATGCTAGGGTTATGAAATTTCATATATGGATTCCTCATGAAAAAATAGCTGACACATATTGTTTTTCAATCAGGATTATGCCCCCTCTCCTGAGTTATGGCCCTTTGAAAAAATATGGATGAAATCTTGTCAGCAAAATATCCCAAAAAGCATTGAAGCAAGGGCCTTGAAACCCAGTGAATAAATTGGTATTGATGAGTAGAAGACCTGATTAACTTTTGAATAAATTCTGAAAATACTTCATGAGCTGTGGCCCTTTGTAACTACGGGCATTTTTACATTGCATGCTTTTTGATGCATGGCATAACTTCTGAACCTTGCATGCTAGGGTTTTGAAATTTCATATATGGATTTCTCATGTAAAAAATAGCTGATACATATTTTCCCCATCAGGATTTTGCCCCTTTCCTGAGTTATGGCCCTCTGAAAAAATTTGGATGAAACCTTGCCAACAAAATATCTAAAAAACTATTGAAGCTAGTGAGCCTTGAAACCTGGTGAATAGATTGGTATCGATGAGTAGATGACCTGATTAACTTTTGAATAAATTCTGAAAAATACTTCATGAATTATAGCCCTTTGTAACCTTGGGCATTTGTCAGGTTTGTTACTTTAAATTATAAATTTGTTTACAAACAAGTTCTTATAAGTCAAGTTCAAGTTGGGGGCATAGTGTTTTATAAACACCTTCTTTAGTTTGGAACTTGTGTTCATGTGACGTCGAAGAAGGACTTGTGGTGCAGGATAAAAACCTCAAGACTCTTTAAAGAATTTCATATATATTTGGCTTGCAGGAAGATATAGGTCAATAGTTTTACTCAGTCTGATCCCCACCCGGGGATGTAACCTTTGGTGGTTTTCATTTATATTTAGTAGATATGGGTCTGAAGTTTTACTCAGTGCCATTCCCATTCCGGGGCCTGACCTTGAGGTCTAGGTCGCAGACTTAAAATTTTTACATAAAAGTCAAAATGTTTGCACTTAAGTTTATATTATCAAGACCCTTTATGAATTGCATGTATATTTGGCATGATGGAAGATATTGGTATAGAGTTTTACTTAGCACGATCCCCACCCTGGCATGTGATATTGAGGTCAAGGTCATAGACTTAGACTTTTCATATAAAAATCAGAATGTTTGCATTTAAGTTTATATAGCTGCATCATCATGACCTTTTGATGAATTTCATTTATACTTGGCATGATGGTAGATGTAGGTTTAAAGTTTTTTCTCAGAGAAATTTCTGTCCCGGGGCATGACCCTGAGGTTAAGGTCACAGACTTAGAATTTTCATATAAAAGTCAAACTTTTTGCATTAAAGTTTACCTAGCTATATGTATACCCCTGACATACGAAGTATAGTGAGGGGTATATAATTTTTGCCTTTCTGTTAGTTTGTTTGTATGTACGTTCATTCATTCGTTTGTCTTTCCATCACATTCGTTGAACTGGGATCAAAGATTTGGCGTTAAAATTTATAAGACCTTTCATTATAAACACTATTTGATAGTTTTCAATTAATTTGGCGTGCTGGTAGTTATAGGTCTAAACTTTCAGTGTCATACCCACCCCGTGGTCTGACTTTGAGGCCAAGGTCACAGAATTTTTATATAAAAGTCAAAATTGTAGCACTTAAGTTTATATAGCTATATTACCAAGACCTTTTAATGAATTCCATGTATATTTGGCATGACGATAGTTATAGGTTTAGAATTTTACTCAACGCAATCCCCACCCTGGTGTGTGACCATGAGGTCAAGGTCGCAGACTTAGAATTTTCATAGAAAAGTCAAAATATTTGCAAGACCCTTTTGATGAATTTCATTTATAATTGGCCTGATGGTAGATATAGGTTGAAAGGTTTACTCACAAGAATTTGGGGAGAAACCTTGATGTCAAAGTCATAGACTTAGAATTTTATATAAAAGTCAAACTTTTTTGCATTTAAGTTAACATAGATATATCATCAAGACCCTTTGATTGATTTCATTAATATTTGGCATGATGGTACAAAGGTCTAAAGTTTTTCTCAGCACAAACCCCAAACTTGGGCATGGCTTTGAAGTCAAGGTCACAGACTTAGATTTTTCATACAAATGTCAAAGTTTCTGCTTAAATTATAAAGACTCCGATTGATTTCATTGGTATTTGTTATGGTGATAGTTATAGGTCTAAAGTTTTATTTAGTATAATTCCTTCATCAGTGCCTTAGCTTTGAGGTCAATATCATGGGCTTCACATAATGTGTGACAAACTTCTTTCAATGTTGCATTAATATTGCATATAACTGCCATCTCCAGAGTCAAAGCTACATAAAGAGGTTATACTGTAACTGAATGCTTGGTTTTTAACTCAGAATGGATGAGATTTCGAACAGAAATCTTAGAAATATTCATTATTCACCTATTCTGTATTTAATATTTTTCCAAGTGAGGTGTTCATAATGCTGAACTTACAAAATACTAGACAAGCAATGATCAGGAACTGATACAATAAGATATAAACCCTGCCCTCAACCTCAAAAAGGAAAGAAGGAATACACATATGAAATAAAATGTATGATAAAAAGAAAGCAGCTCTTTCCTAGATAGGCGGTGATTCAGTTATCTGAACCTTACCGAATAATAGTCACACATAATAGGAAAAGGTAATCATAACACGGACGAACAAACAGAGCAACAAAGAACCACAACAGAAGCCCCTTTCTGGAATGATCAGCAGGCATAAGCATACTTTACTGTCTCCAAACCTAACATGGGTAAACTTTTGTTTAGTTGTTGCTTAACACCACCTCATACAATGCAGTCAAATGCTCATCCGAATAAAGCACATGGCCATAAATAAGGTATCAGTACACACAGTATACTTGATCTGTTTATTGTCACTTTCAACAGTCTTCCAGTCTCATTATTAAAAAATAAATAGCATAGATCTGCACAAGAAGAGATACTATGTGTTCACTTTAAAATGCACTTACTCTCAAAGGCTCCAAACATCAACAGTATGTCACCTTAAATAATGACTTCATAATGATTAGACCCGATTCTACCCTTTGTGGCAAAAATTAATATTTTCTTGAAGTCTTGCCAACAAACACTTATTTAAAATGAGTGACAGAAAACGACACAAACAGAAAATGAATATACACATGAACAAAAATGCCATCTTATGATTCAACAGTCAAAAATAACTAATACAAATGTTTAAAAATGATAAAATTCATATAAATAATTATTCTTAAATAAAATAAAAAATCTGTAAATAAACGTCAAAATAATTGCCTTTGAAAAATTACTTAATTATTTATATTTTTTGTCAATATACCATCAATATATTTTAGCCTGTCTGTCACCAGCGAAAGTTCACTGATGTCAGCCGGCTCTCAGTAGCGATCGCCTTTTTTGTTTTCGATCTTCTAGACAATAATGGTATGTGGAGTGATCTCATTAGAATCGCCTCGATCACACAATATACGATTTCATGATAAGATTTTTTTTAAATATTTTTTTTCCTGAGCTATCGGAAACAAATCTTAGAGACTCTAAAACGACTTCAAATTAGCCATGGTAAACGAGCCATCGGTGTTCATGTCATCAATAGTTTTACTGTATGTCTATGCATTCAAGCTGTCATTACGAAAACACGCCTATTCAAATATATAACAACCAAAAAATGAAAAAATTCAGATAAAAAATTCTAATATTTTTCATATTTATGCTCAAAACATAGATTGCGGGTACTCGCTAGAACCGCCTCGCTGAGGCGGTTCTAACGAATACCCACAAACTATTTTTTTAGCAAAATAAGAAAAATAATGTACACCCCTGTAAACCCCAGTTTTACTATATAAAAGTGGGGTTTAACGGGGTCAAAATTATATAGGCATGTTTACGTGATGCTAGTACAGATTTTCCGTATTTACATATATATAATTAAAGACCGACACACATACGCGCGCGTGCTTTACTATGAAATTCCAAGTGAAAACGCAAGAAATCTGGGATTGTCTGTTGTTTTCATCACAGTAACTGGAGAATCTTAACTGTAAACAGCACAACAAACTGTATATTTGCTGTAGCTTCACCAGTCAGTAGAGTAATCGTTTGATCTTATGACTAGTTTTAGAACACATATTACCGAGTTTGAAATGCAAACTTGATATTATCACATCAAACCTTCAGTGCTACCCAGTTAAAAAAAAGAAAAACAAGAAATGATCACAATAAATATTCTGACTGTTTTGCATGAACCTTCAGTGCTACCCAGTTTAAAAGCAAACAATACAAGGAATGATCGCAATAAAATTCTGACTGATTTGCACGGAGTTTAGATAAAACTGTAGGGTACAGAGTGTTCAAAACGTTTTGCTCTAATTTGGCCTAGAAACCCGAAATTGATCAAGTGTGACTCGGAGACCTAGTTTTAACAGAAATCTAGAATTTATCAAGACAAACATTCTGAAAAAGACACAAGAAGGTCAGGTGAAAACCTGATCTAGAAATCATCGAGACAATTATTCTGAGCAACTTTTATTATGATAAGGAAAAAGAAAAATCGCTTCTAACATGTACACGTTATTTCTAAGAGCTGATGTAGGGATACGGGTTTTGACGCTATGTAACGCAATTTCAACGCAATTTCAATATAGCTGTATATTTTTACGAAAACGAACTTTGTTAAAATTTCAGCGAAGAACGTATGAAAATAAATACGTTTATGTTAACATGGGGTTTCTCTAGAAACTGTCCGATAAGCTACTGTTTGATCCATACGGTGTAGTTTCAAACTTTATTTAGATTTTATGAAGATAAACATACTCGGTAAATTTTATGAAGATTCGATAATAAATGAAGCTTTTAACTTGTGCATAAATGGAATGTTTATCAACGTGAGCTAAACAAACCTGAGCTAAACAAAGCAGCTTGAATTGTTGTATATTAAAAACAATCATATTGATCGACTAACTAAGAAACAAAATCCCTGTTATGCCATCTAGCGCACACAATTAGTCCGAACAAAATGAATGTAAGAAATTTGAAACCGCGATGCTTGCAAATTTTTTAGTGTAATAACAGTAACCAGTTCAAATGCGAAGCAGATGATACGAACAAAATACCCGAACTTAACTGAATATATATTTAACCTACGTAATTGTTAAAAGGAAAATATTTGTAAGTGAAATACTACAGTTTACATTTTACAGAAAGTACCACAACGAAAAAAAAAAAACAAAAACAGTTGATCGCCGTTGGGCAGAGACACTGCCCTGTCCCAGACCATCTAAAGATAGTTTTTAAGTCGGGCCATCAAAGAGTCTGAACACCGACTCACTGGCATGCAATTATAGAGGTTTGCATATTGGCCAACCCGGATTAGGTCAACCGCTAAGTAAGCAGACTGTTTAATGACATCAATGTTATACCCCTTTCGTTATTTCATATAACAATTTTACAAATCTGATCAGAAAAATTAGGTTTACCTTCCATTTTTCTAAACTTATACACTAACTCACAGTGAAATTCAGGTTCCGATAGGCCTTGTAGCATATGTGATTTAGTACCGTATCGTATTTACAAACCAGTTCATAGTGTCGACGATACGATAAAACTTAGAAAATGATTGCGTACCCTTGTTAAACAGTTTGGCAGTTATAGTCAAATCCAAATAACTAGACACTCTTGCAAACCGAATAAGTTGATAAAAGCAAAGATAATAAGAAGGGGCATGAGGGACGTTGCCATCAAAAACGAGAGAATGACAATGTCACAATCAAAACCATCGCGTTTGGCATAAATTTTGCATGAAACAAACCCGTTTGAAATTGATAAATGCAAACCTTTAAATGGGGCTTCGGTATCAGTAGGATTAGCTATGTTCAATCGCAGTTCAGCAGTATAATCTGAGTAACCATTCCTTCAAAATAAGACTTTTCGATATCCAAAAGGTCGTCTAAATATTTGGAGTTTAAAACTTCAATAATATCAGCTTGTGTATCATCAGGAAGTGACATAATAAAATCTCTTTCAAAACAAAACAAAACTGTTACAAGAGGAGCGCAATTGGTGCTCATTGGAATTCCCACAATTTGTCTGTGTTACGTAGTGCCAAACCAAATGTAAATATTTTGTAAAAGATAGGATAATGCGTTACACATCTTTTGACAAGATTAAACCGATGTTGGTTATCAGAAGTAAAGAATGCATTTCTGTCATTATAAGCACGATAAGGAGAGCATTCCCTTTGAAAAGTGCTCTCAATTAAGTTTATAATTTTCTCTTTGATTAAATTATGCGGCAAACTAGTATATGCATATAAAAGCATATGTTGACGAACTGGACCGGCGAAATCATCTTGACTACAGTTTATTAAGTACCTCTGCCTAGTCTTTTGTAAACTTTTTCAAAATTTTGGCTTTCCTCATTTTGGTGTAATTGGGCTTCAGGTTGTGGCCACGTAAAATCGATTTAAGCCTCCAGTAAACATTTATTGACCGTTCCAAGACGGTGCATCTGCTGTGGTATACTATTTCTGTCATTGTATGTTTTTACATGTATGTCCTGGTAAATCTTTTATTTTGGAAAGCCTTTTGGCAACTATTTAGGAAAACACTGTTTGTTTTGGCTATCTGTTTGTAGTGTTTTAATTATTGTGCCGTTGTTTTAAGTCCGTCCTTGTTTCCCTTTGTTGTCTTCGACAGAAGGTGTTAGGTAATTTTACCGATCCCTGATCTATTTCATTCGCGAGTGTTTTCTGTGATTTAGATCTACGTGATTTTGCCGCTGTCTTGCTTAGCGAGTTGGAGCAGTTGTGATTGCACGTTTGTTTTCTGGTCTCCAATACAAGCACAAGCATCTTCAGCCTAATGTCTGCGGCTATATGTTTTGCTGATGTAGTGCTTTTTGGAAGCTTTACACAAATATCACCAAGCTCACATTAGCCGTGACGGCTGATGTGAGCTTGCTGATAGATTTGCAGTGCCTACCAATATCTGCACTTCAAATGCTTACCTTCCACTACGAAAAAAAGCTCTCCCGTGAGCAGACAATCTTAGTTAAGCTGACGAAAATAAGTGCATCATTTTTTAAAAGAATGCTCGCGATAGAATTAAATGCGTCGCATAATAACAGTAATTTGTGTCATCATTTTAAGTAACACTTTATGAGACGATTTAACGTCTTCCTTCCTGGTATTCCGACTTTGATTACCTGTCCCAGACGGAAAATGTCTAACGCTCCCCTAAGCGAGGAGAAAATATTATCTTTAATCACATCCTGTCTAATAAAAATATTGAAGGAACTCGTGCCAATAGATATTGCCGAGTTATTATTTCGTAAGCTTCTATCAGAATGTAGGTTTTATTTTTATTTTCTTTACGTTGATTGAGCCCATTCTGTCATCCATTATGAAAACATGCCTATTAAAATATACTGACAATTTTACCACAAAAAACGAAAATTTTCAGATAAAAATTCTGATATTTTTTTTTTTTTTTTTTTTTTTTTCATATTTCTGCTCAAAAAATAGATTGTGTGTTCTCGTTAGAACCGCCTTGAGTACCCACAATCTATGTTTTTGAGCAGAAATTAGGAAACTTGATGTATACCCCTGTAAACCCCTGTTTTACTATATAAAAGTGGGGTTTAAGGGGGTCAAAATTATATAAGAATGTTTTCGTGATGTTTGAAATTGAGTTCGTTTTAAGCTGGGACTAAGGGCGTATACCCATCAAACCGCATTATTGCATTAAACGCAGTGTCGCACGTTATTAACAGCCGTGCATTGACCGGCGAAAAGCCGTCTATTAACAAAATAATTCACGCGGTGTTAATGCACGGCTACGCAACTTTCAATATGAACGTATCGGGGCCACAGATTTACAGCCGTTACAAGATATGTACTGCCCGGCGCTAGAACGAGCATAGTCCGTGGAAATTGCGTTCGCGAGACATCGGTGTAAAGGCGAAACAAAATAGTGCAAGAAATAACGCGAAATGTAGCAAACGTTTTCAGTTTTTATGCAATAATAGCGATCGAAAATGGATTTTCCATGCATTAACATTCGCCAGGTCCCGAGGGGGGTGTTGAAAACCAGGGCGGAAGCCGCGGTTTACAACACCTCCCTAGGGACCTGGCGAATGTTAATGCATGAAAAAAACATGTTTGATCCCTATATTGTTATCATTGCAAAGAATTTAAATTAAACCGAAACTCAGTTTTTTGTCACGTAATCTGTTTTATTATTACCTTTTTTTTTATTTATCTATTTTTTTTTTTTTTTGTCCCTTGAGCAGTTTTACTATATAAAAATTGGGTTTATGTGGGTTAAAAGTATATAGGTATGTTTTCGTTATGTAAATAAATTTCGGTAGACGACTTCCAAGAAGGAAAATGAAAAATCTGAGCCAGAAGACCGTGATATAGAATTAACTCCTTCGAAAACCGACCATTCCAAAACTGTAAAACAGAAAAAAAAATATGAAACATGCGACCAGCACAGACCGTAATCAGACTGCACGCCCCTTTTTAAAGCTATTATAAACTATGGAAAGATTTTATTTGTCCTTGATTATAAAATTTTACTTACTAGATTTTATAAATCTATATTTTATGCTAATACATGTATAATCTTCCTTTTACAAGAAGTTTTACCTGGTTCGTATTGTAAGAACATTTTCAGTAAGTCCAGTTTTGACAAATTTTCATTTACTTTGAATACTACATGATAGTAGCAATATAGAAAATCAAAGTTAGATCCAAAATTATATACATATATTAAATTCGACTTTCCTCTTATTATGTATTAAAACCTCAATGTCTCGAACACCGATGGCTCGTTTACCATGGCTTATTCAAATTCGTTTTTTTCAGTCCCTACGAACTTCTTTCGATAGCTCAACACACATTTAGGGATTTTTTCTGAGTTCATCATGACATTGTAAGTTGTGTTTACTCATTTGAATTACCTCGTTGAGGCAAATCTAATGAGATCACTTAATATAGCATTATGATAGAGAAGATTAAACACATACCTGGTAATCTCATAAGAGGTAACCGCCGTTATGCACTCAAAATCTTTACGCGAACTTCTGGTTATGACCTGCGAGAATTCCAAATGTCAACAAATGGGTAAGTTCTTCTAATTTAATGAATTTAAGTCATTTTCATAAACATATTTTGAAAAAATCGGACAATGCTATTCCGAATAGCATTCATTTTTGCGTCGAAAAATATTCAGGTGGGCTTGAAAAATCAGGCGGCTAATTTTTAGTGTAATATCACCCGCAGACGAGTAGTCCAATATTCCTATTTTGATTTCTATTCCAGAGCAAAACATATGAGTTGGGAGCCTTTATGCGAACCGAAGTTTTATGTATTTCTGTATTAAGAGCAGCATCGGGACCCAGGGTGAAGTTAGCTAGCTGTAAAAGTGCTTTAACCCCCCCCACCCCCCCCCCCCCCGGTGGTTTGCTCTACCGACCGTTCTAAGGCGGTGGTCCCGGTGTTGGTCTTACTCCTTGTTGCTTTGTGGTTTATTCTACGAGGCGATTTGTTGTATGTCTTTCTGTGTGTCATTTTGTTCTTGTGTTTTTCAGTCCTTTTAGTATTGCGAGTACCTCGCTTGGGGAAGAGAGAGCTAATCTTAGTGCTTTTCGTACGTTTGTTCGGTTTGTGCTTGTTTAGATTGTCGGTTTCCTCTTCCTCCTGGGGTCTGGGAAGGGCTGCAGTTTGTGATTGTGGCACTCCCTGGACTTTTCTCTTACCTTTTTTTTATAGGTATTTACATCTATCTGGGCTATGACTTACTTACTTAGCATATCAAAAAAAAAAAAAAAAAAAAAAAAAAAAGACGTACCGCAACCTACGTCTACGTTGTAATACATAAGATGCTAAACTTTCCTAGCATTTGTTCCGGCGACTGAAATATGTGTGCCGAATATGAGTTACGGGGCGATTACGGGGACATGAAGCCTATACATCACAAAACGAATTTTACGGCATTAAAATATAGATACATAAAAATGAAATCCCTATATGAGTTTGCTCGATTGAGGGCTTTAAAATATGATAGCATGCAATATCAAATCCCTGTTAACACATGCTGTCTTATTTGCAAAACGTTTCAGGGTGTTTGATTGTTTATATGTAAATGGAATATTTTGAAACTGGTTTGGTCAAAATCTGCATGTTTTAAATGCGGGGCATTCTGATAACGGCTAATGTTCTCATAAGGGATAATCAGAACCTGGCATTTGGCTTTCTTGTCCCCGTAAGGGTTAATGCGTATTTCGCCATATTCCCAAATGGAAACAACTTTGTAAATTCCTGTTTGGGTTACCACACACCAATCTCCTGATTAAAAGGGATGTTGTCATATGATACTTTCCTTTTTCTGCACTTGTAACTGATGAAGTTAGAACAATACAATACTCATACAAAATACGTGTACCGGGGTGTGATTCCTACTATGCTTGATTTAAAAAGATTTTGTATGATCAATTAAAATGATCAGGTGACAGAAAGAATTATTTCAATGAATATTTGCCGTTAGAATTCTAATAAATCTACCAGTGGCTGTCATCTTTCATGTTTTGATTATTACGTAGAGTATATTAGGCAAGCTGGTTTATCTGGAGAATAATAACTTACAAATGAACATATCTTTAAAATATCTGGCGCTAAAAAGACCAGTTCTGACAAAACTACCAATTACTCAAGCTCAGTTATGTTCTGATTACTACTTGGATCATGTTTGGCGAACTGTTTTGTCGGGAGAAAACCACTGCATACAGTGCAGTTTTCATTTGTATTTTCTTCAGAACCATTGAGCTCATTTTCGTATGTTCATCACGAAAACATACCTATATAATTTTGAACCCCTTAAACCCCACTTTTATATAGTAAAACTGGGGTTTACATAGGTATACATTATCTTTCTTATTTTTGCTCAAAAACATGGATTATGGGAACTCGTTAGAACCGCCTCGGCGAGGCGGTTTTAACGAGTACCCACAATCTATGTTTTGAACAGAAACTTGGAAAGTATCAGAGTTTTTTTATCTGAAAACTTTTAGTTTTTGGTAGTGCAATTTTCAATATATTTGAATAGGCGTGTTTTCGTAATGTGGGAAATCAAGCCGGTGCTAGCTAGGCGTATGCAGCTCTGCAAACTACACATCTGTCGAGTAAATGAAAATCCGACTTTAGATCTTATTTTATTTGTTCTTTGATTCTAAGGTTAATCTTAATGTATTTTGCTTCTCAAGGTCACCCCACATTTACATTTTCTTTTGGTTTCTATCTCGAGTATAATTTTGACGTTGAGACTAGTTCCACGCGTTCACCATTCAAATTAGTTAACACTTAGGTAATTTATGTAAACAAACGTTTGCGTTTGCATGGACCGTGTCATACTGTAGAACGGCAAATTTAAACTGAGGCCTTAGCATATTCCGCGAACTAAATTCGGTAATCATCGATTTCCGAATGACAAAGTTAGCCGTACATTACGGTAACCCAATAGATACAAATGCATTAAGTATTAGTTGTAATCTAATGGATAAAATGATAAGGCGCTAAATTTTCCAATCACAGGGTCATGGGTTCGACTCTAAACGCTAGCGATTTTACCGCCTTTTTATGCAATATGAAAATAGAAAGGAAGGAAAAGATCAAGAATCGATTCAATAACCTAACGCCTTCCGTCTAAGACTTACGTGTCTCAATATGTTACATTCAGATATATATATTAACATTCGGCCAGTAATCGGCATATACTTAAGAACAGCTTTCTTCATGTGGTCGGAATCCACCAAGTAAAACTGATCTAAACAGCCACTGTTTAATCAAGCTTTGAATTCTGTGGAGACAGATAGCTACTTAATGCAGGCTGCAAGTAATATAGAAAGATAAAAAAAAAGTTTTCTTGTACGTAGGAAACTGCAAATCTCCAATAGGTTTCTATAAAAAATCGAACTCGAAGTTGGTTTTGGTTTTAAAGCCCTTTATTACGCTATTTCAGCTTCAGTGGTATGACATATCTTTTAGCCATTTCGATTACAAACCAAGTTAATATACCATTTAGACGCAAATGAACCTTATGGGTTGACGGGTCATTTAACCTGAGCTCATCATCATAATGGTCAGATTCAATGACGTGATAGAAATTACCGAGAAAGGCTTTGCGGCGATTTGAGAGTACACATGAAGACGAGCCTGCGACCATGTGGAGAAGATGGTAGATAAGACGAAAGCCACGGATATCTACATTTGGAAGCAAGGTGAACGTTTTGTTATCTACGTGACGGGTACTGCTGCGGTTTTTCACTGCATTGATTGTATTGTTTGAAATGGTCACCTGTTTTAAAATAATTGTAATACAGATGACGAAAGACAACAATATTATATATAAACACAAGTATAGAAACTAAGTTCCTATAATAATAATAATA
This sequence comes from Anodontia alba, assembly GCA_964016985.1. Lineage (NCBI taxonomy): Eukaryota > Metazoa > Mollusca > Bivalvia > Lucinida > Lucinidae > Anodontia > Anodontia alba. The sequence goes on along the minus strand of OZ024822.1, from coordinate 62,749,063 downwards.
ATAATAATAAATATACTTAATTAAAACAAATTTTTATATAAAAGTTGTGTTTGCATCCACGAACCTTTGTGACATACAAATATATGTCCATTAAGGTAAATGAGTATATCTTACAGGTCCCAGTTGTTCAAAGTGTCGTTAGCTTAATGAGTTCGTTAGTGGTCAAAATGTTAACTCTTGTAGTAAGTACAATATCTAATTCACAGGTATTTTTGCTGAAAAAAAAATATGATTAGCGTTTGCAAATGCAAAACCTACTGACATTTTTCAGCAAAACTATTAGCGAATATGCCATATTTAATTATCAAAGTTTTAACAACCCAGGTGTATGCCCATATCCACAAATGGAGACAAAGTTTGTGACTTCCTTACTTTACTGCAAATGGTTCTACTCTATAAGGAAACAATGTGCTCCCACTGGGAGAAAACGCTTTCCTTATAGAGGGAGAAAATTCTTTCCTTATAGAGTACACCCATTTGCAGAAGGTGATAAAACTATTTTGACAGTGTAGTCTCCCCGAAACGTGCATTAATTCACATTAATACGAGATACAGTCAAAAAGTTCCAGGACTGCCTCCATAACTTATAATTTACTTGGAGCTGGAGCTCCAGAATGAAAAAAATATGTCTGAAGGAAATATTATTTATTCAAGACAGACCGAAGCACATTTAATGGAGTTTGCATAAGACAAACATGTTCATTTCAGTTCAAACACATGACTGTTCAATCATACGGGATACGTGAACCTGTGCGACGTAACGTCTGAACTCCTTTCTATTCGTTTTCGTCCTTCAGAAGCCGCGTAATCCATCCTGCGCACACTTTATTCATATTGAGATCTTTACTGACAATATTAAAGGCAGTCCCATAACTAACGCCCACAATTTCGCTGATCTCATCGAGACTTTGTCACTTCGTCACGACCAGAGGTAACAACATCGCTAACTTCTTCATAGCCATTTCAGTGGCTAAATTCGGTCTACCAATTTTTTGTCGGCCTGTACAGACTCTCTCCCGTCCCGGAAACGCTTATGCCAGTCAAACACTTTACTTCTGCTGAAATTCCTTGCTTGTTCAGACCTGCACATGAATTTTCAAGTGTCACTGGCCGTCATTCCGGCTCCTACACAAACTTTTATAACAGTTCGCTGCGCCGTCTTATTCTCTGACGGCGCATTTTTCGAGATTTCCACTTCTAAATGATCCTCCATTTCAAAACGGTGTCAAAATTATGAAATGCAATGCACGCGACCGAAATTCGACGAATGGCGTACATATTAATTTCTCACGTCAGAAAAAATCCGGGAAAATCTAAAGCAATTTTGTCGAAATTTGAATGCCAAACTGAAAAAAAAATACTAAGCCATATCAGAGGATTTTCTTGAGTGTGCCGTAGTTGCGATCCTTGGTTTCTATAACAACTGGACTTGTACATGATTTTATGTTTATGGTTAAGCAATTTCTACATCCAAACTCAACAATAATGGACCTACCCACTGATATAATTTATTCAAAATAATTAATTTTTACTAAATTTTCTGATGCAGTCAGGGAACCTTTGGACTGTACCTCGTATGTTGTCTATATATATCGAAAGATGACAACCTCTTTCCAGATCCGTCTGCGTACATGCTAGTTTAGAACAATGTATCAGTAGTAGCCGGTAAGTTTAAATTACTTTGTTTCTGCTTGGTCTAACATAAAGTGCACAAAAACCAGTAAAGATGGATTCATATCTGTAAGAAGTGTGCTCTTTATGTTCATTTAAAGAACATTTGACACAATTTACTACCCTAGAGGTGAGCAAGTGAAATGCACAACGGCTTAAAAATAAATGTGTTTTTTTTTTCCGCTCTTAATAGATTTGATTTCTATTCCCAATGGGCATAAATCTCCGTGAAATATAACCAAGGGCTGCTGATCAACAATGTAATTCCATAAACACAAACATAGGGATCACCAACCTTTTGATAAACAATACTGATGTGTTTACTGGTATTGGATTATTTTGTCATCTGCGTAGCATGGCAGACGCATAGAGATTAGTATTTGTCTGCGTCGTCGTCGTCTTCGGCTCAATAACTTGTGTAGGGATGCATTGATTTCATTCAAATTCTGAAGAAGTTGATATCATTGTAAAACACTGGTCAAGTTTGATATTGATAATCATCCGCCAAATGTTGGCTGAGTTATGGCCCTTTTTCGACTAAGAGTTTGTTGTTGGGTTAAAATATTGGTTTCCGTTCAATAAGTTTTAAAGAGATGCATTGATTTCATCAGAAGTTTGCAGACGGTTATATTATTGTATACTACAGGTCAAATTTGATACTGGTAATCATCCGCAAAATTTTGGCCGAGTTATGGCCCTTTTTTTATTTAGCTTTTGACTTAACTGAGTCAACAGTAAGTTTGTTAACATTTTAGAGGTCAAAATTTTGACCCGATTATCACAATTAGTTAGAACTTTTGCCTCTATAAAATCTAGGTCTGGTCCGAAGCAGGTCACTTGGGGTCAAAATCTAGGTCACCAGATCGAATAAATGGAAAACCATATTAATACTCCAGAGGTCATATGTTTGAAGTTATCTTCATAAATCTTACTAAAACAGTTTGTTTAAATGATTTCTGGATCAAGCTCGAAACTGGGTAACTTGAGGTAAAAAAACTAGGCCACCAGGCATAATCAAAGGGAAATCTTGTTAATGCTCCAAAAGTCACATTTTTGAAGTAGCCATCATGAATGTTACTCAAACTTCTTGTCTTAATGATTTCTAGGTGAACTTTGAAACAGGGTTGCTTGAAGTCAAAAACCAGCTCTCAGGGCCAAATAAAAGGAAACCCTTGTTAAAACAATAGAGGTCACATTTTTTAAGTAATCATCATTAACCTTGCTCAAAATGTTTGTCTAAATGCTTTTTAGTCAAGATTGAAACTGGGTTACTCAATGTAATCAAACTGCGCGTTAGACGAAATCCAGTTGATGGTTAATTCTTTTCGCTGAGACGTCAGAATTCAGTGTGGTTATCTGTAAAATCTGTACCGGGACATTGGCAAACATTGTAGACCAGATCAGACGCCACAGAACGCGGCGTCTGATTAGGGTATGCACTTTTTGCTTAAATTACTGTAAGTTAAGTGTTAAATAAAAAGTTCTTAAGTTCCCGTTCAGGACCATTTTTAAAGTCTACTCTCAGAGATAATTGACCCATCAGTGCTGTCAGTGCTTAGATTGAAGTAATCATCATAAATTGCTCAAATTGTTTGTCTTAATGTTATCCAGATCAAAATCAAAATTGGATCACTTAGGGTCAAAATCTTTGTCACCAAGTCAAATCAAATGAAAACATTGTTAACGCTATAGAGGTCACATTTTTGAAGTAATCATCACGAACCTTGCTCAAACTAATTGCCTGGATAATTTCTAGGTTGAGTTTGAAACTGGGTTGCTTGAGGTTAAAAATTAGGTCACCAGGCCAGATCAAAGGCAATTCTTCTTAATAATTTTTTGAACCAAACAACAATATTTTGCTCAAAATGTTCTTCTTGATTGTTTCGAGGTCAAGGGCGACACTCGGTAACTTGGAATAAAAAAATATAGGTCACCAGGCCAAATCAAGGAAAACACATTAGAATTCCCATTGAAGTTTAAAACTAGGTCATTTATGACCTATAATTCACGGTCCAGTGACTTTCTTAAGTTTTAATGTAAGGGTCCGTTTCTCAGTAACAACTGGTTCTACAGCAGTGATACTTGGCACTTGTATCGAACTTAGCGAGACCTCTTGAGTACAGTCATCCATATTTGACTTTGACCTATATTTCACGATCCACTAACTTTGTAAAGTGTTTGCGTTTAGGTCAGTTTCTCAGTTCTACAACCAGCGATACTTGGCACATGCATACATCTTAAAGTGACTGCTTGAGTGCAGTATTCCATATTTGATCCTTACCTATATTCCACAGTCCATTAGGCATGTTACAATGTCTTACTTACTTGTTAATATAATCATCGTGAATCTTGGTCAGAATGTCTCTCTGGAATACTTAGGAATAGTTGAATGGCCACACGCTTCTAAGATGTCAGGTTCTCAATGTTACTCAGGTGAGCGGAACCGGACCACCATGGCCATGTTGTTGTTGTTATGTAGGTATTGGTTTCGAATCAATAACTTTTGCAGGGATGCATTGATTTCATTGGAAAGTTGCAGAGGGATATATCACTGTAAAACACAGGTAAAGGGATAAGAGCGATTATAAGAACAAATACAGATTTTTTTTCATACGAAATGGTTGGCACTTAAAGTATTTGACACATCCTATTCTCGAAATTCTAGTTGTTATTAAAACATTTCTTGCTTTTATATTACCAGCAATTTTAGCTCAAACAAAATATAGCTATGAAGTAGAACACACATGTACACTTACTCAAACAAACACAGAAACAGAACTGAAGTTACCAAGGAAAGGACAGTCACGAAATACAGTCTACATCATTACAAAAACACGCCTATTCAAATATATTGAAAATTTTGCAACCAAAAACGGAAAAAAATCAGATAAAAAATTCTGATAATTTTCATATTCCTGCTCAAAAAATATATTGTGCGTACTCGTTAGAACCGCCTCGGCGAGTACCCACAATCTATGTTTTTTTAGCAAAATAAGAAAAATAATGCATATCCCTGTAAACTCCAGTTTTACTATATAAGAGTGGGGTTTAAGGGGGTCAAAATTTTATAGGTGTGAATCCGTGATGTTCACGGTTTTGTGAGGACAGACAGATTTACCTTTTAACTATAAGGTAAATAGAGGATTTTACATGAGTGGTAATTTCATATAAAATTTATAAGATGAGCCTTCGGCGAATTTCATAAGTCAATAACCACGAATGTAAGATTCTGTTACCATATGACTTTTAAAATGTATTTTGAAGTTTAACTGTGTTTCAACATAAAATGCAACATTGTCATGGCTGGCGTGATGATGTTACGCGCCAGTAGCTAAGTGTGTGTAACGTGTGGTCGTATCAGCTATTATGACATGACATTATTCACTGAATAATAGCGACGTTATATTATAAAACGCATTTTGTTTAAGTCTATTTGTAGAATACATTTTAGCTATGAAAGTTGTCGTAAATTACTTATGTGGAGACCATCAAATGTCTACCTTTGATATATTGCTGATATTGTTAAATTTTCACGTCCGATGGGCCTTTAGAGCTTATACTTAAGAAATAAATTATTCCAAACCGTGCTCAAATGCCTAAGATAAAGCACAGTTGAGTTTGGGTTGTACCCATTTGAGCACGAGCGAGCGCCGCTCGCTCGTGCTCAAATGGGTACAACCCAAACTCAACTGTGCTTTATCTGGGGCATTTGAGCACGGTTCGGAATAATTTATTTCTTTTCTAACACCCCTCATTGAGCGGGTTTTGCATAAATGATTTTTTTAATTCATTTTCATTATTATTTTTATTACCTGACTTCCCCTTTGGTAGTTGACGATACCTCTTAAGCATTACGTCACGCGATTACGTAGTTACAAGGTTCGATGACGAATATTCAAAATGGCGGATAACTTATGCGAATCAGCTGACGGTGTAAAATATAAATAAACGAAGTATTTATATAAAAACTTAAATCCTGTGTTCGTGAAAGAATCGCAAAACGTATGATATTTGAGTGCCGCGATGGACTTTAAAAAGGACAGATATAAAACAGCAAATAAGAATGACAACCGACTTACTTTCGTTTTCGAACGTCAACACGATGGAAACAAGAAGTAAAACGAATGTGTTTGAATGGTGTAACCTCTAGAGAAACTCATCAGGTAAAAAAAAAAGTCTAAGAACTGCAGTATGCTCAAAGATCATTTTCTGTCTTAATAAATAAAATAATTTATTATGTATATGAATGTTTCGGCCAATATTTTAAGCTAATCTAGCGTCCAGTTACCAGGGGCTGAAACTTGCACAAATATGATTGGTTTCCCGTCGATAGCGCGCGACGAAATTCCTGTGCTCAAATACCTTGGATAAAGCACGGCTAGAAATGTAAGGACATATAAGGAACAACACGTGCAGGGGTGTTAGAAATTCACTTTACAGATACAACGGTGGAATCTAGCGGTTTACATACTCAGAAACAGAAAAGAACACGAAGAAAAAACAAAAACATTTAGAAAGGAAGTTGTGTTCCACAAGGAAAGGGTTGTCTAATGCTGCTATAATTTGTGTCCAATCCCTCTGTTTAACATAAACTAAAATACAATTGATCAAAATCGTTAAGCTCAAACACTGTGTGTGAAATCCGTATTCTGCTTAAAACGCTCTTAAGAGGAGGTGTTTAAGTATGGTCTTTTTTATTTCATCTTTAACGCTTACGAACAGACTGAATCAAATCAACTCTACTTTTTCCTATATTTAGTTCTATATATACTATGGATCCCTGCTGTCAGATTATTTTATACACACTTACTTGGCTGCATACTGAGTACTCAGTCTGTGTTTCTTTCAATTATTGTCATTGAATTTTCGTTCCGTGTGCGTGAAACTTTAGCAAATTCCGATAGGCCAAATCGCGAACGATTTTCATCGCGAACATTAATTACCGTAGCATTCGGGAAGGCTGGAAAATAAACGCCGCGACAAGCTCGACTTTCGGCAAAGTGCGAAAGTTGGTTCACATTATTTCGATTTTGGTTCAAAATGGCTCTTCGCTGCGCCATGATAAGATTAGCGAAATAGCACGTACAATATATACGATGTTTGAATAACTATTAGAAGAATAATATACCTCTAGGATAATATGATGTAAATCTAACAGTCTAAAACCAACTTAGCAATATATCTCTAAAGCGAACTTTGTCGATGCGCTTTCCAGTGCATAGAATATACGGAATACTGATAAATAAAGAACCCATTGAAAACAAATACGTGTAAGTGTAACAATAGACGTGAACGTTTTCAATTGCACTAAATTCTTGAGAGCACTCGGTACAAAATAACTGATTGAAAACAAGTGCGTACATCTGTGGTATCAAGGTTCTGAAACGAATGTGATTCACGACTTTTGTTTTACACCAATCTCCGGAGTACATATGTATTTAGAAGTAAAAAACGCTCGAAAACAAATGGGCCGCAGCGTCAGAATACATAGCTTTGGACGCATGTGCCCAGCGAAGATTGAATTAACCTGCACATTCGCATAGTCTGATCAGAATTTTCCATCACGAAAACATGCCTATATAATTTTGACCCCCTTAAACCCCACTTTTATATAGTAAAACTGGGGTTTACAGGGGGTATATATTATTTTGTTATTTCTGCTCAAAAACATAAATTGTGGGTACTGTTTAGAACCGCCTCGTCGAGGTGGTTCTAACGAGTACCCACAATCTATGTTCTGAGCAGAAATATGAAAAATATCAGAATTTTTAATCCGAAAAATTGCCAATTTTTGGTGGTAAAATTTTCAGTGTATTTGAATAGGCGTGTTTTCGTAATGACTGAGCGCAATTTGAATAGCGAAGAATGCAAACTTTCTTCATGCGAACAACGAAGACTCTGACCAGACTTCGCGGATCGATCTGAATCTTCGCTGGGTTCACAAGTCCGAAGGTACGTTTTCTGACTTTGCGGCTCAAATGTGTATTCCTCTTAGCTGAATGAGGTTGTACTAAAATCTCTGGATTACTACAGAATAGTTGAATGGCTACAAGCTTCTAAGACGCTTATGAAGTATCTGAAAATAAAATTAGTCCTCTTTAACTGCACGGTGGTAAGTCGAAATATAGACTCTGTAAAGGTACCGGTTATAAGGTTTCATGTGAGGGTTGATGACTGGTTGTATGTCTTTGCATGGGCACTCCGGGTGCAGATAGTGGTTATCTTTAGCTGTTCAACGGATCGTTAGCTTAACCCATTGTATACTGAATAGACTCTACCACTCCATATATTGGAATAGTCCAATTTCAATTTTAGGTTCGTCCGGCTATGAGATTTACATATTCCTAGAGAAAAATGGCTAAACTATTTGCAAACAATGGAGACCCTGATCAGGTCTACACTGTTTGCCAATTACCCTTTTACGGGTCTCCCGACAACAATGGGTTAACAAGCCCGTTAGTGGTCAAAGTGTTAACTGTTCTAGTTAGTACAATATCTAATTCACAGGTATTTTTGCTGAAAATAAATCTGAGTAGCTTTTGCAAATGCAAAAATATTAACGTATATACCGTATTTAATGATCAAAGTTTTAATGATACGTTAACTAACGACATCCGTTAGCTTTGATCAACTGGGCCCTGGATGTCAGTGTCTAAGGTGATTGCCACGAGACCTTGTTTTACCATAGTAATGTTTTATTTCTGAGTTACATGCTTTCCATTATGTTTCACTGACTGCAATTTGAAGACTTTATGCGAGCTTAACAAATAGTTTGTATTTCGAACATCTGAACCTAGGGGATTTATTTGGTGGCAGTAAACAAATCGATTTAATCCATCACATCCCCATCTGCCTATGGTAATATTTACCATTGACATTTCTAAGACTGTTTGTTTTTGAGGGCCTTGTGGCTGCTGGCAGCTGGAATGTGTTCGTGTTTTATCCAGGGCCCAGTTGTTCAAAGAGTCAATAGGTTAACGAGCTCGTTAGTGGTCAAAATGTTAACTGTTCTAGTAAGTACAATATCTAATTCAGAGGTATTTTTGCTGAACGAATGTGCAAAAGCTACTTACATTTTTTCAGCAACACTATTAGCGTATATGCCATATTTGATGATCAAAGATTTAACGGTACGTTAACTACAGTTGTAGATGCATCGTTAGTTTTGAACAACTGGGCCCTGTTTGCTATCTTTTTGTCCTATTGTCCTGTTGTGCTAGTTGGGTCTTGTCTGGCATTGTGATACCCTGATAGGAAAGCGGAAGCTGGCTACTGGCTGTTGGCTACTTTGCTTTTCGTTGGTTTGCAACTAGTGTGATTTCCGTCGAGTGTTGGTTTTTAGTCTTCCTGTTGGTGTCATTGGAAGGCTATAGTCATTGGGTGTGGCTGTTCAATGACGTCTTCTTTACTATTTTAGAATAAGCAGACAATAAAGCGATCATTTCAGTCCTAAATAAGAAATATGTCATGCATTACGAAAACACGCCTATTCAAATATATTGAAAATTGCACCACAAAAAAAAACTGAAATTTTTCAGATAAAAAATTTGATATTTTTCATATGTCTGCTCAAAAACATAGATTGTGGGTACTCGTTAGATCCGCCTTGTCGAGGCGGTTCTATCGAGTACCCACAATTAATGTTTTTGAGCAGAAATAAAAAAAAATAATGCATTCTCCTGTAAACCCCTGTTTTACTAGACAAAATTGAGGTTTAAGGGGATCAAAATTATATAGGTATGTTTTCGTGATGATGATAAATAAACCAAACCGAGACTCAGTAAAACGGATACTCCCCTTTTTATCTGTTATTTGTACTTTGTTTCAAATGTCAATCTTTCAGATTTTATTTCACTTTACTACTGCCGGTGTTTAGTGCCGTGTGGCGGCCGTTAAACGTCTCCCCATACTTCACCATAGTGCCGATTATATTTCCATTTCTTTTGGAATCATTGGGCCCATTATGGTATCCTTGAGTAGGAGCACTGCTCATGTATACGCTAGAGGGCGTAAGCAGTGATGATAGCTTTATCACTGCTTATCATCACAGAAACATACCTATATAATTTGGACCCCCTTAAACCCCACTTTTATATTGTAAAACTGGGGTTTACAGGGGTATACCTTATTTCTCTTATTTTGCTAAAAAAACATTGATGGTGGGTATTCGTTAGAACCGTCTCGTCGAGGCGGATCTAACGAGTACACACAATCTATGTTTTGAGCAGAAATATGAAAAATATCAGAGCTTTTTGTCTGAAAAGTTTCCTTTTTTTGGTTGTAAAATTTTCAATATATTTGAATAGGCGTGTTTTCGTAATGGATGAAAGCTTTATCACTGCTTATGACTTATGAAGAGTTACAATTAAACCGAGACTCCCATTATCTATCTATATTGTGCTTTTTGTTTCCAAAGGCAACCTATTAGATTTTCATTGTACACAAAATGATGGAATTTACCTTTTTCTTTGAGCATAATTCTTACAACAACATTTTTGGCCGAAACAAACAAATTTGTGCAATAAGTATACGAGTAAATCCAGCTAGGTTCACTCGTTTAATGAGGATCTAAATCGATTACCACTATCTTTCGGATACTTGTTCTAAAAAGGAGGACTCAAAATCATACTTACGATGCTGTTTGTAAGATAAATGACGACTACAGTTGAAGATGGATGCAGCACGATAAGTAAGCCAATACTTAGGAAAAAACAAACAAAATTATTATATCTACTCAGCATCCTCACTGTTCACACACACAGAAACTTTTCTTTTCACAGCTAACATACACTGTAAAGATTGCGCAGCTGCAGATGTATTCGTTTTAGTTGCATCTCCATATCTTAGGGAAGCGGAGGGTGACGAGGGATCGTGATAAATCCAGACGTGTGCTCGAAGTGCTTGCTTACCACGAACACGATTTACATAATTAGACCACCCGGATATGCAGGCAGGTTTTGATCACGTATGTTTCAATTTGCAAGCACATAAATATCAAGAAGAAGAGATATGTCGTTGCGAATTGCCATAGACACCATGAGCAAGTCTATAAGAGAAATCGCAATAAATAAATAAACGCCGTAAATAATAATAAATGCAGCAGTCATTTTAGATAGTATATCTAATATGGGGAAACAAATCGGAAGTTGCATCCTTTGTTCTTTACAAAGAAACGATACTCTCGGATGTTATTGACTCTGTCTCATGAGCAATACTGTTATATACAGCCCAGCACATGCCTTTTGTCGCCAGCTAACCAGCACTCTGTTTTTTTGTTTTTTTTTTTTTTTGTTTTAAATTATTGTCGCATTGTCTGCATAATACAATTTATGGTTAAAAGTGTAATGAGGGATTAATATGAAAAATTTCGCATAGATTAAAGTAGAGTGACCTCAAAAGTTTGACCCAAAGGGGAGGCAAATAGACATTTTTTTTCTCTTTTAGTCTTACTGTAATGACTCTTATTTGACCCTGACTTAGATGATTACACTATTTCCAAGTACAGTTTTGTCATATTTCTGAAAAATTAAGATTATTTTGGCATTTGCGTCAATATTTCAGGACAATTTATCGCCACAAAGATTACAATCTGCCTTACTAGGTGGTATTAAGGGGAATTGATACGCACTCAAGGGAGACAATTCTATCAACATTGTTTTTGTTTCCTTCTGAGAAGGGATCTTTTTCTATAAGAAAACAAATTGCTCTCCGTGGGAGTATTTTTTTTTATCTTTAAGGGTAGACTCCTTTCCCGAACGGTTTGGTGTACAGCATTACGAAAACACGCCTTTTCAAATATATTGAAAATTTCGCCACCAAAAATTTTTAAGATAAAAAAAAAAAATGATATTTTTCATGTTTCTGCTCAAAACATAGATTGTGGGTACTCGTTAGAACCGCCTCGACGAGGCGGTTCTAGTAAATACCCACAATCTATGTTTTGAGCAGAAATAAGAAAAATAATGTATACCCCTTTAATCCTCAGTTTTACTATATAAAAGTGGGGTTTAAGGGGTCAAAATTATATAGGTATGTTTTCGTGATGGGAAAGTAAACAGGAAGACACAAGATTGGTCGCCCTTGTACAAAATGGCGTATACTATTCCCAGTGTATCCAGCTGACTGAAATAGATGTGTGCGATAAATGTAATTAGCAAAGAATGGTGATAGTTACAAAACCCTTTCTGTCAGCTAATGATGATTTGTGGCAGAACTCAGTTCATAATTTATAACACTTTTTTTTAACAAACGAGTGGCAATCAGTTGATCCAGAGAAAATGATTGTACGTTTTTCTTACTGCAAAGTACATGGTTGATAGTACTATCATTACAAAATATAAATCTGTTATTTTAATGTATTTATATACCTTTGGTTGTCATGCCAACAAATGACGTATTAATAGGGACACCTTGACGTGGATTTTTAGGAGTAGCTTGGTTTGCAGAAAAAACAAACAGGAAGTCTCCTTTGTAAAAAGTGGCGGAAAATCTACCAAGTCTATCTAATCCCCTTAAATTATCTTTTCCATGTTAAATAAGAATTTTCACATGAATCTTCCACATTTTCAAACCTTAACCCTTCTCCTGCTGAACCCGGATATGTGCTGTTTTTGCAAACAGTGTAGATCCAGATCTGGATCTGCACTGTTTGCCATTAAGTATGTGAATTTATAGCAACAATCTGAATCAACCAATCTGATTGACTAACACTTAGAAGTGGGTGAGGCATCTTAATTTATTAAGCATGACAAGGGTTAAGAATTGGCATACTTTTACGTATGATGTGTAAAGGAGGTTTCTTATAGACGGAACTTAAAATTCTATATGAGGCAGAAAAAAAACATGCTTAATTCATGTGGGTGAAAAAAGGCCAAGACCAGCCTGTTCCTTTGCGCAATCAAATGTTTCGTTGCCTGCTTAAAAAATTACAGGTGAATTATTAACATACGACAATGACCATGATCAGACTACACGGCCTACAGTGTGCAATTTTCTATAACAATGACCCAGACGAGCTCCTTTCGTTCTGTGCCCTTACACATCCGCGAGTCGCAATTTTATACAATTTTGGTGACAGTTTCATCCGTTTCCGGAACTCATTTGGTCTGGAAACATTCTCATCTGGCGGTGTAACATTTATACAATATTAAAAGAAATAGACACACTTCCAAGGGAAATAACTGTGACATGAAATATTTGACACCCATTTCCCGTTCTTTGCTTGGGGGACTATCTTTCGCCCCTTAATTACCTCCTTTAAGAGTATCCACAAGAGTATCCACTTTTGAACGAGCGAGAAACTTACTGTCTGTATAAAATGTCTTTTTGCAAATTGGATGCCAATTCAGCCGTATTTAACTTTCAGTATAAACAGAACTATTTGCTACTTAGTGGAGTATGGCCTCGGTGGCTCAGTTGGATGCGCCGTCCGACTGGAGACCAGATGGTCGCGGGTTCAACCCCGCCGAGGTCGGCAACATTCTTTCGTGGAGATTGATCATGAAATATTTTCTACGGTCATTCTCTCCCTTCCGCTGATTCAAGAAGGGCAGTTGCCAGTTTCTGGCGAAAGAATGTGCACAATACTGGTTAACCGCTTAGAGGACTAAGCCTGCCCAGTAAACGTGTGGTAAGGTAAAATGACCGTGCTCGGCATGACTCCATTGGGTTGACTGGGCCGTAAAACCTCAACACAAACAAAGTAGAGTATGACCTCAGGAACACTAGTGTAATACATCTAAACCCATCACACACCTACGACTGAAGGCTGAAGTCATTGAATACATCGTATTTAATCTAAGTTTTCAGACACATTATCATACTTGTCCGTTTTAAACATGTCCAATTTAATACAGTTTGATTTGAGAAACTTCTGTTAAACCCCTAACCACCCTGGTTCAAAAGAAATAAACATGTTCATTCTGCTACCTATTGATGTGTCATAAAACTGCAGGATGAGGTTTTAGTTAGTCTTACTCTTTGTTGCTTTGTGGTTTATTCTACGAGGCGATTTGTTGTATGTCTTTCCGTGTGTCATTTTGTTCTTGTGTTTTTCAGTCATTTTAGTATTGCGATTACCTCGCTTGGGGAAGAGAGAGCTAATCTTAGTGCTTTTCGTACGTTTGTTCGGTTTGTGCTTGTTTAGGTTTGTCGGTTTTCCTCTTCCTCTTGGGGTCTGGGAAGGGCTGCGGTTTGTGATTGTGGCACTCCCTGGACTTTTCTCGTACCTTTTTTAGACCCTGATCAGGCCTGAGGTTATAAAACTTTTTCATGTTGAACTCAGCTGAGCATGAAATTTGTTCTGCTAATAAATCTCTAATTACTAACAATAACAAATTCGTTCTTGCTAAACTTAGCTAAGCATGAAATTGTCTCTGCTAATAAATATGAAAATGCCAACTATTGTTGGCATTTTCATATTTATTAGCAGAGAAAATTTCATGTTCAGCTGAGTTGAGCATGAAAAAAGTTTTATAACCTTAGGGCCTAATGCCGCACTATTTGCTCAAGCCTGTCTGTCCGAGTATATAGGGCAAATAGGTATTTACTTAACTGATCATTTACTGAAAAGAAGAAAAAAACACAGACTGAAACAAACGTCTGTTCTGTCGCCTGATGTAGAAATCGGAAACTGAGGTAGGTTGTTGAGGAAGTCTTTTGAATTCTTAATTATGTGCTATTAAAGGAAACCTTAAGAGTTTCAGATTGCTTCCCAATTAAGCTGACTTTCTGCAGACATTGATAAACGAGTGGTTACATATTTACGTGTCCTAACACATGCCAATTACCGCATATGTCCTTGTATTTGGACAGACAAGTCTGAGAAAACAGCGAAGTCCAAGCTCAGACGCTGCAGAACGCTACATCTGACTAGGGTTCAGAGTTTGCCACTCAACCAGTAGATTGTAAACACAGAACAAGAATGTACTTCTGAAGGTTTAGAAGCCGTATGGTTTAAAGAGTCCAAATATGTAGTGCATATGTGGTTTAACAAGTAAATAACAATACATATATAAAGAACGAACGACATTTTTATTACAGAGAGTTATGTGATTTTGCTACAGCGTCATTTACAGACTTCCAGATGCACTGGTTGTGATTGGCATACATTATTATATTATAAGGTACACAACTAAGACCTGTAATTAACATTTTATGGTCCAGAAAGTGTATACCACATTACGTAATGCTCTATGTACTATTAATACACCATGTGGTGCAACGCGACCTTTATTACACTTTCAGGCAATTAAGGCCCAGATCAGCCTGAGCATTTCTGGACCTTCATTAATCCGCTTCCAGAATCAGTGAATATTGCTGAATATATCGACGAAGATAGAAGGCCCAGATTAGACTGCAGATGCACATGCTGGTCTGGGTTTTCATGTGTCGCTTTGCCTCATGTTGCGTGTAACATGTATAAGTTCATACAGTTTTCAAGGAAGGCGTTGGTTGATGTTTCAAAACGATGGCCGAGACCAGCGTATTCCTTATTGTATACCCTAGGTATTTCGACAGACAAGCCTGGCCAAACGGTGTAGAACCTGATAATATATCAGATGTTATCTGATCAGGATTTTTATAGTTGTCCAACACTGTAGATACGTACATCATTGATAATTAATATTTAAGAAAATACGTGCTGACAATTACAGACGTTCTACGACCTATGATTTTGTTCAGGACACTTGGGTATCACATTCATAGATGTTGTATGATGTTAAACATCGGCCCGATCTTTGAATGTTGTTCGCCAAAGTCCCTATACACGATAGCATGTTAACATCTAAGATATGTACCTGTCATAAAATCTCCTTCCGGCATACGGGAACTGTGCATGCCCAGACAACAGACAAGACTAGAGACATGCACAATATAGTCTAAACACGCGTTTTAATGTATCTGAAGACAGAGTAGTTGTCGTTATGTGACTTTTATTATTGGTATTACTTTACAGCGTTGAACAACACTTCAGTGAATGCCATGTTGGATTTCCTTCACACCAAACCCAGTCTAAAAACGGGTGTGCACTTAGGGATCACATTCTTTTCCTTTAGAATACATCCCATTTTTAGAAGGAAGATAAAGGTAAATCCCATAAATCCCATTCATAGCTAACTTCTTTGAAAAAGCATGCATTCCTTAATCACTGAATGAAGCGTAACGTGCGAAAAGGGTCCTTATGCCATAACACGTCAGCATATGCGTGTGACACTTTGCCGAGGGTCTATTCTCTTTGTCAATGTATTTTAGAAATCGATTGGTAAGTTAACGAATGCTCTGTAGAAATTATACAGGCTAATCTGGCCATTCATTGTCCATCAAGAAAACATACCTATATATAATATTGACCCACTTAAACCCCACTTTTATATAGTAAAACTGGGGTTTACAGGGGTATACATTATTTTTCTTATTTCTGCTCAAAACATAGACTGTGGGTACTCGTTAGAACCGCCTCGCCGCCGAGGCGGTTCTAACGAGTATCCACAATCTATGTTTTGAGCAGAAGTATAAAAAAATATCAGAGTTTTTTTATCTGAAAATTTTCAGTATTTGGATTTGAAATGTTCTATATATTTTAATAGGCATGTTTTCGTGATGCCCTATAAGGAGTATGACAGTTTTCTTACAGAATCTATCATTAATTGGATCTAACAAGTAAACATGCACATACAATGTCCTGTAAGAGCCAGAATCACAGAACATAGCCTACAAATGACACCAAGAACAAGAGCAGCAACACCAAGACAGGCAGTACCAAGCCAAAAACCAATGAAAAACTAAGCAAACAAATCCCTTTTCCCGCACTTGGTGGTCACGAAGCTAAACGAGCGCCGAGATTATAAAACTTTTTTCATGCTCAACTCAACTGAGCATGAAAATAGTCCTGCTAATAAATCGCAAATTACTAACAATTGCAATTTCTTTCTTGCTATAAACATAGCGGGGCATGAAAATTTCTCTGCTAATAAATATGAAAATGCCAATTATATTGGCATTTTCATATTTATTAGCAGAAAAAATTTCATGCATGAAAAAAGTTTTATAACCTCGGGGCCAGGATCCACTAAACACAACAACAAAACAACAAACAGGACAAAGCACAGAAAGTCTCGCAGCGAGTAGCCATTCAACCACACAAAGAACAAACCTCACCAGGATCACTGCCATTGAACGGTCAGTGATAAAGGGATTTAACGCTTAGCACTCTGGGTAAAATTTGCAGCAGACGACATTTTAAAATATTTTTCTTATTTTTCCCAGAAAACAGGATTTGACATTTCATGCAAATTGTCTCCTAAGGAGACAATTTGCATGTAATGTCAGATCCAGTTTTCTGGGAAAAATAAGAAAAATATCATCAATTTGTCGTCTGCTGAAAATGCCCAGAGAGTGGTAAAGGTTAAAACAATTTTACTGGTACTAAATCTTCAGCCTACGCTCCATTGCATAGAGGCTCCATTACTAAAATCGCGAACATACCGGGCAAAGAGGCGGAACTGTACATAATAATAATAATAATAATAATAATAATCGACTTTATTTATAGAGGGTAACACATTAAGTAATCTAGTACTAATCTTCCATGTGGCCCTCTTTTTTCCTGGGTAGAAACCAGTACTAAGCAATGTGAATAAAGTCTCTTGCTCAAGGAAACAACACTTGCTGTTAGTGGGGATCGAACCCGGTACCTCTCGATCTCGAGTCCGATGCTTTACTACTGCACCACAGCGCTCCAAGTAAATGTATGTTTAGTTTATTAATTATTCTGGTTTTCTCTCCAGCTCCTGTGTCCATTACCTCAAATTCTACAGTAGTTATATACAATTGTACTTCAAACTCTACAGTAGACATGTTTGTACTTCAAATTGTACAGTAGGTCTTAGTTTTCCTTCAATTAAGAACATACGTAACCTCATATGCTTTCGAAATGAAGTAAATAATACATTTACTTCTTCGAAAGAGTTTTTTAATTGTGTTGGGGTTTAACGACACGTCAACCCTTGTGGGTCATTTTGTGTCGTCTCCCAGAGAAAGGGAGAAAAGAGATAGAAAAGACAGTAGGGAGATGAAAGAGATGGACAGGAAAGAAAGAGGAACAGGAATGAAAGTGAAGAAACAGAAAAAATAAAAACATTCTCCCCTCTACCCTTACCTGCTACAAGATAGCAGACCTTGCCCAACTGTAAGCCAATATCATTTGGACGCTCCGGTGACGTAAGATACACGACACCTTCGCCACACCCAACCACCACCGTATCGAAAGAGTAATAGCCTGCTTAATTCTTTTACGATCTACCTGGACTTTATTAGGTTTTGTCAGCGTTTGACTATGGAATTGCTCGTAAGTTTAAAAGTTCGAAGCTTTCTGCGAATTAATGGTTATGTCTTCTGCCTACCGCATTATAAAATCTTAATATAATAAAGGCTTAAATCATAGGTTATTGCTATATTTTATGTGTCCCGTTTGTACGATTATTTTCTTAGGATTTCCAAATCTGCTGAAATACGTAAAGAGAAAATTATACTTAACCCTGCTCTTGCTGAATCAAAATGCTCTGTTTTAGCAAACAGTGTAGTTCCAGATCAGAAGCCAACTGATATGATCTGCACTGTTTGTCATTCAGTATGTGAATTTATATCAATAATCTGGATCAAGTAATCTGATTGGCTAAAAATTAGAAATGGGTGCGGCATCTTAATTTATTCAGCATGACAAGGGTTAATACATTTCGGGCGAACTGCCTTAACATTTGTAAACGTGTATCGATTGTTTTAAAGTAAAGATAAGTCAAAGCAACGAAATAAATGTTAACAACAAAACAACATAATTTTCATTTGGATATATATCAACAAATCAAATTTTATGTGTTCTACAGAAGTCAATATCCTAGATATCACTACATTATCTAGATACGTATCTGCACAGAGAGTGAAACACCCTTTGCTTATTATGGTTCTGAACAGCACAGGGCTACCACAATTGTCCCAACTATCCCAAATGCATATGTCTGAGCCCACTATGTTGACCCAGCTCAAAAATACTAACTAGTGTCCGCACTGTTTGCCAGTCTATAAATTTTGTTCAAATGTTGTATGTATTAAGACAGACAGGTCTGAGCAAAAAGTGAAGACAATAATCAGAACGCGGTGTCTGATCATGGTCTAAACTGCCACTCATCCAGCAGTTTTTATACACATCAGTGGGTAACTTAATTGACTTGTTAAATAAATTTTGGACGAGTACGATAAGGAATAAGGTGTCTGAATATATAGCCTAGGGTAAACGCGATATGTACTGTAAGGAAATACAGAGCAGAGCCGGAATAAGTATTACATCATATTATTGCATGAAAAACAGTGTCTTAACAGTGTATTAACAGCCGTGCATTAACCGGAAAAAAGCCGTGTATTTACAAGGCAATTCACGCGCTATTAATGCACGTCTACACAACTTTCATATGATGGTACCGGGGCCACAGATTTGTTGCATTTACGCGATGTGTACTGTCCGGCCATAGAACGAGCATAGTCCGTGGAAATTGCGCCTCTGGCCTCGGTTTTCAACACCTCGCTCAGGACCTGGCGAATGTTTGATCCCTATATTGTCTAATACAATCATTATCTTCACAACTGAATATAATTTGTACGTCGCTGTTCCCCCATGTTTTATAATGAAAAAGGGGTATGCAGGGTTATATTATAAATTATTCGGCAAATTGCTCAGAGTTTTGTATTTTGTCTTATAAATAGAGATACCGAAGAAAGGCAACAGTTTTAAAGGACATCCTTTCCAAGGCAACGATAAAAAAATAGAAATATCAACAATGACAAGAAACAACCAGCGCAATTATGATAACAAGCATACAAAACAAACAATCGTAACCAGATTTCCATATATTATGTCATCAAGTTTTCGTAACTAATGAATATGTCTTAATGCACTTAGCTGTTTCTCTTTTTATTCATGTTATATAGAGAAAATGTTTTGTCTTGCATAACTCTAGATAGGAAGGTCTTTTTACTTTTTTTGTGTCTTCAAATGTAATGTGAAATCTTATGCTATATATTTCAACCCATTAAACTCTGAGATTCTCAAATAGACTTTTCTATCCCTGCATTTGATTGATGTCAAACTAGTAACAGTTGTAAATCAATAACACATTGGCAAACAGGTCCAGATGAAACGGCTCATAATGACTCTTTGCAAAAGTATCTCTATTGGGTTACATTGCTGAAAGAGTAAACAAAACTAATAAAACGTCAGATTGTTCTGTCTGTAGCAGAGACGAAATTTCATAAAAACAAATGAGCCAACGCCCGACAAAACCATAATAAGACAGACCTTTGTGACCAGCAAAGTCTCAGAGCAGCCTGTACATCCACACAATATGGCAAAGATTCTTGTTTATCTCTCTTTGGATAGTCTGGAGGCTGCAGAAGGTACATGCGATCAGCGAAGACTCTGATCAAACTGCACGGATTCGCATTTAGTCTTCGCCAGTCGCACAAGTCTTATTGTAGGTTTTTATGTGCGCTGGCTCAAATATGTTATTGTACAGAGAACGAAACTTGTAATAGCCGTTATGTTAAGATTAGACTGTGCCTCGTTTGACTGTGAAACGGTAGGCTTTGGTCACACATGTGTAGCGAGTGACTCAGACCAGCACGTACTGTCAGGCATTTAACGCCACAGTTCATATGCACCATATTTGGACTTCATAGACTACACGCTTTGCTGAATTGTATTTGTTTCATCATTACTCGCTCAATATAAGGAAAACGGATACACGTTCAAAGTAGACAACTCTGTCCATTACGAAAACATGCTTAGTCAAATATACTGAAATTTTTACCACCAAAAACTGGAAAATTTTCAGATAAAAAATTCTGATATTCTTCATATTTCTGCTCAAAACATAGATAGTGGATACGTGTTAGAACCGCCTCGACGAGGCGGTTCTAACGCGTACCTACAATCCATGTTTTTGAGCAGAAATAAGAAAAATAATGTACACCCTGCAAACCCCAGTTTTACTATATAAAAGTGGGGTTTAAGGGGGTCAAAAAAACATGGGCATGTTTTCGTGATGCAAAGTATTTTGCCTTACGTCTGTAAAGGAGTCTACTCTATAAACAAATATTTCGCTCCCGTTTCTAAAAGGGAATTGGCGTGCAGGAAAGCAAACAGGAAGTCACAAAAGTTCTCTTCCTTGTATAGTTTGGTGGACAAATAGCACCAAGTGTATCAATTTCTTTTAATGACACTGGTTGACCGTATCCGGAATACAAGGGTCTTTTGTCCTACAGTCCGCTTATCTGTGATAGTTAATGGATATCTTGGACATTGTCACAATGAATATTCATAACAGACTATGCGGATTGTCAGGTTGGTCCAAATATTGCCTATGTACACGTATCCTGAGGTACGTTTGCTGGCTTTATTTTAAAATTACATAATATGACATTGATTGATCGTGCCATTTAAGATAGACTTTGATGGAATAACGATGATTCATTGCCTTCATCCAAAACGAACAATTCGAGGGTTGATCGCAAGACTGTAGCAAGTCAGATGGTTGTTTTTACCAATACTTAATCTCCTCACCATGAAGGCGTTATGAAGATTACAACGTTTCTTTCTGTAAACAATGGAAATTTAGGTGTCATTTGCATTGTTTACAAAGGGGTCAAAGTTGCCCCTAAACAAGGGTTTCAAAAATATGTTTGAGTTACTACAGTCTTGCGCTCAACCCTCGAATTGAGCAATGCTTGAGCCATGCCAAGCAAAAACATGCCTTCGGGGCATTCGTGGCTACCGACGGCCCAGATCCGACTGCGCAGATATGCAGCCGGATAAGAGTCTTCCCTGTCCGCTATCAGAATCATTTTCTACTGCAAAATGTATCAATGGAGAGCAAAGGCCAAGATGAGATCTTGCGAATGCACAGGATGATGTGAATCGGTACACTGCGCATGCTCGAACGCAGTTTCCTTCGACGCGGCCCCACTGGGCATGTACAGGCAATAAAGACAAACCGGCTAGTCTGATCTATTTAGAGACTAATTTCAGTTGTATTAAAAACGTTTTCTGCTAAGCCCGGGGCTCAGTGCCTCAACCCATTACTGCATATGAATGGAAGAACCATTATGTGTAGCTTGAACTGCATCAGCGTGAAGGACGAAGACTAGGCGCTCGTAAATCGTAAATTTACAGGCGTATACATTATTTTTCTTATTTCTGTTCAAAAACATAGATTGTGGGTACTCGTTAGAACCGCCTCGCCAAGGCGGTTCTAACGAGTACCCACAATCTATGTTTTGAACAGAAATATGAAAAATATCATTTTTTTTTTATCTGAAAATTTTCAGGTTTTTTTAGGTGAAATTTTCTATAGATTTGAATAGGCGTGTTTTCGTTATGACAGTTCTTTTTTGTATTCGTTTGTTCTGTTTGCGTTAGAGTGCAGTTTTGTGATGTCGTCCTGTGTTACTCAGTTCTCATCCGGTGTATTGTGTTTGGTGTGTACCGTGATTGTGGCAATTTCTAGATATCTCATTTTTTAAATAAAACTGGCTCTACAGTTTTTATTTCTTTCACTTGTCGATTGTCTCGAAATCACTTTCTGTAGAAGAAATTGCAACAAAATCGTTTAGGGTCTGTAACAGCATCAGTGGTTTCTTCATGTAAAATAATATAAGCAGCGCCAAGCTAAAGAAAAGTGTGCCTTCAGAACATGCGCGGACAGCAAAGGCACATATCAGACTGTACGGATTCGCAGTGTAATCAGGGCCTTCGCTGTCCGCTTCCAGAATCTTTGGATAATTTACAATGTATCAATTGCGAGTAAAGATCCGGATGAAACCTTCTGCATGCGCATGATGATGTGAATCCGCGTATTTTGCGCATGCTCGAAGGCGTTGTTTTTCGCTCCTATATGACTTAAGTGTACGATTTTAACTGACGAATCGGTCTGAATCACTCCATCGCAATGATGTAACAGGTTTGATGCGTCATCTATCTATCTATCTATCTATCTATCTATCTATCTATCTATCTATCAGAACGTCCACTCGTCTGTCTCTGTGTTTGCTAATGGAATTGATGTTCGACCGGCTAACTGAGTATCCGGTTGACTGATTATTAATTTAGTGGTGGAGCGCTGGACATAGCATTCTATTTATATACCAATAAAACGTCAGGTATGTCCATACGTCGATGATAGAGTCATCATTCAATGTTTGCCTTTGATTTTAAATAGCACATGATATAGATGTTAGACTTTATTTCCAAACATTCTTGTAAATGTATTAATGATTGTTGCTCACAGCAGAAGATCAGTGTAAGCTTTAAGTTGTTGTCATACGTGCGTGCTTATGTGTGTGTGTGTGTGTGTGTGTGTTTGTTTGTGTTGAGGTTTTACGGCCCAGTCAACCCAATGGGGTCATGTCGAGCGCGGTCAGTTTACCTAACCACACGTTTACTGGGCAGGCTTAGTCCTCTAAGCGGTTAACCAGTATTGTGCGCATTCTTTCGCCAGAAAGTGTGTGTGTGTGTGTGTGTGTGTGTGTGTGTGTGTGTGTGTGTGTGTGTGTGTTTGTTCGGATTCTGTTGTATATGTTACTTATGTGTAATACACGTTAACACATTTATGCCTAGCATCCCATAAAGGACATTTTCAAACAGTGTAGATAAAGTTAAGTGGTTTATACAAATGGTAATAATAAAAACTAACCAGACGCCACAGACAGAACTGTAATATATTGTAATTACCGTATGTATTCGGATAGACAGGCCTTATCAAACAGCGTAGATCCAGATGAGACGCCGTCTCACCAGGGTCTAACTGTTTGCAACTCATCCAGTTTTTTTAGACACAACGTCGGGTAGTAAATTGTTCTTGTTCCAATTTTAGAACAAGTATGGTAATGAGCCGAGGTGTCCGAATACTTAGGTTAAATACGGTAGGAAATAAGGAAAATTTGTAAATTAAGCCAATTACTTTACAATATAAATGTTTCTCTGCTTTGCCGCTGCGAACTAGTAGAACATTCACACCATTATATACTTTGTTGTTCGTTTTACACCGCGCAGAGAAACGAACGGTTTAACTCTTTGCATCATAGCATCAAACAATATCGCTTAAGCGATATTGTTTGATGCTATGATGCAAAGAGTTAAACCATTATTAGGAGACGCTTCATTACCTTACACAACAAACCTTCTAATATTTGAAACAGTCCAAAAGTACATAAGCGACAAGAACTAATATAACAAACTGTTCTCTACATGCAACTCTCAATTCAAAAGCTGACTGTGGTATATTTGCCGGGATGAGCTACCCTTGTCCCTTTATTTGTTGTTACTAAAATTTCTCCGAGTCTTGTGAAGGTATCAAAGTGATTTCTACGACTGATATTACCCAGACCTAGTACTGGTGTTAGTATTGAGTCTGCTGTAAACCGTAGGTCTTACATTAATATTTGAGCGTATTACATATTTCCATTTGTTTTCTCCATTGCCCTTTATGTATTTGATATGTTTGATTGTCTTTTTTTTGCTCACCTGAGCTTTTGTGATCGGTCAGTGTCCGCCGTGCGTCCTGCGGCGTGAACAATTGGCTTTAAATGACATCTCTTACACAGCTGATCCAGTTGATCCGAAACTTGGTAGAAAGTATTAGTGCGAGCTGTAGCCCAAAAATAGAAAAAAAATCGTCACGATCTTAAAAATATATTTTGAACTTCTTCTCCTGAACCGTAAGGCGAACTGATTCGACACTTATAATAGGGGCGGCCTGTAAAATAGCTAAAAGTCGTTCCGATCGGAAATCCAAGATGGCCGCCTCGGCCGCTATCTTGAATGTATGTTTAACCTTCTCTTGAACCGAAAGGCCAACTGACTGTAAACTTGGAAGGAAGTATCGGGGTAACATGTAGATCAAAAATAGGTAGAATCGTTCCTATCAGAAGTCCCAGATGGCTACAATAGTGCCGTCTTGAAAATCTATTATGAACTTCTTCTGAACCAAAACGTTAATTGAATCCATACTTTGCCCATAGTGGGGTGACTTGCATACCGAAAATACATGTAGCTAAAACCGTTCCGACTGGAGATCCAAAGTGGCCGTCATAATGGCGGCCGTCTCGGAAATCTATTTTGTGTTTTTTTCTCCTGAACTGAAAGGTCAATTGACTTTAAACTTAGTAGGAAGTATCGGGGATACCTGTAGAGCAAAAAAAAAAAAAAAAAAAAAAAAAATGCTTAAATATTTCCGATGGTAGAAATCCAAGATGACCGCTATCTTGAAAATATATTTTGAGCTTCTTGTCCTGAAACGAAAGGCCAATTGACTCGAAACTTGGTAGGAAGTATTGGGTTGACCTCTAATTCAAAAAACAGCTAAAATCATTACGGTCGAAAATCCAACATGGCCGCCACCGCCGCCATCTTGGAAATGTATTTGGAACTTCATCTGCTGACCGGAAAGGCCATTTGACTCGAGACTTGGCAGGAAGTATCAAGGTAACCTGTAGATCAAAATTTGCAAACAAATAGGCCAGATCGGGAATCCGGGATGGCCGCCTTTCCCGGCATCTTGAAAATCTATTTTAATCTTCTACCCCTTAACCAAGTTGACATGAAACTTACTGGGGTGATATGTAAATAAAAAAAAAATGAAAAATAAAATCGTTGGATTAGAAATCCAAGACGAATGCTACAGCTGCCATCTTGAAAAACTATTTTGTACTTCTCTTGAACCAAAAGGCGAATTGACTCGAAACTTGTCTGGTACTCAGGTGAGTGATACATGGCCATCTCGGCCTTCTCTTGTTTAACTTTGTATCCTAAATTCACATTCATAAATTGAGATCCATGTTGTTTAACATATTTCCATCACTATTTGCACAATTGCGATTGTTAAGGAGAGGAGATAAATAAGTAGTCATACTTTCAATCTGATCCTATTACTTATATGCTATAATGTATATTGTCATGGAATAAATGGTAATAAAATATGTTTAAACCAAGCCAATTAAACCCGCATTACGCGGGTAAAACAGTTGCTCACTAAGCAAACTGGTAAGATGGTTTCATAATTGCAATATTCGGCAAACCTTTCCCTAATACTGTAGACCCCCTCACAACAAAAAATTGGTTTCGGAGAAGATTCAAGAACTTGTGAGTGGTTTTAGGTAGTACTTGTTAGGCCGAACAAGATATGAGAAAATTAGCACGGACGATTTTTTATTATTTCATTTTGATTTCATTTTATTTATTTATTTATTTTTTATCAATATGGTAATAAGTAATTACAAGTACAAATTTCTGGAGATATACAAATTATTAAAAAATGTTTGCATCATGACCTTATTAATTTATATGATTTATCCCCTTCAATTAACCTAGCAGCTTAGCCTAGTTAAAAAATGTCCTATTTAGACATATGTTCTCAAACGATGCTTTCAGAACGAGTTCTCATTATCATTTAAACTATACTAGTTAGAAGCATCTAAATTTCGTTTGAAATGTTATTTTTAGACAAGAACAAATACTTCAGATTTTAAAATTTTACAGCCACCTTTTAACGATAGCTGTTTATAAAGATTTTAACTAAAGAATAATGCACATACCAGCTTTATTCCAGTTTCCCAATGTAGTGAAGGTAGGTTTTCGTTGACTTCATTTCTATTATTTTTTATATTGATTATTGTTGGTAATAATTTTTTTTCAAAAATGAAAACAAGGAGACATTTTATATTTAAAGAAAAGAAAAAACAATCTAAAATAAAACAACAAGGATGACAATTAGATAACAACTAACACAAAAGAAAGACCTTTACACGCAGTCGAAAACTGTATACATTACGAAAACATGCCTATTCAAATATACTGAAAATTTTACCACAGAAAAATGAAAATTTTCAGATAAAAAAATCTGATATTTTTCATATTTCTGCTCAAAACATAGATTGTGGGTACTTGTTAGAACCGCCTCGACGAGGCGGTTCTAACGAGTACCCTCAATTTATGTTTTGAACAAAAATAAAAATAATCTATACCCCTGTAAACCCCAGTTTTACTATATAAAAGTGGGGTTTAAGGGGGTCAAAATAATATAGGTATGTTTTCGTGATGAGAAACACCGTCGGCGAATATAGAGCTTTAGAAATGCGCAGTAACATCTTGGGCTAAAAGTGTTACATTTTATTTACGGGACCTTGGCTTTTCTAGATTTTGTATATAAATTTTGTTACTTGTTATCTTATACAGGGGCGCAGGTGGCTTTTGCGTTTTCCTAATTGTATCCGCTGGTCTATTATTAAGTTATTATACGCTTCTAAATATCCCCATTTTACTGCTTCAAAACAAACACAACAGTTATAACAAATGTCTGTTTTATTAATGAATTCTTACTCACGCATACTACTACAAGACGTCACTTTGTAGCTAGAAACTACGCATTATGAGACAGAAAAGATTGGTATACTTCATTTACTGAACAGATTGATTACTTATGTTGCAAATAAGACTGGGAAATATTGTCATCATTCATCCTGTTGTTAATTGGCAAGAAGAGTTACTCTATTCGTAAACTTATCCAGCGCAAGACAAAAACTATAATAAGACTGATCAGTTAAGACTTATATCAGCCTGTACGTCATTCCAGTATGGCAAGGATTCTCCTTTATCCCTCTTTGCATAGCCTGGAACCTGTAGATGGCACATACGATCAGATTGCACGGATGCGCAGGCTTAATAAGCATTTGCTGGTCGCACAAGCCTTATTGTAGTTTATATCGTGTGCGGGCTCAAATATCTATTGTGTGTTTCATGTTAGTAAACTACTATCTATTCTCTCAAGTATAAAAGATATTGTTGGGAATTTGTTATCAAGAGCAAGCTATAAATGGCATTCTCGAAGTAATGTCCTAACAATAGAAATTTTGTTGAAATATACATAGGGCCAGAGATGTTCACAACCCGTTTGTGACGATCAGAATAAACGATGTCAGTGCCAGGCCTAGTTCAAAAGTGCTAGCGACCTTTTTGCCCGGGATCAATGTAATTAATGACGAGCGCTAGCAAGAGCAGAGGTCCAGGGCAAAACGTTCGGAGTAATGTACACATTTAAACGCAGACCAGGGCTGCGTTCAGAAGTGCAAAGTGATAGCGAATGTTTTGCCGTGGAACCCAGTACCTAATGACGAGCGCCAACAGGAGCAGGAATCCAGGGGAAACACTAGCGAGTAACTTGCACATTAAAACGCAGTTCTGGTAATAACGCACATGAGTATATGAAAAAAATAATTCAAATGGCCAACGGATGTCCAACAGAAAAATAATTCCGTTCTGGTCACGCCACTGCGACCTGTCGGATTTATAGTGTGTGTGTGTGTGTGTGTGTGTGTGTGTGTGTGTGTGTGTGTGTGTGTGTGTGTGTGTGAGTGTGTGTTGCTTCTATATAACGCATCAAACGACTACAAATCTGAACCAAAACGTTTCTCTCATATATTCTTAACATTGTTCCCTGTGAAATGGGACGCTGTCATTTCCGTTTTGACCGTTGTCAAATGCAAATGTTGTCTCAATTCAATATACAGCTGTTTAGACATTAAACTGTGAGCGACAGATATATTATTTATCATGTTGTTATTGTTTGGTTTAATACATTTCTAGTTTATTAAAGAGCGAAAAATCAATATTGAATGCTGTTTCCTTGTCTTGTTTCAGAATAGAGGTAGTTCATAGTTCTAACCAGAATGGCAACTGAAGCAACACCAATGGATAATCAGGCTAACGATACGGTGTTTTATCAGTATCAATTAGTGTGCTACTTGGATAATTCTACAACCAATGGTAATGGATCCGCTGAAGGAATTCCTCCAGCAGCAGGAATACCTATATTGCAGATTTTAATGGTAACATCATACGTATTTATATGTGTATGCGGATTGGTAGGCAATGGGTTAGTTATTTATGTTGTTCTTCGGTTCGCAAAGATGAAAACGGTAACGAACCTGTATATCTTGAATTTGGCCGTTTCGGATGTCTTGTTTCTCACAAGTTTGCCGTTCTTAGTGACTACAACAGTTCTGGAACATTGGATCTTTGGCAAAGCCATGTGCAAAATATATTTTGTCTTATTTTCGATCAACTTCTTCACAAGTGTATTAACACTAACAGCAATGAGTGTGGACCGATATCTTGCCGTGTGTCATCCTGTTAGCTCTGTAAATTACCGTACAACAAGAATTGCTTTCTTTGTTTGTCTCAGCATATGGTCCATGTCTTTCTTAATAATGCTACCTATAATTCTATATTCGACAACCACAGATAATAGGAAATATGAGGGAAAGAAGACCTGCTCCATAATTTGGCCAGATGATCAACCCATTCCACCTGAGAAGGCATTTACATGGTACACCTTTTTGTTGGGTTTTGCTATACCTATAGCCCTCATATCAGTATTTTACGTCTCAGTTATATTTAGACTGCGAAGTGTGGGACCAAGTAAAAGATCTAAGGAACGCAAGAAATCGAACAGAAAAGTCACACGTATGGTGTTAGCTATGATATCAGTGTATGTCATTTGTTGGCTACCGTACTGGTGTTTTCAAGTGAATTTAACATTCAGATCGCCCGACTCACCACCATTAACACAGTGGCAAATATACCTGTTCAGTGCATTTACCGTTCTCTCCTTTGCTAATTCCATGATTAATCCATTGTTGTACGCATTTCTTAGCGAAATATTTCGCAAAAGCTTCCTAAAAGCATTTAAGTGTGCGCGATATATAGACAGTCGTAGTAGCCACGCTGCAGATAATAGCATATTTCCTAAATCAACGACTAGAAAGGAAAACGGCAAAGAGGATAAATATGAGTTTACATCTATGGTTAACCAGACAGAGAACACGTGCGTGCATACCAACAATGCTACACCGCTAGTCAACCTCAGCGGTAAAACTGATACTGATGATGAACGTATTACCCATGAGGAGAATGAAAATAGCAAAATATATGTTGACAAGGAGATACAAACAAAATATGGAGAGAAAGGAACCGATGTTTAATGATACAAGCAACCTTTAATTTAAGATAAACCATATTCATAACAGATACGCGTCAGATGTGGTGAATTATTGCTCATCATACAAAGATAATATTGTGAGCAGCGCAAAGAGATATTGAATCATTATTTATCATAAACAGATATTATTGTGCCAGCAGCGTAAGGAGACAATGATTCATTACTCACTATATAGAGATAATATTAGGCCAGCAGCCGTAAAGAGATAATGATTCAAAACTCATCATACAGTGATAATGTTGTGTCAGCAGAGTAGAGATAGTGACTCATTACTCACCATGCCGAGACAATATTGTGTCGGCAGCGTAATGCGATACTGAATCATAACTAATCATATAGAGATACTATTGTGTCAGCATCGTAATGCGATAATGAAACGTGACTTATCATACAGGGATGATATTGTGTCAACATCATAATGCGAAACTAAATCATTACTCCCGATAGAGGGATAATATTGTACCAGCATCGTAACGCGATAATCAATCATGACTCAACATACAGACAATTTTTTGTCAGCATCGTAAAGCGAAAATGATTCATTACTCTAGATAAAGAGATAAAATAGTGTAAGCAACGCAATGATAGCCTAAATCCTTACTCACTATACAGAGAAAATATATCAGCAGCGCAATGAGATAATGAAAGAAACATTAAGCAGCATGCCAGCAGCGAAATATCAATGGGAGACTTTGAACCTGTAATTATTGCGAAGCCCTATACAACCGGTGCTTTCGCGAAGTATGATCACAGTCTTTGTTTTTCATTGATACAGTCCATAAACTCAATGACCTCAATGTTCATTGAAAGGCTTGATCAGATTTCGCAGATGCGCAAGAGTTTTTGGTCTTAGCATTCGGGGTCAGGTAAAACTATACGACTTGCGCCTATCAAGATTATTACGGATAACACTTTAAACAGGTGTACTTTCTAAGAGATAAGGTTCATTATTATTGTATCGTTGGACATGTTTGATAATAGTTTATGTCACCGAGTAATTATTGTTAAGCTTAAGTTTCTAAATTATTTGCCTTTGGTTTTGAATTTGCTTACGTTTTCATTAAATGCAAACGGGTCATTTATTCCTACAAACCGTCTCTACCATTATACATCGCTTTTCCATTCATTTTTATCAAATATTTATCAACGCGCATTCATATGTATAAACAAACCTGAAAAGAAATCCAGCAGCTTTTGTTGCAATGGATCCGAGAGGGAAACTGGCACACTTTGCAGTAAACAGTCGAACTTCTGCGACTCGAACATCTTTGAGACTACAGAAATTTGTTCTGGACATGGCATCACGAAAACATGCCTATATAATTTTGACCCCCTTAAACCCCACTTTTATATAGTAACTCTGGGGTTTACAGGGGTATACATTATTTTTCTTATTTTTGCTCGAAAACATAGATTGTGGGTACTCGTTTGGCGATGCGGTTCTAACGAGTACCAACAATCTATGTTTTGAGCAGAAATATGAAAAATATCAGGGTTTTTTATCTGAAAATTTTCAATTTTTGGGGGTGAAATTTTCTGTATATTGGAATAGGCATGTTTTCGTATTAGGTTGTTCGAGCCACTGATAGTTGAGCCACTGATAGTTAATCTCTGGACATGGGTTGTTAGAGCCACTGATAGTTAATCATAGTGCAAGGTCAAGAGGCAAATGAAGATTTAGGGATGTTTTTTTCGATCTTCTATACAATATTGCATCACAAAAACATGCCGATATACTTTTGACCCCCTTAAACCCCATTTTTATATAGTAAAAATGGGATGACAGGGGTATAAATTATTTTGCTTATTTATGCTAAAAATGTATATACGTTCACTAGTTATGAGACGCTTATATATTCATAATACTATTATCTATCTTTGTCGTCCTGTCAAACTCTCACTGACAAAGTCCTTACTTTCCATGAGTATGTCCAAATACTGATATATCGACAAACAAGTTGATTCAAAACGCTTGTTTCGAATCTTTATTATTATAGTTAAGTTTTCGACAACTTCCAATTGAATCTGTTTTGAATACAACTACAGTGAGCCCTCTTTACAACGACACCATTTGTTCCCAAAGACGTTGCCATTAAATGAATGTGCTGTTGTACAGACTACTTAATGAGCAGATTGATATGTAAGAAAGGTCTTGTTTTGTTTTTATTTCCTCACAGAACATATGTTTTGGATATTTGTTAGAATCGCCTCACTGAGGCGATTCTAACAAATATCCAAAACATATATTTCTTTAAAGTATTAAATACACTATTCTTGCATATTTTTGACATATTTAAACGTCCATTTTCGTTCAGCGTGTACCCTTAGGGTAGCCACGAGGAAAAAGCACATTCACATCACAATTTTATATGTGTGAACTCTAAATATGATATATGCACGAAACATCAAACATAAAAATAAGTTTATCAAACACCCTTAGTCGTAACCGAGCTTGCAGAGAAAATGTCATGGTGGAAAGCCGGTATATGTTTCAGCACGTATGTTGCTTATATGCGCGGCATCGGGAAGCACACTATCCATAACGACTTTCGTAGGACTAAACAATAAAACAAGCTTGAAGATACTGCGTTTAAATACGAGTATGATATCTCATCATCCGCAGTCGTACTCGATTGCGCAAAGATTAATATTTATATTTTATGAATACAGTTGTCACGCTCTCTGTTTGCCGTGGCCATACTGCCATCGTGCGGAAGCGGATATGTGTGTGTTTGCATGCGTTTATGCGCACGCTTGTATTTGTCTACTTCCAGGAATCATTTAATAAAACAACCCATTGTACAGTCTTTTATATTTTACATACAGCCATGACCAGTGAATCTTTTACATTCCAAGGCAGTTTAGAATCAGAGCGAATGCAATATAATTTAGACATGAAGAACCCATAACCTTTTAAGGATTAAATTGAAACTACGGTATTGTTTTCCGAAATATGCTAGGCATGCAACGTCAGTTACTCAGCAGAAGCATTAATGCAGCAATAATCCACATGGATATGCGTGCGGAGAACATATGATTTAACGTAAAAAAATGTACCTTCGAACATGTGCGCCGCGCGAAGATTCATATCAGCCTGTGTATTAGCTCAGTCTGATTATAATATTCACTGAGCATAATTTGGATAGCAAAAGATGCAAAGTTTCTCCCTGAGGAGACAAAAGACTCAGACCAGAATAAAAGGTGCGTTTTGGTCCTAAGAACGCATTTATAGACATTGTAATTGCAGTGTCAGATACTCCAGTTTGGTCAAGTGAACACGCTCTTATCTCATGAAAGGTCACGGTGAAGTGTCTATATCGTACATATAAATTAGAATGAATACACGGTCAGGGTTGGCAACTTTGTCAACATTGTTTTTCCCTGGTTGCTATAATAGGGAAAACGTTTATTCCTACGAGAAAGCAAACAGAAAGTCACACAAGATGTCCCCATGCCTTTGTCAAAAATGGTGATAAATCAACCAAGTGTATCAAATCCCTAAAGCTAAAGGATTATTTTACGAGGCGATTGGTTTTATGTCTCACCTTGTGTTATTTTGTTCTTGTGTTTTCAGCCTTTTAGCATTTCGATTACCTCGCTTGGGGAAGAGAGAGCTAATCTTAGCGCTTTTCGTACGTTTGCTCGATTTGTGCTTGTTTTTTCTGTCGGTTTCCTTTTCCTCTTGGTGTCTGGGAAGGGCTGCAGTTTGTGATTGTGCCATTCCCTGGATGTTTCTTTTACCTTTTTTGACCAAATTGATTATAATCATTTACATAAACCTCTCTACATAACAACAGCATGCCTGCTTACAATTAAAAGGTCAAAAACATGTTTTAAACCACAATCGCAATGGTATTCAGGTGGGTGGGCCCATCGTGGTCCTTCTAGAGGTTTTCTTTTGCTCTGGCCTTAGATTGCATTTGGGCCCTCTGCTTCGTTTGTTTTGTCAACGTGGCTATGTAAGTGTTTTACTCGATGTTTCATTGACAAGGTAGAGAACACGCGAACCAACACATAGTTGTAATTTGGATCTGTTTCAGAAGTAAGGGTGAGACTTTGATCGAATTGTTGCAATCGGTCTTTCGACCATTTAGTTGTTTCACCTGTACGCGTATGCGTTCATCGCTCTAAAGGGTCATTCCTTTTTTAATCTACTTATGTTTACTTCAGCTGGTGTTAGTGCCGCATAGTGGCCTTAAAACATCTCCCCGTTCTTAAATATGGCGTCGTATTTCTGGTCTTTTGTTTATGATTATTTGACACTTTTGAAAAGTTAGAATTGGCCGAAACTAGCCTAGCCTGGACCAGAAAATTTGACACTTTTGTTTTCATTTGTGCACGTGTGTATTCATTGCTCTCAAAGATAATTTCTTTAAGAATTTATTTGTTTGTCACTGTTTTATCCTCAGTGTTTCTCTCAGTAGCCTTTTGTGACGCCAGCATTATAAATACTAAAACCTTATGCATGCCGCATATTCGCTTACTGCTAAACTACATTATGTAACATTCAGAGAAGTGCTGATCCAAAATGCATGTGCAGAATCAACTGATACACAGATAAGACCGAAATTAGCTCTCTCTCTTCCCCAAGCGAGGTAATCGCAATGCTAACAGGACTTAAAAACACAAGAACAAAATAACACAAGGTAAGACATAAAACAAATCGCCTATTAGAACAAACCACAAAGCAACAAAGAGTAAGACTAACACCGGCACCACTGCCTTAGAACGGTCAGTAAAATAAACCACCGGGGGGTTTAGAACACTTTTACGGCCAGCCAACTTCACCCTGGGTCCCGATGCTACTCTCAATACAGAAATACATAAACATTCGGTTCGCATAAAGGCTCCCAACTCAGTCAATGCATCAAAGCGAAAACATAAAAATCTAATTAATCACTATGACAAACAAAAATGAGTACTCATGGCTAATTCTACTGTGTGCCAGAGAAAATGAAAACCAATATTTGACCACGGCAGGCCAAGCTAAAGATATATTCTTAAGCCTCAACCCACTGGTAAAAGTTTTACGAAGAGGCCGTCATTGAGTCTAAGGTTTACAGATGTATACATTTATTTTTCTTATTTCTGTTCAGAAACATACATTGTAAATACTCATTAGAACCGCCTCGATGAGGCTGTTCTAATTACCCCTTATCTATGTTTTGAGCAGAAATATGAAAAATACCAGAATTCTTATCTGAAACGTTTCAGATTTTGGTGGTGAAATTTTCAATATATTTAAATAGGCGTGTTTTTGAAATCGCAAAGACTGATTCACTGGAGATGTACAATCTGATTTAAGTGTTTGCTAGGCGCACATACAATCTCGTAGGAAATGCTGCGCCCCGGCTCAACTACCTTTTAGTGTTTCGATTTAAATTCAAAATGTTCATAAGAATAATATTTAAAAAATAATCACAATATCATCCTGGTATACATGGCTTATTCATTATAACTTTTGCCTTTTTATGCTAAATTGATATCAGTCACAGTATTATAGTGGACTTCAATAAGATTCATATTTCAGTCTGTTACTGTCTAAACATACATTATCATATAATTTTATATGTTTATGTGTTTTCGAACATTTTACCGAACTACGGTATGATTGTTGTCAGTATATTATGATCATTGCTAAACGTTGATCCAGATGTCTCCTGTGGAAATATTTAACTGTGCCTTATACTTATTTTTGACATGCCGTGGAATCGTAACTGTTTTCTTTTTATCTGTATTTACCGCCCGAAACGTAACATCACCGCACTATATGCAACATACAGCATACGTTACAGAAGTAAGTTCACAATCGAGAACCATAGCCATTCCGAGCAACTGAAAGAGAAAGAGATGAGAAACAAACACCACCAAGACAAAACATCACTATTTAATTAGACGATATACGAATAAAGATGAACTGCAACAGATGACCACCTTGGAGCGGTCAGCGGAAAAAAAAATATTGTGGGCTTTTACCTTATCAAAACCTTATTGACGTGAAATACTATAAGATGACTTCGGCAATGACCATGGTACTGTGACTTTGGCGGATAAGGTGTAAGAGATCAGGGTTAGGTTTCAACCGAGTAAAACTAGTTTAACCGCTCCCCACCGCTCCCCCACCACCCCGCCCTAGTTTGTTTGTAGGTTGTTTTTTGCAGTGGCGCTGTTGTGTTTTGTCACTGTCTCACGTTTCCCTACGGTGACTCGGGTAGGCTTTGTTTTGTGATTATGACATTTATTGGGTAACTTCATTTTTAATTATTAATTACAGTTTTTTCCTAGTTATACCAACAGTAACACTGTTCTGGACAAACTTGTTTTAAGCTGATCCAACTCCGACCCTTTATCCTGATACAATTCCAGCTACGTATATTGTTTCGGTCCGAAAATTCACATGTACATCAACACAGGAAAATATATTATCTTCTGAACACTGGCGATGAAACAAAGATAAAATTCGATTGTAAACCGAAGGTCAAAGCGAGAGTAAACCCCTCGTAGTAGAACTACGTTGAGTCTATTCACAGACGACTACGGTCAGACATAAACCATCTAGAAAACCGTTCAGGACTTGACTGAGCCATCATATGGTATGCGCCCGACCACCATCGTGTAACGAAAGCGGGCAGAATGTTTTAGCCTTGATTGGGTCAACCACTAAGCATGCAGTCGATCGCATAAAACCCCGCATAAAATCCTCACATTTTGCTCTGTTTATATCGGTAAATAACCATTTTGAAGTGTTTGGAAAAGTTAGACGTCCAAAGTTATCTTTTTTCCAGAACTTATTTATTTTCTCTCTAGCTCGGGTTATGTGCTGTGTGGTCTTACTGTAGTTCACATCAGTGCAGTTTATATTTTCTGTACCTTTGGGATCACTTTAGTTCATTTGGTTTCATTTGAATATGGACTATAGCTCAACCATTGGCTAGGTGGCGTGAGCAACTATTGTTCGTGTCTAGAATTAGTAAAATCGAGTTTCCTCTTTTAATTTATTCAATACGCCTTTGTTTTTTTCCAATTACTTGCTTTTTCAGAACTAATTTATCTTCACTACAGCTAGTGTTGAGTTCTGTGTGATGACCGCAAAGTCGCAACGTGCTTCACTTTAATGCAGCTTAGATCTTTTGGGATAACTGAGCTCATTTGGACTTGTATGAAAATAGAGTATCTCTCAACCATAAGCTCGGAGGCATGTGCGGTGTACGCGCGTGACACTACTTTTCACGTCATTCTCAAAAACCCGTTCTCCTGGCCCTGAGGTTATAAAACTTTTTCATGCTCAACTCAGCTGAGCATGAAATTTGTCCTACGAATAAATCTCAGATTACTAACAATTTCAATTTTTTTCTTGCTAAACGCAGCTGAGCATGAAAATGTTTCTGCTAATAAATATGAAAATGACAACTATAGTTGGCATTTTCATATTTATTAGCAGAGAAAATTTCATGTTCAGCTGAGTTGAGCATGAAAAAAAGGTTTATAACCTCTGGGCCTGTTTTCTTTCATTGGATCCCTTTTCAGCATCTTTTTTCATACATCCCTTCTACGTTTGTACAGTAAATCAACATATAACTTTTTTCCCGATAGTGCTTTTGACCTGTTTCAAACTTAGGTTCTATTTACAAATTATTGCAAAGTATTTTTATGATAAATTTAAGTAAAGAATTTAAAAGTTGAAATTAAAGATGAAATGAAAAATTATTAAAGTCATAAACGAGATGCTCTGTCAAAATGAATAACTTGAGATACGTGTATTCAACCATTTCATCCCTCCAGGTCAATATAGATACTTTTGCAAATAGTGCAGATCCAGATGAGACGACTTTAAAACTACAATATAGGTTATTACAGAGTGTCAATGCAAGTGCAAATATATATCTACTTATAGTATTGTGTGAACTGGTAAGTAATCGTGGTATATTATTGCTGTCGGCGACTGGAGGTAAATTATCATTGTTTGTTACACACACACACACACACACACACACACACACACACACATATATATATATATCGTTTCTGCAAGTTTTGAAAAGAATGTGGCAAGATTTTTCACTCTCTAAATACAGAAGATTACATACAACTGTTCCGCCAGCTAAGAGTCAATGCCATGGTAACTCTAGCACTAACCTTGTTTAAATGCTCAAATCTTCGTTCATACAGTTATTATTGGGAAAATCAAAACACCGATTTATAGGCGATAAAATGTAGTTTTTTCCTGATCATGTATAATATGTGTAGGTAGCTGCACGTGGAAAGACAGGAGCTTGAAAAGTCAGATATTTTTCGACCGCCCCTCGTATATATATAAAAAAGCGCATGTCATAAGGTAAGTGAATAGGTTTTGCACGAATCCGCTGCTGACCAACTATAAAATTAGAGACATCACAGTCCATTTTGCATCCAAGTTCTTCACAAAATAATCTGAAATATTCGCTGTTCATTGCAAAGTACCGCGAGATAAATGTAATTAGACCATTTTATAAAGCAAAAACGACCACCACATAATATGGGCCACTGAATGAGAAAATCGCCCCTTTTTGCCATATGCAGATAACAAACGCTTAAATAGTGCTTTGCGTAATTGTCATAACATTCGTTGTCCATTGATTATATTATTCGATAATTTGCTATGTAAGTGTGCTTAGTTGATATTACAGTACTGAACTACGAAACACGTGTCGTTGTAAAGGAAAACACACCACAAATCTACAATATAACACACGTGAATAAAGAAGACCCAGGTCGGCCCGTAGACAGAATATGTGCTTGTAAATGGCATTACAAAAGTAAATCGAAATATGCCAAACTACCATCGTGCCACTATCCTTCAATAGAAACTTGCACATGATGCGGTTATGACCAATGAAAAAAACCTTGTTACTTATGCTATTCGAGTATGCATTAATGTAAGATAGAGGTTAAACGACTTGAGGTATCAAGGTGTCTGAATATTTATGGGTATTACAATAATAAAATAATGTTAGCGATATCGAATTTAGTTTGAAAGACAACACAATTTAATTTGTCATTTTAAATTTTATAGCCTCACATTTAACATGTCGTTTACCCTACAAAGTTCTCAGACAGTTAGGGTGTCGATTTATTGATAGACGTGATGAGAAAAAAACACCTAAGCAAACGGGCAGACAAATAGCTCAAACATTATAATTTATTCTCAACAGGTATATGCTGATGTTGCAAAGACAATTGTATAGCAAAATTTAATAACACAGAACGAATTTTGTTCAAGTGCGGTAAAATATTTAAGGTAAAAACGTCTATGTCATGTGATGCTAAAATCCTTATTTACGTAATTCAATGCAGTGGCTGCCAGAAAGAGTATATTTGTGAAATAAAATAATTGCCAAATAATACGTATCCTTTGGGGAACACAGGGGTGCTTATTACATAGACTATTAACGCAATGTCCCTCTGCCACTAAATGACTCCAGTCATCCTCTACCAACATCGTTGTATGTCCATCTCCTGTTTTCAATTACCCTTGCAACCGTTAAACAAACAGGAATTTTTGAGCTGACATCTCCTAAGCGGACATCACTGAAATAGTTTAGACTTGGTATTGTTTGTAATCGTCTGTGATTAACTCATTTTCATTAATAGCTGCACTGATTCCGCTGTCATGGCAAACAACATTTTCTACAACTTTATTGAAAGCATAATAATAAATTACATTGCCTGCTTGAACTTATGAATTTATTTGATAGTTTTTCTACCAAGGTATTGCTGTATGTCCATCAGTTTTTTTCAAACAACCATCATAAAACGCAAATATCAATAAAATTTGATGCATTTGAAACAATTACAATTATATCAATTTCATCTATGACACAAAAGAATAATTCCTAAATATCAACATGGTAACTGAAAACGGTTATCAGGTTTGGTCACATTTTAAACTTCAACGTCTTGAACTAAACATATACATTGGTTTATTGCGACATTTAAGTTTATGTTACTTATTTTATAGAGTTTCATTTCGATTTTATACAATGCTTATGTCATTGTAATTGATATGTTTTTGGTAAACGGGTGTAAAGCTAATCAATTTGACTCCCTTATCAAACCGGAACTACTCGTGTAATAATGTGCTTACAAGAGACTGTCCCGGGAGCATATGTGTTTCATTTATAAGCAGTCCCACTATGAATAGGAGTTCTTATAGGTATGCTCTTCTTTCTGCTATAATTGTTTTGCTATGAGGAGGGATGGCAAGTGGGTGGGATGGGAGAGGTGGTAGTTTTCAAGCTTATCCGTTTTGCGAGGTATATATTACAATATTTGAATGACCATAACAACCATATTAAACTTTTAACTTCTAACGTTTGAACATGACTTTTGGTATCGATTTATTCGGAATTATCCAAAATGATTATTTATTAATACTGTAGGATATAATCTGACAGTTATGTGACAGATCGCATAATTTATGATCAACCCAATCAAGGTTTAAAACTGTGTTGCCATCCTCAGTTACGCGAAGGTGGGTAGAGTCTCAGATTATATTCCGGTTCAATCCTATATCTTTTCTAGAAGGCTTGTTTCGACATTCAATTTGTAGTCGAGCTCTCAGCTTTGTTTTAAGATAATGCTAAGAAGTTAATTTATATGTCTTTTGTATTTTGTTGTCTTTCTATATTGATCCACTGATGAATTAGGGAAGTCATAAGTGAACCTAACATTTACATTTGATGCGCTACGCGGGGAAAAGCCCTTATGTGATGTGCGAAAAGCAAAGATTGAGATAACCGTGCGACTTCGTGCAGTCTGACCTGGACATTCTCTATTCGTCGAAATATACTGCGCAGGCTGATCGGGGCCTGCGTTGCCAACAAATTGGATAAGGGTCCTTTTTGTTCGTTGTGCATCAATGTACCTGTAACGTTTTTTTTTAAGGTTAGAGGTAAAGGAGGACATCAATAAAGCCAGTTTTAGCCCCAAGTGTTTTTTTTTTTTATCTATTTATTTATTTTTATTTATTTATTTATTTATATATTTATGCTCTTGATCGTTTGAAGGCTGTAATTTTGTTGCAGTTCCTCTTCATTCGTTCGTTTTGTTATATTTGTTTGGTTGTTTTCTTTTCAACTGAGGTTCCATGTAATTAAACTCTTATTCGGGTCCTTTGAACAGCTGTTCTTTTCCTAATTGTGGCCTTTCTTGGGATTTCCGTAATTATTTTGTGTATCTGAAAGTAAAAGATGAAATGACAAAAACACAGTTCCTGGTGAGATATAGTTCATTATTCTCTGCTGTTGACTTTATATAACTGTAAGATCGTACCAACAAATGCTGGCTGAATCTGCATCAAATGTATGATTATGATATTCATTGCTCGGCTGCTGTGGCAACAACTACTATACATTTAAAAGTATATGGCATTTACATGTTTTTGTTGGGGTGATTTCATTGAAACATTTCAGCAACTGAAATTTTCTTTAGATTACCAACGTATTCGATGGAAAGATATAAAAAGTCTAACAATAATAACTTCGATTTGAATAGATTTGTGTTACAATGTTGCGCTGGTATATCGCTGTCTGAATTATGTGATACTTGTAACTGTTACAGCAGTTTCTTTGCCATTATAATTAACCCTTAAAGCTTAAAACTGCAACGACACTTTAAATATGTTTTTTTTTTTTTTTTCAAAGAAAATAGGTCTTGACATTTCATATGAATCGTATGCTTGGCATGAATTGTTAAGACATGTCCTATAAAAAGTAAACAGAAAAAACAGAATGTCCTCTGCTACTAATTTACTTTGCACTTTAAGGATTAATGGCATATACACTATGTGATATAATTACAACTCCTGATTTAACCAAAAGAAAACAGGCCCCGTGGTTATAAAACTTTGTTTCATACTCAACACAGCTGAGCATGAAATTTGTCCTGCTACTGAATCTCAGATTACTAACAGTTGCAAAATCTGTCTTGCTAAACATAGTCGAGCACGAAAACATATTTGGTTTTTTCATATTTATTATTCGTTGACAGAGAAAATTTTATTCTCAGCTGTGTTGAGCATGAAACAAGTTTTATAACCTCGGGGCCTGCTTGCAATATTTTTAAATGGGTCTAACCTACACTTTTTTTTTTATATGAAAACAGTATTGGTTCAAAAATCGTTTTCTTTACCCATTTTGTCTTTATTTCGCACTAGTTATGTCCTCACTTTTCAAAGTTTGGAATGACATATTGCCGCGTGATTGCTTTTGGGTCGTTTGCCTATTCGTTGCTCTGTTCTTGTCAGTAAGACATATCAATAGCTATTTAAGCTAGGGCTTAGAAGCTTGGTGAGCTTTTTGGGCTAAAGAATCGAATTCTGTGAGAGTTATGCCCGTTTTCAAATTTGGTATTTTGTAGAGAAAAGCATATAGTTGTTGGCATAGTGTTTTACAAACATGTTTCTAGTTTATTTGTGTTTCCAGACAAACAATATTTGTTTAATTCTTATCAAGAAAGTACCAATGTGACATGAAATGTACATATTTTATGATGTTGTGATTAAATTGGTGGTGTCGCTTAGTTCAAGTGAATGTAAATAAAAAGTCAAATAGTAATTCCAGTTTTCAGTTTTCAGTTTTACTAGATTCCATATAGAAATGCAATCTTGTCTGTCAAAGTATGCCAAAGAACATTGACTTCACGAGCACTCTGTAAAATGTAAGATCTGATAAAAATGTAACTTAAAACCATGCGTTCTTTCTTTGATGTACATTCCAACAAAGCTATGTACATATGACATGGTCGTGTCAAGTAAAAAGGTATTTTCATTTGAAATACACAAATTCAGATAATCCTGCACACCCACAGTCTTAGGGCATATACCATCGGCTGGCATCCTCTACAGTTTTCTATAATTGTATTAATGTATATCGAGTATCATAAGATGATTTAACGAATATACACAGACTTGAAACGACCAGCAAACAGTGTCAAACAGTGCAGCACTTGATCTGACGCCAAGATAAGCGGCCTCTGTTCTAAGACATGCTGAGTTCAGCGACTCTGATCTACACTTCTTCAGGCCTGTCCGTCCAAATACACGGCATGCTCAGTTTCCTCATTAACTAAAGATTCATTTGCATTGAATGTATGCATATTCATGCAAAACCTGTCACACAAATTCAGAGCTTGCCGTTTGCTGTCTTGTGAAAGGTAACCCAGGCATCATTTTTATAACATTATGTGCGCCATAAAATGAGTTAAATCAGCACCTGGTAGCAAATAAATCGATAAAGGTAATAGCGCTAAATAATGCATTTGTTTTTCAACTGAAGTATAGATATATTTGCTGATATCTTCACGAAAACATATATTGTGAGCACGCATTAGAAGCGCTTTTGGGAGGTACTTTTGATGCGCACCAACAATATATATTTTCAATGCGAAATAAGAAAATATTATGTGGATACTCCCTTTTATCTAAAGCTACGCTCGGAAATCTGATATAAGAACGGAAATATGTGTTTGGCCCCATTAAGAATCTTCACATGGCAGCAATACAACCTGCAGGGCCACACACGCCCTACAGCATCGGCTCAAGAGGAACTCATTACGAAAACACGCTTATTCAAATATATAGAAAATTTCACTTCCAAAGATTGAAAATTTTCAGATAAAAGAAATTGATATTTTTCATATTTCTGCTCAAAACATAGATTGTGGGTACTTGTTAGAACTGCCTTGGCGAGGCTGTTCTTACGAGTACCCACAATATATGTTTTTGAGCAGAAATAAGAAAAATAATGTATACCCCTGTAAACCCCAGTTTTATGATATAAAAGTGGGGTTTCAGGGGGTAAAATTATATAGGCATTTTTCGTGATGAAATTTCCCAAGTTACTAGAATGGGCTCTGTGATCCCAAGGAGACAAATGAAAAGCTGGAACGTAATCAATTACCTATGGATAAACGCAAACCTGGATGACAAGACAAATTAGATTTGGAAGAGAGAAA
Source organism: Anodontia alba (assembly GCA_964016985.1). Lineage (NCBI taxonomy): Eukaryota > Metazoa > Mollusca > Bivalvia > Lucinida > Lucinidae > Anodontia > Anodontia alba. The sequence continues at coordinate 62,705,300 of OZ024822.1, read as the reverse complement.
TAGGATATCAACTTTCTGCAATATTCTACCTAAAATATAGAGATATCGATCTCAAATGTGCATTTCTGGTTTATTATTAAGTACACTAGCATGTTACACTCGGCGCAACAGAATGCATGATTCTAACAAGAGACCGTCCCATAAAATCAACACATTGAAAGCATTGTGAGCACTGAAAAGTAATGCGTGTGTTTCGGTTTATATGTGTTTGTCTCGATGTGTGGATTTGAGCCGCAAGGAGAAGCAACATACCTTCTGACATATGTGCCAAGGAACATTCCAATCAGCCTGTGCTTCTGCGCTGTCTGACCAGTCTTCTTTGTCCGAATGAAGAAACGTTGCATCCTTGGTATCCAAGATGCGCCAAGTAAAAATTCTGATAAGACTGCGCGAATGCACAGGCTGATCTTAATCTTTACTAGGTCTACATGTCCAAAGGTACGTTGTCTGGCATTACATTTCATTTCCTGTGCATAAGCCTACACATTAAAATCAAGTCTGTACTTTTCAGTACCGGAATAGGTCCCTTGCTCCAAAGGATGCTTCTTTACGGACTGCATTCAACGTTTTGGCAAATGTATGAGAAAAAATATTTCATGTTCGTCTTCTAAGTTTACTTCAATGTTCCACTGCACATTTTAGTCATCATATATACAATGTCAGGTCATCCTTATAAAACAGCTGCATCTCACTGAAAACGCAAATGATGTCAGAAATGAAATTATATTTTTTTTACGAAACCTGTCACCCGAGTTGAAAAACAGTAAATTCGGTTAGATTGTTTATGAAAGCTGCCGATAAGTGCAACAGTTATTATTATATCATCTAGGAGTGCTTGCTATGTAATTCTATTTTCAGACAACATGCATCAGTTCACCTTCCCAAAGGACCAGAACATGTAGTTTTAACAGCTCTATATCAAAGTTCTGAGTTACAATTTACCGCCTCAGCTCCAGCTGACATCTGCGGCATGTTTAAATAATCAGGAGAAATAATCCTTTGGAAGTAAAGAGCCCATCCGTTTGAAAACAGCAGTTTTAGATTATTTAAGTGTATGAAGGATAGTGGAAAATAAACATCCATCCCGCCACTTACCAGGGCCCAATTATTCAAAACTAACGATGTCGTTAGATAACGTATCGTTAAAACTTTGATGATTAAATATGGCATATACGAGCGTACGCTAATATTTTTGCTGAAAAAATGTGAGTATTTGCAAAAGCTACTCACATTTTTTCAGCAAAAATAACTGTGAATTAGATACTGTAACAGTTAACATTTTGATCACTAAAGAGCTCGTTAAGCTAACGATGCTTTGAACACCTGGGCCCAGGCTTTCAGGTGACTGGATACACTTGGTAGATTTTGCACTAATTTCGCAAAGGGAGACAATTTTTCTGACGTCCTGTCTGTTTTACTACACGCCAGGCCCCTTTTGAAAGTGTGTATATTTTGTTAAGGAAAATGTTCCTCTTTCCCAGAACTAATCATTTCCTCATAGTGTAGACCCCTTTATAAGACAGAACAAACGAATTTTGACAGAGTTGTCTCCTTTTTATCATAAAGGGCTGGGGAGGGGTGTCATGGTGCCATAAGCCTTTTTTCCTGGTACAAAGGGATTTCAATTATTTTTTGTAGTCAAGTAGCCTTATGCAGAGCCATCTTTTCCTGAAATCATTTGTTAATCGGAGCTTTGGTTCAGTGAGTATCACAACATAAAGGAGGGTGGGGTGATCCCATACCCGTCCTGTCTAAGGGACTTAATGTGCAAGCTCCCTATCTTCTGTTAATAGACAGACTAAATGTTATGGCATACAATGACTAGGCTATAGACACACATTAAAGTGGCACGTGGCAATTACTTCTGAGAGCTTGCTTTGTCAATTAAGAACGCGTTATTTGCACTTCAAAGATTTTCATAAATTTTGCATCTACCATATTTGCTAAAAACCACAACATTTCTTGAAACCTGAACAGAAATAAATGTCCTTTCATGATAGAAGGTGTTGATTGCACGGTATTGCCAAATTATGGGCGTTTTGCTATATGCCATCTGAGACATAAGTTATGTGCCCTTGAATGTAGCAAACACACACCAGTAAAATGAGAAAAAATGCTGAGATTTAATCAAAGCTTTTATTGTGTCTAATATTTATTTTGCAACTACATATGCAATGGCTTTGTCAGGGAGAAAAAAAATAGCTGCATTACAATTAAAAAAAACAAGAGGGCCATGACAGCCCTATATCGCTCACATGAGCTAACAGATTTATATACTTAATATTGAAGTTTCACAAAAGTAGATTGCTTTAAGATTTTTGTATAAATTTTATGGTCAAAAGTGGCATGATGGTCCTATATAAATGATCCCCTGAGATAGGTTCGTATTTGACTCCAGAGTTATAATTCAAATAATTTTGTAGACTTTTTTTGACAGTTTTGACTATATGAGTCTATGTATAACATCCAAACACCATCACAACAGGTGAGAGGATTAACTATTTCGGTAGATGGTTGTCAAAGGAACATTTCTGCCAAGTTCTATTAAAATCGGTCCAATGATTTCTGACGAGAAGATTTTTAAAGCTTTAAAGAATAGATATATAGTAAAAATAAACCCGTCCTCTGGCAGCAATGGTTTCTGATGAATCATGAAATCGTGAACAACCCTTGTAGAAGGTCATCATAGGAACACTTCTGCCCAAATATATTGAAAGCGGTTCTGTTATTTCTGAGAAGAAGATTTTCATTTTTTTTACTTGTGGTTGCCTTAGCCAAATTCCAAATCTTTGAACAACATTCATTAAGTATCACCCAAGGATCAATCTTGTGAAATTTGAAATTCTTTAAAAAAAAAAGGAGATATCTAAAGAAAAGACGGACAGACGGGCGACGAGGCACAGTGAGTGATCACAATAATTTAACATTCTTTTTCAAAGGAATTTACTTATCTGTATCTATACTCAACTGGTTCCATATTCTGTCAATTGTAGCCTGATTGTTTAATATTTCATACTATTTAGGAAGGAGTTGTCTATAAACTTGACATTAAGAACTCTTCATTTTGATGCTATTGCTGTTAAACATTGTTTTCCGAAGAAATCGTTTTATTCTACTCATATGTGCTCAGCTGGTATTATATTTTACTTGCTGAAACTTGATTGTTTATTGTTCTGAACTATACATTTAGGAAACAACTGTCTATTCCTGCTTAGTTTTCAGTGTTATTCTGGCATTTTTATGCTAATACATCATCATATTTATGATTAAATACTCCAGAATTCAGCTTACATTTGCACTTTAATGAATTCAAACATCTAATAAAACCTTAACATTTTTTTTTCTCATTTACTGGTGTCTGTTTGCTGCATTCAAAAGAACATAACTTATGCCTCAGATTGCATATAGTAAAACACCATAATTTTGCAATACCACACCATCAACACGTACTATCATTAAATGATGTTAATTTCTGTTCTATTCTATCAACCGAGGGGATCACTGCACCAAAGCTCTGATTAGCAAATAATCTCAGGAATAGGCGGCCCCTACATAAGGCTACTTAACAACAAAAATAATACCAGGAAAACAAGCTTATGCCATAAGCTTATATTTCAAGTGTTTGAATGCACGGGATGTGCACTCTAAACAATGAATTGAAGAAGGAAAGTCCTGTCAGACTTGTGTGATGTTTTGATGTTAGACGTTAATTTTCAATATAGAAGGAATGCATGATAAGCCGTAAGATTAAAGACTTCTCACATATGTCTTAGTTTAAAGACTTCACTTTAACTTTCTGCACAATAAGTGAAAAGACCGAATAATTTGTTCATCATGAGGTGACTAGATACACATGATAAAGTTTTCGCCATTTCTGCCAAGGGAGACAACTTTCGTATTTTTCTGTTTGCTTTACACCGACTCCCTTTTGAAAAAGAGTCTACTTTAAAAGGAAAGAATGTGCCTCCAAGGGAGGCAAAGTATTTTGACAGTGTTGTCTCCCTTGACAGTGTATCTAATCACCTTAACTGAACATGTGCTACTTATAAAAAGGAACTTGATGAGAACGATTCTTAAATTTATGCATAAATTAAGGACATGCAATCTCCAAAAATATATCCAGGATAAGTTAATTAAGTTTGAATAAGTACAACTTTTCAGTCAAATAAGCGAGTGCAAGTTTTACACGTGTGTACAAACGGATTTAGTAGGCGGATACCACTTCTAGGATGTCAAAAGATGAAGACACGTTCAGCGGATTTCTCCTTTTTAATAGTGCTTCAGCTGTATATGGTCAATAAGACGAACTCGACAAAACATTACAAAAGCCTCTGGTATCAGACGAATAAGCTCTGTTTAACCCCAGGTCAGTGGGAAATCTCATTAATCATTTGTTTAAATTAATATTACAAATATCAAGCAAGTTATTTAGATATATAGAAGTAAGATGGAATAACAATCTGATCTTCGTCAGAGAGATAATAGGAGGCCGATGGGCCACAAAGTCACCTGAGTAAAGCAGTCACTGCATATCTGCAGGTGCATGCAACATTCTTCCAGTATTACTACATCAACTAAGACACAGATTTAACCATGCCATAAAAGGCCCTCATGTTCCATGATTCTGCAGAAAAGATTTTAAGTGTTTTACCACATATGAGCACGTCGCCATCTTGTTCAATAGTGTATATGTTCAATAGTGCATAACCATTTGAACAAATTGACAATATCCCTTCGACAGAAGGCGCCATGTAAAATCTGGTGGAAATTGGTCCAGCTGTATCAAAGAAGAAGACGTTTAAAGATTACGCGATTTAATACGTGTTTATATACCAGAGAATGATAACTCCGGGGGTGAAAATTTTGATTAATAATAAAAGGGTTTGCTACTCTGATCATACATCGTTTCAACCATTAATCTTTAATACATTTTGAGAAAATGATTTTTCAATATTTTCCCCATACAAATGCATAGGGACGCAAATTTTACCTTATCGTAAAATGGTCAAACGTCAACCTAGAGTCATTGTTTGAACAAACTTATAGGGTATACATGTGTCAACTTATTAGATTCGCCCGAGCTTCTTCAAAACTTAATGACTTTAACTACCGTAATAAAGCCCTTACTGTCAAACTTCTTAGGCAGGGCTATCGTTATTTTAAACTTCGTAAGGCGTTTTCGAAATTTTATCGCAAACACAGTGCCTTGGTAGAAAAATATAGTGTCAGTCCGAAAACACTTCTGCAACAAGGTATATCGGAACCAGAATTTCACGGTAACTTAGTGTAAAGATTTAGAAAAATTGTAGGAAAAACTAACTTTTCGGAGCAATTCAGAAAACTTATTAACCGTTATAAAAGAATTGGCTATAGCGTTGATATTATGCGGCAGACTGCATGCCTAGTTGTCAACCCAATCATTGTTGATGGCTATGCTTCACTCTTTATTTGCACGATGGCGGTTCGGGCTTCAGACTCAATGATGGCCTCTTCGTAAAACTTTAACCAGTGGGTTGGGTTTTGACTATATGTCTTTGGCTTGGCCCGCCGTGGTTCAACTACTGGTTTATATTTACTCTGGCAAACAGTAGAATTAGCCATGAGTACTCGTCTTTGTTTATTATAGTGATTAATTTGATTTTTATGTTTTCGCTTTGATGCATTGACTGAGTTGGGAGCCTTTATGTGAACCAAATTTTTATGTATTTCTGTATTAAGAGTAGCATCTGGTCCCAGGGAGAAGTTGGCTAGCTGTAAAAGTGCTTTAAACCCCTCGGTGGTTTACTCTACTGACCGTTCTAAGGCGGTGGTCCCGGTGTTGGTCTTACTCTTTGTAGCTTTGTGATTTATTCTACGAGACGATTTTTTTTTTATGTCTTACCTTGTGTCATTTTATTATTGTGTTTTTCCGTCCTTTTAGCATTGTTATTACCTCGCTTGGAGAAGAGAGAGCTAATCTTAGTGCTTTTCGTATGTTTGTTCGATTTGTGCTTGTTTGGATTTGTCGGTTTCCTCTTCCTCTTGGTGTCTGGGAGGGGCTGCGGTTTGTGATTGTGGCACTCCCTGGACTTTTCTCTTACCTTTTTTTGGTAGAGCTTGAATCTCCAATGCTATGTACCAAGATTAAGCCTTAAAGCTTTTTTGGGTTCTGGAGAAGATTTTTAAAGTGTCTTTACCATATATAGACATGGTGGCTATTTTACTTAACGGACCGTGACAATTTGTACGAATTTTACCCCCACCCCCTCCCGTCCCCACCCCACACTTTGACAGAAGGCTCCACATGGAATTTGAAGAACAATTAGCCATGGGGTTTCACAAGAGAAGTTGTTCACAAGTGTGGTTGGACGGACTACGAACGGACGGACGGACGACTCAGGTGAGCAAACGTGAAGTATCTGTCAGATAAATAAGCACAATTAGACAACATCGAAATACCTAGAGTTTGTCTATAATGTTTAGTGCTAAATCTAATAATTATATTAATCAAAAAGTGCATAAGGTTTCTCAAATGTTTTGACATGACCATAAATTGTAAAACTAAATTGAATAAAGTAAGCATCACAATGTGGATTTTAAAATATTTGTCCCAGTTTGTGTGGAAGCCGTAATAGACATTATATTATTGATTTCAAAACACACAGGACTTACGAAACCATATAACACAACTGACAGTATTAATCACATGTAGGAATAAAACGTCATTATTTTATGAAAGATTTATGCGTAGCGACTTTATTTTAATCCCTACTATTTCATTGAGTTAAGCATGAACTATCAAAGGAAATCTAAATCCATAGTCTCCAAACAATTACATTATTGAAGATTAAATAGCGAACCAAAACATAAATCTAACAATATGAAGGACGAAATTGTGGTAACACATCTATCTCAAAGCACTGGCTGATCGATTGTCCTATGATAATAGGCTGGAAAAATGGTCCTGAACGGGCACTTGCAACTGTTTTATTTAATCCTAAACTTCCTGTAATTTTGCAAACAGTACAATCACTGATAATTTTGCAAACAATACAATCTCTGACCAGACTGTTTGCCATTGTCCGAGTCTAGGTTTTTCAGATAACCCTCTTTACACGGCACTCTTACGTCACAGCGTCAAGAATTGTGCTGCTTTAAATAACAGTTCCCTGGATTTCGTAGAATCGCGCATTTTGATTGTATTGGTCAATGATTATCACGTGAACAACAACCATTAGGAAATCTTGGTGTATGTATACTTTTGCTCGACAATCGACCCTAAACGGCATACACCTTAGGCAGTATAGCTCTTGATAAAGCGTTTTTTTTTTTTATCCCAAAATGATATATATATTTCTTCCATGTACAAAAAAATATTTTCTGGCACTCATTACAAGGGGTCTTATGAAGAGTCTCAATAAAACCGAGACTCCCACTTTTTAATCCGTAGTGTGTTTCCAGAGACAATCTTTTTGACGTTTATTCTAAAGAGTACCTGCAACATATATTTCGGCGAGAAACGACAAACCTACAATAAGACTTGTGCGACCAGCGAAGACTCAGATCAGACTGCACGTCCGCGCAGTCTGATCAGAGTCTTTGCTGATCGCTTGTGCCTTTTCCTGTCTCCTGGCTATCCAAAGAGGGATAAATGAGACCCTTGTCATACTAAGTGGCTGTACAATCTGATCTGAATCTTTGCTGGTCACACCAGTCTTACTGTAGGCTTTGTCATTCTCTGACTTGTATTAGCTATGTAGTCCACGGCATTTCACAATTTAATACAGAGCAAATAAAGACAATTAATTAATAAGCCGATTAAGACTGACATATGCGGATTCAGAGTGAGTTCTGGGGATTATGGGGAACCCCCTATCGACCTTACCTTTCATTTTTAATGGGCAGTTTTTTGGGAAATTTGACAAATTTGGGATACCGGATTTACCCAAAATATTCACAGCCATTACTTTTTACCGTATATTACTCTTCAGCAATCCAATTTTACTTTGTTTATGAACGTGTGCACAAAGCAAAGCTGGATGAGTTACAAACAGTGAGGACTCTGATCAGACGCATCGTTTGCTCAGGCTTGTCTTTCCGAATACGTAGAGCACGGATATTTGATCAAATTGAACCCCCCCGCCCCCCCCCCCCCCACCCCCACCCCAAGAAATCATTTTGGATCCACCCCTGACTGTCGTATTCAGCACTAACGATTTTAGACACAACCAATCTGTATGCCCCGATTTTTAGATCACACTATAGGGAAAAGAGGGGTTAAAATTACATAGTAACAGGAAAGATTTAAACATTCACTGGTTTAGTATTATTTTCAAGATGTTTGTTGCTGGATACAACCTAAATAAATAACAAAGTTGATTATATAGGCTAACAAATCGGACTGCTACTGTTACGTAATGTCGGCCAATGTGTATTACGGATGCCCTGACGAAGCCCCGAAAGAGGAGGATATAAGGAACATATAATACTAAGACACAATGGCACAGGGGCAATACCTGGCACACAGCAGCTCTTGACATTAACATAAGCCAGTTGGCAGGAAAAACAGACAATTTTGACGGCCATTGAAGAAGATGGCCACTTAAAACTTTAACACATTAAACAAAATAGAAAGCAAATAGGCAGCTGGATTATGGGTATCAACAATACTTATATCACAACAACTAGGAGCTGCATCAAAATATCCGCTTAAATGCCTTGCGTAATAGTTTAGAGTTATCATTTTCTGTTAAGTAAATATACCGATAACGGAGTTTCTGTCCCCCTATGTTGTTTTCCAGAGATAAAATGTCCAGCGAGTATTCCAATGTTAACGTAAAATTCCTGTTTGCATTTTCCCGACTTCTAAATTTTACCATCATTATGTCCAGAAAATATCACCTCCTCGCATTAAGTGGGTTTGTAGGTTTCTTCGAGCTGCACAAAAGGATATACCGTCTAAAGACTCTGCAGGTTTTGGATGACGGAATTCAACGTCTTATACATCTATTATCTGATAACCTTTATTCGTTTCCATTTTGTTTGGAAAGCTTTTGTTTCCACATTTACAAATAGTGATTTTCTCAATTTATCTGATCTGTTATATATTTCATTATTTCATGCCCCGCCCCCACCCCCACCCCCTCCCCCACTTGCCGAAGGAAGGAGTTTGACTTACAGCGTTTCGTCGTTATATTATATTCATACGTGCGTAAATGCGTACATGCCTGAGTCACGTTTCTCTTGGAGGTCCTAACTTACGTACCTTCTATATTAGGAAGTTGAAATTTGGTATGGTACTTACCCAGACATACGTCTTTAATTCAAGCTAGATTCGCCCCGAGATTATGCCCTACGTTGGACTAGGGATCAATCTATACAAATATTTACAAATGTTTAAATTTACATTGACATTTACTCTTGGGGGTCATAATTTGGATATCTTTTACGCTAGGAAGTAGAAAATCGGTATGATACTTACCCAGACCAAAATCTTCATATGTTACAGTTGGCCCTGTCATGTCCTGGGTGGGGTAAGGGATTAAATGTATAACAGGTCTGGTTTTACATTTATATCCCTGTTGGAGGCCATGCTTTTATGCTAGGAAGCTCAAATTTGATATGCTACTTATCCAGACCTAAACCTTCAACATTCTGCTGGAGTTGTCCCTGGGTTATGCCTAGGTGGGTCTAGGGTTCCAAGGGGCAGGCTAATTTGTATCCTTTGAACTCATGTCTGGTATGCTTATTTTTTTAAAAGTTGATATCTCAACAACCGCTTCTCAAGAAGCAGTCAAATATGGGTCGCCTTTTATTCTATGACGTAGACTACAGGGTCTGAGTCCTGTGATTGGGCTAAAGGTCAAAACCTAGGATACCTGAAAAAAATGTGTGTTTTCTTTTTAACTTTTCTTTTCAGAAACAAGGGTCTTGACGCCGTTAACATTAGCAATATCCTGAACCATAAGAAAGTGACTTCAACCATACCAGCTTACTTCAAAAACCAGAGCCCACCTATCATCTCCTACAGTTATTCGTCTCCCATTGCACCTAAAATTTTCAATTACAAAAACGTGCTACAAGAGCTAAATACTGAGAACATTACTCGAAACCCCTCAGAGTGTTCCTGTAAAGCATCGGAGTTCTGTTATATTCCAGCCGGTCACGTCATAACAGGTGACCTCAATATAGTCAGGATTAGCAAACTCAGGGACATTCTTTCCAAAGGCCCTAAATATAGGGAACCCAGGTCTTTTACTTGGAAACAGAATTCTAAATTAATATTGGATTCTGTTGAAGAGTATGCACGACGCTGGGCCAAGAAAGAGGACGTAGAAGTTGACACACTGTCTGAATGGGTTAAATCGGTAATGTCCTTGGTAAACAGACGTGTCTCAGTACTCAGCAGAACCATGTCTCGCCGACATGAATCGGTGTTTGACGATCAAGATGTTGCTGCTGAGTTAGCTGAAATCCATGAGAAGTTTGTCGTTGTTCCAGCCGACAAGGCATCTAACAACATTGTGTTTGTTTGCAAAACACACTATATAAACTGCTTAATGGAAGAGCTTGGTATGAGTACCATGACCGGAAACCCTACATATAATCTTACTGCTATGTCCAAGGAAGAAATTCTACAAAACCACCATTCGGTGATGCTGACATTTGGAATTTCCCTCCCAGAGGAAGATATTGACCTTCCCAAACTGTACTGGATTCCTAAACCTCACAAGAATCCGTACATGCAGAGATATATTGCTGGTTCAGCTAAGTGCTCAACCAAGCCTCTTTCTCAGATTCTAACACGAATACTAACCGCAGTTAAAGAAGGCCTTCAGAAGTATTGTGACACTGCATATGCCAGAAGTGGTGTTAATCAGATGTGGATCCTGAAAAACTCCAAAGAGCTATTAGAAAACCTAAAGGCACAATCTCTTCATTCCGTCAACAGTATAAAATCTTTCGATTTCTCTACTCTTTACACTACTATTCCTCATGATAAATTGAAATCTAAATTAAAGGCAATTATCAACCAGTGTTTCTTCCACAAGAATGGTAACCGTCGATTTCAGTATGTTGTCATTGGCTACAAAGACACATACTTCATTCGGGATCACTCTGATGCACCACAAAAATACTCAGATGCAGATGTCATTAAGATGCTGGAATATCTAATCGACAATATTTTTTGTGGAGTTCGGCGGTCGGATATTTCAACAAACAATCGGCATACCGATGGGTACTAATTGTGCACCGTTACTTGCCGACTTGTTTTTATACTCGTATGAGGCGGAGTTTGTACAAAGTCTCCTCCAAGCAGGCAAGAAACACCTCGCACAACAATTCAATTTCACCTACAGATATATAGATGATGTATTGTCTCTGAAAAACACAAAATTTGCAGAGTATTTAGAATTCATCTACCCAAGTGAACTTGAAATAAAGGAAACAACGGAGACTTCAGCCTCCTCCTCATACTTGGATTGTTATCTCTACATCGACAATGGAAAGCTTACTACTAGGCTTTACGACAAACGGGATGACTTCAATTTTCCCATCGTTAACTTTCCTTTCCTGAGCAGTAATATCCCTTCTGCACCAGCATACGGCGTTTACGTTTCACAGTTAACCCGTTATGCCAGAACTTGTTCAAATTATCAGGACTTCATGGAGCGTGGGAAAGTGCTCACTCAAAAGTTGTTGAGCCAGGGGTATCAAAAAACCAAACTGGTATCAACACTTAAGAAGTTCTATGGGAGACATCATGATCTAGTCAATCCCTACAATGTGGCAGTTTCCAGAATTGTTTCTGATGTTTTTGCCAGTGACGCGCCATAAGTAGACTTCCCAAATCCCGGACATACGCTTCTACCGATATTTCCTTCGTTCAGGTCCATGGGCATGGTGGGCGAAGCTTGCTTACCAAGTAATGCTTACTATCCGCGGACGCCTGATTACACCCTTTGTTCTGGGGTCCATGTCTGTTGGTCTGAACATTCTGATATGTCATTCGTTTATGGATTTATGATTTTGGATTACGGCTTTGGTACCATGACCGCAACTACTTATGAAAACAACTTAGATACTTGGTCAGACATCGGTCGACCTACTGACATTGATAATGAAGTAAAGGTAAGCGAGACTTATATTTCACGGTCCAGTAATTTTGCCTTATAACCTGGAAAACTTTCGCGGTCCAGTGCTTTTGAAGAGTAGTCCATGTATAAACATCACACTTTCTGATTATGAGTCAGCATGGCCTAAAATTTAACCTAAAAGAAATCTAGATCACAATGCCCAAACATTTCATGGTTCATTGAGTTTGCCTTATATCTATCTGGACGATAATTTGATGTACAAACATCATACTTTTGGGATTATGAGTCAGCATTACCCGAAGTTCGACCTCAAAATAAATGTAGATCACAGAGACCTTTATTTCACAGCCAGTGTTTTTGCCTTTTATCTTGAGTATGTCATGTTTTAACGTCATACTTTTCTATCATGACCTATGTTTTATGCTCCAGTAATTTTGCCCTATATCTGACAGAATATTTGATGTACTTATGGATTATGAGTCAGTATGACTTCAAAATAAATGTAGGTTAGAGTGATTTACGTTTTACAGTCAAGTGATTTTACCTTATGTCTTGAATAGTATTAATGTATACTTATGGATTATGAGTCAGTATGACCCAAGGTTTGACACCAAAATAAATGTAGGTCACAGTGATCTATATATTTTATGATATAGTAATTTTGCCTTTTGTCTTGAAGAGAATTTATAATCACCATATTTTCAACTATGAGTCAGTAGAACTGGAAGTTAGTCACAGAAGTAAGTCACAGTGACCTGTGGTTCACATTCCATCGATTTTGCCTTATGTCTTGCAAAGTATTTCATAAATAAACACTATACTTTCAGATTATCCTTCATAATTGTCTTTCATTTGATTTTAAACTAATATAGGTCATAGTGATCTATATTTCACAGTCAAGTAATTTTTGTATTATATTCTCAATACATCATACTTTTGCATTACGAGTCAGTATGACCCGAAGTTTGACTTAACAAAATTGTAGGTCACAGCAATCTATATTTCATAGCCAGCGTTTTTGCCTTGAATCTTTAGTATTTTTGTTTTACTTTTCGACCATGAGTCATATGACTTAGTTTGACTTTAAAGTAAATGTAGGTCACAGTTATCTGTATTTCACAGTTCAGTATATATCCTTATATCTTGAAAGTATTGTATGTATAAACCCCAAACTCCCTGATTATTAGTCAGTATGATCTGACGTTTGACCTCAGAATAAGTGTATGTTACAGTGACCTATATTCCACAGTCCAGTGATTTTACCTAACATCATGAAAGGTATTTTGGTGTATAAAAATCATATTTTCTGATTATAAGTAAGTATGACCAAACGTTTGACCTTAAAATAAATGAAGGTCACAGTAACCATTATTTCACCAGTGATTTCGCCTTATATCGAAAAGCATTTCATGCATAAACATTATACATTCTGATTATGAGTCCGTATAAGCTGCCAAAGTCAGCAATGGGGCATATAGCGTTTCGCCATGATGTTACGTCCGTACGTGCATATGTCAGGTTTCCCTTGGATGTCATTACTTGGCTACCTTTTAGGATAGAAAGTTGAAATGCGACAAGCTACTTACCCAGACCCAAACCTTTAGCTCTGTCTTTAGAGTCGCTCTTGGGTTATATCTTGGAGTAAGGCTAAGGGTATGAGTATAACATGTCCGATTGTTTATTTGGAAAACAGTTGTTGCCATATGGGCAAAGAGCAAAGTGCGGGGACATGTGTGTACTTTGTGTAGTTTATAGATTGGAATCGTAACCACAAATATGACTGACCTCATGGTTAGCAATTTAGCAATTTGCTATAAATGTGGTGTAGCCATCACTGTTGATGTTTGGTATATTATGTTTCACCATTACACTAGTTAACTCTTTCTCATACTATGCTTTCCTCTGACCATTCATGAATAAACCAAAAGTCAAACATAATAACTGTTGCCCTGGCGCAGTCTTTAGGCCGTCATCTTCCATCAACGAATCATTTGACGGTGTTAACGTCGCCTTGCTTGTGGCTTCCTTTTGACTCTTTTTCTTTTTATCTTATTTATTTTTGTTTTTCTTTAGTTTGTTGTCTCGAAAAATAAAAATACATAAGAAAACCAAGTGGCAATAGGTAGTAGCTATACTACTGACGTAAAATTTTATAACTAAACAATATGTAATATATTACATATTATAAATTATATTATTAAGTATGTTCTTTAACAATACAATACATTAGGTATCTCTAGTAGCGTATATAAATACAATACGTTTCACAACCTCTTAAATAAAAATCAAACATTTGTTTAAAAAAGTAAAGAGGCACAAAATGAAATAATGTGCGTAAAATGTTGTTCTAAATTGTAACTGCTAAATGTATGTGTATGAACGTATATGGAAACAAAAATAAAGACAAATGTATAATCTGAAATAAGTTTATGGAGATCCACCATGCCTTCTTTATAAAATTCGTTCTGCAAATAAGCTGGTGGAAACAAAGACGCGCGAGCGTGAGCGCATACATACACATACTAACTTCTTAGTTTTTGAGCGAAGTCGTAAAAAGATTCAGCATCTTCTTAGAGCTTTCTTCAGGGCTGAAAACACACATATACGCATGAGCACTAGTATACACACTAGTAATTTATTTTGCAACATGTCATAATAAGTAGCTTACATGTAGCCAATAGAAACCTTTGTTGTATCAGTAGAGCAATTAATGCCGCATGAGTAAATGGGTTTTCGGGGTAAATGTGAAAAGCAAAGACCAAAATCAGATTTGCACATCATCAGGTCTGATCAGTTCCTTTTGTGCATGTCAATATAATATTCAGTACTCAACACAATGAAAGACACAGAAGGCCTTGATCAGACTGCGAATTGGCCTTGAAAGCACATATTCACATAGTTGCAACTCTTTCTTTTTTCAAGTACTAGGTGATTTGTCTTATCGTCGGTACACTGCAGATTTCACTGATGACTGGTCGGCGGAGCTAAATCACGCAGAAATGAAAGTAAACACTTATCACCAATGCACTGCGCCAGAAAATGCGCTTGTACCGTATGCGGGTTCAAATCAGATTTTCGTTGGCCGCCTACAGAATAGTATTAATCAGCAATACTTTAACTGTGGTCTTATTGTTCTTATCAAACTGTTTCATAAATATTCCGAAGTAGAGATCCTTTGGAAATACAGTCGACTCTCGTTATCTCGAACTCGCTTATCTCGAATAAAAGCTTATCTCGAAGTGAAAATCTGGTCCCTGTTTTAACACAGAGATCTACTAACAGGCAACAAAATATTGTGGAAAAGAGGAGAAATTGCTCCTTAGGAGCAATTTCTCCTCTTTTCCACAATATTTTCAATATATCTCTAACTTAGGAATCAAATTAAAGATTCATTCTGTTAAAGATGGTTGTTCGATTAATTGTTTTCCTCAGTTCCGCAAATCTGATATGTCGAAGTACGGATATATCGAAGTGTTTATAGAATCCCTTGGATTTCGAGATGACGAGAGTCGACTGTATAGGAAAAAAGGCTGACAAAAGCAGACGGCTTGACTAAGTCTGTTCATGGGGAATAGCGAAAATAAAGCAACAATCCTCACACCACTATCACCCCCACCACACACACACACACACACACACACACACACACACACACACACACACACCTCCCACATCACGCATAGCAGCTTTGTGTTTAAATCCATTTCATATGTCTTCGGAGGTACATTGTATGCGGACAGCGAAAACCCATATCAGCTTGTGCACACGCGCAGTCTGGGGGCCTTCGCTGTCCGCATTCAGAATCATTCGATTCTATAGAATATTTCAGTGGAGAGATAATGCCTAAATGGGACTTTGCTCATTTTGCGTAGTCGAAGGCGCTTTTAGCAAATGCCCGAATGGACTTTGCTCATGTACAGTACGAGTATGATGTGATTACGCACATTTTGCGCATGGATGAAGGCACGTTACCGCTTGACTCGGCCCATATTATGTATGAGCCCAATATTCTATGAGTTATTTAGACAGTTTTATAGCTACGAAAAATTCATTAAAAACACAATTTTTGTCTTTCTATTCTGTTTAGATTCAAACATTTTCTTCGTACATTTTGAGGTCAAATATTTGTGTGTCATAATTTTGCCTAGTATTTTGTATGGGTTCAAACGAAATTTTGGAATCGCTCTTGAAGAATAATTTAGCCGCTGACGACCTTATTTAACTAAAAAATACGGAAGTACCCTATCCCTTCTGCATCAACTGCATCGCGAGACAAGACAATCACAGATATCAGATAGGAGATGTTTACCTCATCGAACTTCTATTAGTGACGCCAAAACTCTTAGAGAAGGAAATATAAATCCGTATAAAAACAACCATCACGAAAACACGCCTATATAATTTTGACCCCCTTAAAGCCCAGTCTTATATTGTAAAACTGGGGTTTACAGGGGTATACATTATTTTTCTTATATCTGCTCAAAACATAAATTGTGGGTACTCGTTAGAACCGCCTCGTCGAGGCGGTTCTAACGAGTACCCACAGTCTTTGTTTTGAGCAGAAATGTGAAAAATATTATAATTTTTTTATCAGAAAATTTTCCATTTTTGGTGGGGAAATTATCAATAGTTTTGAATAGGCATGTTTTCGTAATGCTCACTTACGGCCAAAGTTTGTTAGCTTATGATGGTTAGGAAATGCATATCAGTTAATATAATGTTACATTTATACTAAGACCTTATTCCTTGTACCAATGCAACGTACAGACAACCCTAGTTACAATGACAAAAATTGGTTACCAAAGATGCTGCCATTAAAATGATATGTAAGAACGACCTCTAAGGCGATTGTAACAATTGTTCATTACAGATGTTTTTGAAGTATTAAAAACATTGTTATTGCATATTTTCGATAAACTGTCACCTCTTTAGCGAAAGTTTCGTACCAGTAAAATTATATTTTTTAACAAATTTGTCTTTGTATCTAGCGTCGGTATAGAGAGACTTTATCATCATCAACGCTGAAGCACTGATCACTTGGCAAATGGTAAAATTAGGGGCATGAGTCTAACAGCAGCGGCATGGGTTCAATGAATGTAAAAAAACGTAAGCATACCAATTGTAGTGACATACCGTGCAAATGACGTAGTGCAATTCTATTATTAGCACACCGGGTATAGTTTTCTGCAAGCGATGTTTTGATTTTTCTTTTTTAGAAAAAAGGCTTTTTTTCTTGCAAGTTGTCTCACAAGGAGAGTATTTTCGTGAAACGTCAAAGTCTATTTTCTGAGAAAAACAAATGGTCTGCAGAAAATTTTAGGCCAAAAAAAAAAATCATATTAACGCTTTTGTTACCGTGAAATATAACAATGTAGTTGTCTTAACATTTAATCAGAAGTGTTAATGCAAACTTAGTAGGACAACAAAAGGAAAAGCACAGAGATGTGAAAGATGCAAAGGAAGTCTTGGGGAATGGGATTTAGAGTTCTATATTATCCGATTAAGCTATTAAAGGAGAAAGTAAACATTCTGCATATTGACATAAATCACCATTTGTGGTGGTCTCGAAGCACAAAGACATCCCGTCATCTGCTATGAAGTCGTCGTGTAGGGACGAGTGCGAATTAGACAATATAGATTATGCAGTGCAAATATCAATATCAGGTAAACTTGAAATCAGTGTTAAACGTTTCACCCTTGAGTTTCTGAAGTGGACTTCCTTCCTTCGATTTGGACATATTCATTCACGCAAAAAGGGTTTTCCTTCTGAAATCAGACACAGAATGCAAACAGTAGAGATTCTGATGAGATTCTGGTCTACCAGGCTGAAAAAGTTGAAAAAGAAATCTCGTAAAACATTTGCTTTACGACGTATACCCAGGTTTTTTTCTATATATTATAGGAGAACATGGGGATCCAGGTTAATAGACTTTTTAACGTATTGATGGAAGGAAACAGGTTATATAAATCTTGATCGAACTGCTCGAATGTTAAGGCCGGTTCGCAATATATAATAAAGTACTTTTATTTGGCCGCGCCATACACAGAGTATGCATTTCTGTTATTTGTATGAACCTAATCCTTAATCGAATTAATGGAAATAGAAAATGCCAACTTATCAGCGTGTCTTATGTCCAATTAGTCGCAATTTAAGCGCGCCTTCAGTTTCCTAATTACATCCTTATTTCGCTGGACGTCTCCTGCTTTTTCATACAGTCATACAGACTGATTTACCAATAGATAATTAGTTTGGCGAAAAGATCTCTCAGTGTGTGCGTCTATAATCAGCCTAATCAGGGTCATCAGAAGCTCGAAATCCAATAATATTTAGGATTGAATATACATAAATCGACCGTTTTACTCCCTCTACATCTTTGACAGATATCGTAATAGAAATAGCATGTACTACCAACTTGTTTTGATACAGACGCTACTGAGAGATGTTCTCTTAGGGGATATATCTTTTGGAAATAAGGGACACTTTAAGAAACAAAAATAGAATATCGATGTAAAAGGTTGCTTTTGGAAATACAAATTACACAAAGAAACGTCATATGCAACAATGTAATTTGCGAGGCTGCATATGGCATCCCCCCACCCTACCCCCAACACACACACCCATCTACCAACCCTAACCCCACAGAAACCAAAATCAGTTATAATATGCAACGTTGTTCACGACCTCTAACATTGACTTAAGCGATACTCTAATTTACTCTTATACAACTCATTGAAGATAAATAGGCTCGGGGTGGATGTATCCTTCGAAAGCAAGGAATACACCACAGAGGCTACTGTAGATGAACATAGATTTCATACTGAAAAAAATGCTGTAAATTATTTTATTTTGAACACAGACTTCATACGCTGTACTGCTTAACAAACATATAAATGAAGCTACCAAAGAAAGCAAAGTAAACATAATTCAAGCATAGCCTTTCCGAAGCACCCAAAGACATTATGAAAACATGCCTATTCAAATATATCATTACGAGAACACACCTATTCAAATATATTAAAAATTTCACCACCAAAAACTGAAAGGTTTCAGATAAAAATTTTGATATTTTTCATATTTCTGCTCAAAACAAAGATTGTGGATACTCGTTAGAACCGCCTCCGCCGAGGCGGTTCTAACGAGTACCCACAATTTATGTTTTTGAGCAGAAATACGCAAAATAATGCATACCCCTGTAAACCCCAATTTTACAATAGAAAAGTGGGGTTTAAGGGAATTAAAATTACATAGGTATGTTTTCGTTATTTTGAAAATTTTACCACCAAAAAACTTCTAGCATTACAGTCATTGAAGACATACATAGTTCAGAAAAAGCTGTTCCTTGCTTTGAATGAGAAAAAAAAACATGTTGAAATAGGTCACAATATCTTTTCTCTGACACAGTATACAGACAACTTTGAAGAAACGTCTGTAAGAACGTCTTAGAATATTCATTACAATTCTAGTACTTGTCTTAATTGTATGGTTTAAGAACGCTATATGAGAATGGATCAACCCATTCTGCTTCTGTTAAGCTTTCAAATATTTGAGAACATTTAAAATAATTTCTCAAGGGACACATTGCAAATGTCCTTTCGACGAGGTGTTTCTATTGTGAAATTCTAAATTGAAATGACGTTAGTATTGTTTTCTTTAATAATTATTCATGAAAACCTGGAAAACGTTGATTAAATCATCTCACCTAAGTATCATAGTTATATTGTGGACACACTCTTTCATGATTTATGTCAATACAACGTATTTGTGTGTGTGTGTGTGTGAGAGAGAGAGAGAGAGAGAGAGAGAGAGAGAAAGAGAGAGAGAGAGAGAATTCCGCGATATGAACGTCAAAATGTATATAATTCAAACTCTCATCTTTATGCAATTTCACGCAATTTGATTGGCTCAACAAAAGGTTTTACACCACAATAAATCCAGGGTCCAGTTGTTAAAATTTACATCGAGTGATATGCAAATATGCTGAAATTTTTTTTGCTGAACAAATGTGAGTAAACGCTACTCACATTTTGTCAGCAAAAATATATTAGAATATTGTATATTGAATCTGCTAAAACAGTTAACGAAATAACCCTTAATGAGATCGTTAAGCTAACGACGCTTTGAACAACTGGACCCAGAGCAAGAATACGTCAAATCTGTTTTTCTTTCGCGGTCTCAAAAGATTGACATTTTGGCAACATTTGAAACATTTTGATGACAAGGTTGGATTTATAAAACGTCACTCACGTTTTACCATTTTACCATACAGAAATTCGGATAAAAACAGCCGTCGTTTCCTTTACTTTATATAGTAAAATAGTAATGACGAAAACCCAGGAAACGGCAAATACCATGTGTCATATGGGTGTAAATGTATCTTAGAAAGTATACTTTGAATGATCTTGGTTTGTTTATGTGTTATAGACATAAGGCATTCGCATTTCGAAAACATGCCCATTCAAATATATTGAATTTTTTACCACCCAAAACTGAAAGTTCTCAAATAAAAATTCTGATATTTTCTTATTTCTGCTTAAAAACATAGATTGTGGTACTCGTTAGAACCGCCTCGCAGAAATAAGAAAACTAATGTATACCCCTGTAAACCCAAGTTTTACTATATCAAAATTATATAGGTATGTTTTCGTGATGGGGTATGAGAGACTTAAATTTAATGAAATGGAGAAGTTCCAATAACGTCGCGTACATTAGGGCACAGTTATCTAGATATACTCGATTATTAACTTCCTAAGTCGTTGTGTAATTTTATGTTTATTTTATGTTTATGTTATTTATTTATTAATACGGCTTAAATTTATATTGTTAACATGCACTGATGACATTAAAGTACGCATCATTACTTTGCGTATTAAATTTCTGGCCACAGGTGATAAAACTGACATCATTAACCTAATGAAATAATGACATTAGCGTGATTTTTTTCTATAGAAAATAAATAAAAATAAAATACACTGTTATTTCGTTACGGCAAATATATGTGAGATTTTTGCCATATTCTTTCATTAAAATAACTAATTATTTTATATGTAAAATATGTAACACAAAATGTCATTTTTTCTTAGATATTTCCCAACGTTAGTAAGGCATTGCATTGTAATAATGGAAGTCCCATACGGCGTCCTTTTATGGTACATGTCACGCTGACTTCTTGATAAAGTACATGACATGCAATGCAACGAATTTCATTGTCTTCTCTTACAAGATAAAGGCACAAAATATTAAGCTAAGCGCCATGTAATCTTACCATTACGAAAACACGCCTATTCAAACATACTGAAAATTTTATCACCCAAAAATGAATATTTTCACATAAAAAATTCTGATATCGTTTCTTATTTCTGCTCAAAACATAGATTGTGGGTACTTGTTTGAACCGCCTCGGCGAGGCGGTTCTAACGAGTACCCACAATCTATGTTTTGAGCAGAAATATGAAAAATAATGTATACCCCTGTAAACCCCAGTTTTACTATATAAAAGTGGGGTTTAAGGGGGTCAAAATAATATAGGCATGTTTTCGTGATGCAAAGTTTTACTACTTTCAAGGAGGCGTTAGATACAAAAGATATAAGAGCCGCGATAAGCACAAATGTGACTTGACGAAGGCAAAGATCAGCCAGCGCATGCTAATCATTACGAAAACACGCCTATTCAAATACACTGAAAATTTTACCACCACAAAATGGCAATTTTTCAGATAAAAAATTCTGATATTTTTCATATTTCTGCTCAAAACATAGATTGTGCGTACTCGTTAGAACCGCCTCGGCGAGGCGGTTCTAACGAGTACCCACAATCTATGTTTTTGAGCAGAAATAACAAAAATAATGTATACCCCTGTAAACCCCAGTTTTACTATATAAAAGTGGGGTTTAAGGGGGTCAAAATTATATAGGTATGTTTTCGTGATGAATTTCACCAGGTGCTTTCTTGTATTCTTCAATATGTAATGACAATTATGTAAGTGAATGGCCTATTTTCGAATAGCGCGGTTTATACGAGTTTAGATCTTCCGCCTACTTTGTGATTAAGGGAAACATACACCACAACCTCTTTATAACACTATTGTTGGGGTCCACAGCATAAACCGTGCTAGTTAAACGACCGTGTTATATCCAAACAAAAATGTATAGATTATATTGAAAAATGACCATTTATGGTCATTTTTCAATATAATCTATACATTTTGGGATCCATCTTTGAACCGTGTTATATCCAAAACCGTGTTATAACGAACCGTGTTATAAAGAGGTTGTAGTGTATACACTTTCAGAGGAAGCAGCTGTGTCTAATTTGTGTTGCCTCCCTTCTGAACAGGTGTCTGCCCTAAGTAAAGAATTGGCTCCCGTAGGGAGAAAATTTGCAATCAAACGTTTCCTGACAGTTTTATTGTCACGGCCATATTGGATAAAAATCGAACATTTTTAGTGTTAATCCATTTCTATATACCTTCTGATGAAGGCAGAAGAAAACGGTAGAAGCTTTATTTGCAACGCAGATTTCATGCGAAATTTAGAAAAAAATAATGTCAGACAGCAAAACGGGTTTCTCTTCTTTAAATAAATGTTTCTCTAAAAACAACCGAGATGTCACTAATTACGTCATGCTTGCATAATTATGAGCGTGAGAAAATAAGCATTCTGTTTTCTGTTCTGAGCATTTTTTCTTTCTTTTTTTTATGATTTTAATCTGAATGCACAAGGTTTTGTATACTATATCGCACCTAGTCATTACGAAAATACGCCTATTCAAATATACTGAAAATTTTACCAGCAAAAATGAAAATGTTCAGATAAAATTTCTGACATTTTCCATATTTCTGCTCAAAACATTGATTTTGGGTACTCGTTAGAACCGCCTTGGCGAGGCGGTTCTAACGAATACCCACAATCTATGATTTTGAGCAGAAATAAGAAAAATAATGTATACTACGAAAGCCGGGTAGGGACATTTCTTATTTTTAACTTCTAACTTCTTACTTCTACCTTCTAACTTCTAATTTCTAACTTCTAACTTCTTACTTCTAACTTCTAACTTCCATGTTGTATGTATGTATGTATGTATGCGTGCGTGCGCGCATGCATGCGTGCGTACATGTGTGTGTATGTGTGTGCACACACACACACACACAGACATACACACACACATGCATACATACATAAATACAAACCAACATACATACATACATACATACATACATACGTACGTACGTACGTACGTACGTATGTACGTACGTTCATACATACATACATACAACATGGAAGTTAGAAGTTAGAAGTAAGAAGTAAGAAGTTAGAAGTAAGAAGTTAGAAGTAAGAAGTTAGAAGTTAGAAGTAATAAGTTAGAAGTTAGAAATAAGAAATGTCCCTACCCGCACACACACATACGCATGCACACACACACGCTCACATGCACATACATACATACATACATACACGCCAAACAAATGACACTGATCAGACTGCGCGGATGCGCAGCATGATCTGTGCCTTAGTTATTCAAATATGCAATTTGTAGGTTCCCTCACGGCAAGGCCCAAAAAAAAATCACTATGTTTTTAAATTGCAACAACTATCGGGGCATATCATTTCCAAATATAATAATAATAATAATAATAATAATAATAATAATGATAATTATAAAAATAATAATAATAAAATATATGCATAGCAATTACTCGGATCAGTCTGTCCAATCTGATGAGAGGTGACTAATAACTTAAAGACGTATTATGTTCATTACCCATATAGCGCAAATGTAGACTGATCAGACTACTCAGATATACAAGCTTTTCTGAGTCTTCGCTGTGCATGTACTTGGTTTTGTCAGAAATGATGTCCCTACCGCACTCTCTCTCTCTCTGTCACACACACACACACACACACACACACACACACACACACACACACACACACATGCATACATACACACATAAATACAAACTTACATACATACATACATACATACATACATACGTACGTACGTACCATACGTACGTACGTACATACGTACGTACGTACGTAAGTTCGTACCTACGTACGTACCTACGTATGTACGTACGTAATACATACATACATACAACATGGAAGTTAGAAGTTAGAAGTAAGAAGTTAGAAGTAAGAAGTTAGAAGTTAGAAGTAAGAAGTTAGAAGTTAGAAATAAGAAATGTCCCTACCCTCACACAAACATACGCATGCACACATACACGCACACATGCACACACACACATACACACATACATACACGCCAAACAAATGACACTGATCAGACTGCGCGGATGCGCAGCAGGATCTGTGCCTTAGTTATTCAAATATGCAATATGTAGGTTCTCTCACGGCAAGGCCCATAAAAATTACTATGTTTTTAAATTGCAACAACCACCGGGGCATATCATTTCCAAATATAATAATAATAATAATACAATATATGCATAGCAATTACTCGGATAAGTCTGTCCAATCGGATGAGAGGTCACTAATAACTTAAAGACGTATTGTGTTCATTACCCATATAGCGCAAATGTAGACTGATCAGACTACTGAGATATACAAGCTTATCAGAGTCTTCGCTGTGCATGCACTTGGTTTTGTCAGAAATGATGTCCCTACCCGCACACACATACACCCACGCATGCACGCACGCACACACGCACGCATACGTACATACATAAATACATACATACATACAACATGGAAGTTAGAAGTTAGAAGTAAGAAGTTAGAAGTTAGAAGTAAGAAGTAAGAAGTTAGAAGTTAGAAGTAAGAAGTTAGAAGTTAGAAGTAAGAAGTTAGAAGTTAAAAATAAGAAATGTCCCTACCCGCGCACACACATTCGCAAGCACACACACGCGCACATATGCATACATACATACATACCAAACAATATGACACTGATCAGACTGCGCGGATGCGCAGCATGATCTGTGCCTTAGTTATTCATATATGCAATATGTAGGTTCTCTCACGGCAAGGCCCATTAAAAATTACTATGTTTTTTAATTTCAACAACTATCGGGGCATATCATTTCCAAAAAAAAAAAAAAAAAATAAATAAATAAAAAAATAATAACAATAATAAAAAAAATATATGCATAGCAATTACTCGGATCAGTCTGTCCATTCTGATGAGAGGACACTAATAACTTAAAGACGTATTGTGTTCATTACCCATATAGCGCAAATGTAGACTGATCAGACTACTCAGATATACAAGCTTGTCTGAGTCTTCGCTGTGCATGTACTTGGTTTTGTCAGAAATGATGTCCCTACCCGCACACACATACACACACGCATGCACGCACGCACACACGCACGCATACATACATACATACATACATACATACATACAACAATCATTGGAAGTTAGAAGTTAGAAGTAAGAAGTTAGAAGTTAGAAGTAAGAAGTTAGAAGTTAGAAATTAGAAGTTAGAAGTTAGAAGTAAGAAGTTAGAAGTTAGAAGTTAGAAATAAGAAATGTCCCTACCCGGCTTTCGTAGTATACCCTCGTAAACCCCAGTTTTACAATATAAAAGTGGGGATTAAGGTGGTCAAAATTATATAGGTACGTTTTCGTATTGACCTTGCGCGTCCCAAACACAGTATTGAAAGACTATTGATGAGCAAGAATAAAGCTTCACTGTGCATGTCATTTTCGTTCGTATATTGCCAAAATACAGTTTTATATAATAGTGAGATGCAAAGTGATTTAACGTAAATGGCCACACAGTCAAGTGAGACAATTCTGCAATATTCTTCTGTTATCTTCTGAAAATTGTCTACTCTGAAAGGAAAGAATGGGCTATACTTTGGGGCAATCTCTCTGAATTTAGAAAAAAAAATCGTTTTTAAAAGGGACTTGATGCGCATGAAAGCAAACAGGGCCCAGTTGTTAAAAGCTAACGTATCATTAAATCTTCGATCATTAAATATGGCATATACGCTAATATATTTGCTGAAAAAATGTGAGTAGCTTAGCATTTGCAAAAGCCGCTCACATTTTTTCAGCAAACATAGCTCTGGATTAGATATTGTACTTACTAGAGCAGTTAAATTTTTTACCTTTAACGAGCTCGTTAAGCTAACGATGCTTTGAACAACTGGGCCTAGGAATTTACAAAAACTGTGTCCTTTCTAAGCATGGAGTACATCTACCAGCCAACATAAAAGTACTTCTGACTTGCAATTTTCTCATGTTCTCAGATGAGAGCTTTTGTTGTGTGCTCTGTATCTAGCCATTACGAAAACACGCCTATTCAAATATACTGAAAAATTTACCACCAAAAAATGAAAATTTTCAGATAAAAAAAACTCTGATATTTTTCATATTTCTACTCAAAACATAGATTGTGGGTACCCGTTAGAGGCGGTTCTAACGAGTACCCACGATCAATGTTTTGAGCAGAAATAAGAAAAATAATATATACCCCTGTAAACCCCAGTTTTACTATATAAAAGTGGGATTTAAGGGGGTCAAAATTATATAGGCGTGTTTTCGTGATGGCGAAGGATACAAGGCTTATCAGTCGGGCATCGATCAGACCCTAATCAGACAGTAGGGCGAGCAAGCTTTAAGGTTGATTATCTCGTTATAGCTAAGCTACGTATTATCGTACGTTTCGGCTCATACGAAACGAGCAGCATTTGCACATATTCAGGCTTCGAGATTATAAAACTTTTTTCATGCTTAAATTTTGTCAGCAAAAAATGAAAAGTTTGAGATAAAAAATCAGATAATTCTCATATTTCTGCTTAAAACATAGATTGTTTGTACTCGTTAGACCCGCCTCGGCGAGGCGGTTCTAACGAGTACCCACAATCTATGTTTTAGAGCAAAAATAAGAACAATAATGTATATCCCTGTAAACCCCAGTTTTACTATATAAAAGTGGGGTTTAAGGGAGTCAACATTATAAAGGCATGTTTTCGTGCTGGTACAAGCAGAACTGGCCTACGCCCCTCCACATTGTCTCAAAGATCTATCCACATACATGTAATATGACTGAGGAAATGTCAGACTGACATTAAACTCTCAGCGTAGATGGGAAATAGTTACACTTTCAGGTGAAGGCAATTGTGTCAAAAATATTTTGCCTCCCTCTTGGTAGAAGTATACCCTAAAAGGAAAGAATTTGGTCTCCCTGCTCAACATAAGCAGTCTCATCAGAATCTACGCTGCTTAACATTCATTTTTAGACTTATGGATAAAACCGTATTCACAATACTAAATAATCTGTTAATCATGCAGACGACAATAGTCGTCCAAAATTTGGCGCCAAAAAGTTAGCGGATATATAAGGCTATAAGCAACACGACCATTGTATTTGTAAACCAGTATCACTTTTCAAGAATATGTAATCGCTGTTAAGATTGCAGGAAATCTTTACCAGGCCTTTTATTTTGCTATATGTCTGTTGGGATTTCCATCATTTGTCATTCATTTCAGCTTCAATGATTTGAAGTCAGCAACAATAAATCAAGCTTAACACGCGAGAACCAAGGGTGTGCAAGAGTACTTGAATTACAATACAAAGTTACAAGCGAACACGGATAGGAATATATATTTGTCGAATATGTGTTTACGTTTAACCTTAACCGCTCTCTAGGCACATTCAGCAAACGACAAACCAAATTGTTTTTTTTTTTTTTTTGTTTGTTTTTTTTTTTTTTTTTTTTGTTTTGTTTTTTATTTTTTTTCCCGGAAAATAGACATTGACATTCCATGCAAATTGTCATGAAATCTCAAAGCCTATTTTCTGGTGAAATATTTACCCAGCCTGCTAAGCGTTAAGTAAGAAACTTACAAAAAAGCAGGAATATCTCTCCAACAGGTTTTTACTTTTCATATGTAAGTCGTATATTACATTTTGGCACACGGCAGAAAACAATTGTTCTTTTTGCCAGAACTAATGTAGTAGTTACCCTCTTCGGCTACAAATTTGCAGAAAAAATGTTGATTTATTGCTGTTTGTAACCTGCAGGCCACAGAAACATGAATCATCTGCGCATAAAATAAAATTATATTGAATAGTGTGACGGGATCATTTGCTAATATTTTTATTTTAACGCGCCCAAGTGAAATTTGAAACAAAATCAATTGTTCTGTACAAAAAAAGTCGATGACTTTGTACAAAAGAACGTCTGATTAAAATTCAATAATTAACCCTAAAAGCGCCATTGCAACAGACGTCATTCTGAAAAAGTTGTATTCTCAGAAATAACAATGTTTCGCATTAAATGTCAATATATTCAAAAGAGAGTCGTCCTTCGGAAGCAGCATACGAATCAATTATATGAAAATAATACACTCGGTTACAATGTATACACGATAATTTAACGTGCAAAATTATTCACGTCTCCTAGCCCATTTTAGCCTATTTTAATACAAATAACTTCGATACTAAAATAAATCATAAGGAGACGTTTTACGGCCTTTTCTTCTCTGAATAATAATAATAATAATAATAATCGGAATGCGGTCTGTTACAATTGTGCACGGCGCCTTACGGTAACTGATTGTCTGTTCAAGAATGTTATTGCCATCTTTAATGAAGGTTGGCACTTTCTGAAGAGCCTTACTTCAGCCCCGCTTCAGCATTAGGTAAAAGCTGTTACCAACGGGTTCTTTGTCGTTTCGGCCAAGGACGATTTGGCCCTGGTTTGTTTTGGCCTGTTGATCGTTCTGGCCAAATCTTACAAACCACAGAAGGGTTTAGGATAAAAGATTGCCTTGCTGCAGTTTATGATTAACAGATTATGATTAGTATACAACATATGGCTTACAACGGGGAAATATTAGCATTCGATGAAAGAGTACATTGATGCAGATTATGATTAGCATACAACAACGTATGGATATCAGCAGGGAACTATTCGCACACGATTACGATTGCATTGCTAAAGTTTATTAGTACACAACAATGTATTGTTATCAGCATAGAACTATTAGCACAAGATAAAAGGTCATCTTGCTGCAGTATATGATAAGCACACAACAACCTATGGCTCGCGACAGGGAAACATAAGCACATGATAAAAGATACCCATGCTGCAGTGTATATTTAGCAGACGGTTTTCGACTAGAAAATACATTACGAAAACACGCCTATTCAAACTAATTGAAATTTTCACCACCCAAAAACTGAAGTTTTCAGATAAAAAATCAGATATTTTTCATATTTTTGCTCAAAACATAGATTGTAGGTACTCATTAGAACCGCCTCGCCGAGGCGGTTCTAACGAGTACCAACAATCTATGTTTTTTAGCAGAAATAAGAAAAATAATGTATACCCCTGTAAACCCCAGTTTTACTATATAAAGGTGGGGTTTAGGGGGGGTCAAAATTATATAGGCATGTTTTCGTGATGATTAGCACAAGACAAAGGTAATCTTGCTGCAGTATATGACTGGCAAACGGCAACGTATGGCTAGCAGTATGACAGTTTATTAGCACACGATAAAAGATTATCTTACTGCAGTGTAAAATTAGCTTATAGCAATGTTTGACTTGCAGCAGGGAAATATTAACACACGATAAAAGATAACCTTGATACAATTTATGATAAGCACACAATAACGTATGGTTGCAGCTGGGACATATTAATTAGCACACGATAACATCACGAAAACATTCCTATATAATTTTGACCCCCTTCAACCCCACTTTTATATCGTAAAACTGGGGTTTACAGGGGTATACATTATTTTTCTTATTTTGCTAAAAAAACATAGATTGTGGGCACTCGTTAGAACCGCCTCGCTAAGGCGGTTCTTATGAGTACCCACAATCTATGTTTTGAGCAGAAATATGAAAACTACCAGAATTTTTCATCTGAAAGTTTTCATTTTTTTTGGTGGTAAAATCCTCAATATATTTGAATAGGCGTGTTTTCGTAATGAAATATTATCTCGCTGCAGTACATGACAAGCATACATCAACGCATAACTATCAGAAGGGAACTATAAGCACATGATAAAAGATTGCCTTGCTGCAGTTTATGATAAGCATACGACATCGTATGGCTATCAGCAAGGAAAGTTTAGCACACGATCAAAAATTACCTTGCTGCAGTACATAATTAGCATACATGTATGACAAGTAGCAGGCACATCTAAGCACACGATAAAAGATAACATGGCTGCAGTTTATGACAAGCATACAACAACGTTCCAAACAGCAACTAGAAAAGTTTTTTTAGAAAAAAATTAAAAAAAAATTGTCTCCTTGTACGCAACACGTCATCTCGCCCTGTTCTACATTGTTACCAAGCATCATCAAAATATTTCGTAGGGTATTCGTGTTACAGAGCAGAGACAAGAAATCAAATTCAAACACAAGAAGGGGAGATAACTCAAAAAGTAAAAAAGCCGAAGTTGTTATTCTTGTATGTGGCATGTTGTCTGGTCCTCTTCTTTATTACTACCAAGTATCATCAAAATATTCCAAAGAGTGTTCGACTTACATAGCGGACACTATACCAATGCATAATCAGTGTCAAATATAACAAAGGCAAATAAAGGCAAAAGTAAGGAAGGCAAAGTTGTCATTCTTGTAAGGAACACGTCGTTTTGTCCTATTCTACAGTTCTACAAGGTACCATCAAAATATTCTGAAGGGTATTCCAGTTACATAGCAGACGAGAAATATATTTCAAACAAAACAAAGGGAGATAACTCAAAAGTAAGAAAGCCGGAGTTGTCATTCTTGTACGTGACACGTCGTCTGGTCCTGTTCTACATTTCTAAGTATCATAAACATATTCCAAAGGTTCTTTGACTTACAGAGCGGACACGAAATCAATGGATTATCACTGTCAGATATAACAAAAGGAGATAACGCCAAAGAGAGGCAGAGTTGGCATTCTTGTACGCGACACGTCGTCAGGTTCTGTTCTATATTTCTACCAAGTATCATCAAAATATTCCAAAGGGTCTTTGACTTACAGAGTGGACACGAAATCAATGGATAACCATTGTCAGACATAACAAAAGATAACGCCAAAAGTAAGAAAGGCAGAGTTGTCGTTCTTGTACGCGCCACGTCTTCTGGTTCTGTTCTACATTTCGATCAAGCATCATAAAAATATTCCAAAGGGTCTTTGACTTACAGAGCGGACAAAAAATCAATGGATAATCATTGTCAGACATAACAAAAGATAACGCCAAAAGTGAGAAAGGCAGAGTTGTCATTCTTGTACGCGACACGTCTTCTGGTTCTGTTCTACATTTCGATCAAGTATCATAAAAATATTCCAAAGGGTCTTTGACTTACAGACCGAACATGAAATCAATATCAAAGGATTATCATTGTCAAATATAACAAAGGGAGATAACGCCAAAAGTAAGAAAGGCAGTGTTGTCATTCTTGTACGCGACACATCTTCTAGTCCTGTTCTACATTTCTGCCAAGTACCATCGAAATATTCCAAAGGGTATTCCAGTTACAGAGCGGACAAGAACTTTTTTTTCAAATAAAACAAAGGGTGATAACTTCAAACGTAAGAAAGACAGAGTTGTTATTATTGTACGCGTCTGGTCTTGTTCTACATTTCTACCAAGTATCATCAAAATAGTCCAAAGGGTATTCAAATTACAGAGCTGACAAGAAGTTTTACGCCGACGCCGACGCTGACGCCGACGCCGACGCCAACGGGATCCGTCCCAAAAACAATATGTCCCCCCCCCCCATTGCAGGGGGGTGGGGGGTAGGGGTGGGGACATAATTACCAAGATACAGACTTTATGTATATATGGTATTTATATCCTTTTGGCTCTTAGCAAACGCCTAGTAGTATATGTTAAAGTATTGCAATTAATATTTCTATTTGTACCACATCACTGAATAAGTTAAAGAATGATTTAGATTTTTTTTATTAAACCATAGTTATTTTGTTATTTTGTACTTTCTTTTTTGTTTGTATGTTTGTTTGTGTGTTTGTTTTCTGTTTCATATGTTATTCTTAAAAGTTATATTTACTAGGTATTGTTCATTTTCACTTTAGCACCAAGTGCCAGGGAAAAAATGACTCTTGATTAAACAATATGGACTAAATCACTTTTTTAAAATTCCTAAACGGCAACATTGAGCCTCAAATCCGTATAATAGAGACAAGACTGAATATCAGATACATTTTTGTACCATTGTACTAAATGTGGTGGTTGGGCTTTAAGTGTTCCAACCCAAAAAACATCACTACATTGAAAAAAGGACTGAAAGATAGCAAGATTTTTCGAAAAGCTTAAACTTGTCTAAAGTATTATTCATACAGCTTCGTGCAGCGAATAATATTGTCATCCCTGGATTAAACGTGATTTTTGGAAACCAAAAATGAGCCACAACGTCAGAAACTGTACCTTCGGACTTGTCAGCTAAAATGACACAATGCCATACGCTCGTATAGGATATCTATATATGAGCCTCGTCGCGAGAAAATCGAATGAGTATTTCAGTGCGCGTGCCCGGCCTCTTAGCAAGGCGACATGTCTAGCTCTTATCGCTGTTTTTTCTATAGGCCTTCCGCTTTCATGAGCGAAAGACATAGTTTCTGGCGGGACTATGCCGATGCTCAGGCTAGTCTGAGCCATTGCTGTACGCATATGATATAATGCCTAGCCCTATACCCGACTGAGTGGCGTATTCTTTGTTATTACGCTCAATGCAATTTACACCAAAACGCCGGTCACAAAACATGGGGAAAATGCAATTCTGAATAAAAGAGATCCCGATAAAAATCGCTAGATCTATTTGCCTTTACATATAGCAGATCCGAAAATGAAATAAACGTCAATCCAATTTCTATTTATATTTGTCATGAAGACTCCCAACGGCGACGGTTCTATTAAATTTCTTTTTGCTTCTTTTCATACAGCGGTCAAAAGAAAAATACCGAACCATAATGACATGAGCTGCAACGTAAGGGAGAGCACCTTTGGACAGGTGTGCACTGTTAATACTCAAATTAGCCTGCGTATCAGCTATATGCAAAATGAGAGATCCCAGCCTTCTACAGTGGACGGCCGGGATCACTCACTTCGCATATAGCACACCGAAGACTCTGATCAGACTGAGTGCATGCAGTCTGCGCTTTTGCATATGTTTAAAGGTACATTTTCTCTAGTTGCGGCCAATTTATTTGTGCTTTGCATATGTAGATATGTCTGTATAGCCCGCGTATTCACAGAGTTTTCCTTTGAGCGAATCCGGCGACTGGAGTAATATTAATGACAATGAATTCTCTTTCAGAGAAGGCAGCTTGTCAAAATCGTTTTACCTCTCTTCTGAAAACGAATCTACTTAACCAGAAAATGATTTGCACCCTCTGGAGAGCAATTTCTTTCCTTTTATCGGGGATCTATTTTCAAAAGGGGACCGGTGTGCCAAAAACAAACATAAAATCATAAAAAAAGTTGTCTTCCTTCTTAAATGGTGGAAAATACACCAAGTATGTTGTGTTATTTAATGTTTTTGTTTATCAGTCAGCAAGAAAGTCGCTGAGTAAGGAGTTTAACCAGTTATATCTATATTCTGACAATCTTTTAACAATATTTAAGTTTTCATCACGAAAATATGCCTATACAATTTTGACCCCCTTAAACCCCACTTTTATATAATAAAACTGGGGTTTACAGGGGTATACATTTTTTTATTTCTGCTCAAAAACATAGAATATGGGTACCTGTTAGAACCGCCTCGTCGAGGCGGTTCTAACGAGTACCCACTGTCTATGTTTTGAGCAGAAATATGAAAAATATCAGACTTTTTTATCTGAAAACTTTCGGTTTTTTGCGGTAAAATTTTCAGTATATTTGAATAGGCGTGTTTTCGTAATGATTGGGCCGCCCACGCGTGTTTGTAAATGGAAATGCACACAACCTTGATGCGATGAATAACTCAGTCCCCTCGATTCGAGAGCCTCCATAAGTAGTTTGGGCTATTAAAGATCTAGAAAAATTCCGGTGACCAAACCGGATATCCGGTGTGCAAAGAGAAGACCAGTCATTCTATACATTTTTTCCATTATAACCATATGGCTAGCATTGAGTTGTTCTCTCTTACTAAATATTTGGCAGCGTGCATATTGTATGATAAATTAACAGGCAAAAACGTGAGCATAACATGGTTTTCTTATGGGGAATGCATATACAGAGGACTCTCGTTATCTCAAACATTCAATAACTCAAACTACTGCTTAAGTCAAAGGTAATTTTCATAAGACTGGGATAGTTTTGTTTTATGTTCTTAACACTTTCACTCCCTTTATCTCAAACTACTGTTATCTCAAACTAAAACCTCTGGGCCCCTGGAGTTTGAAATAACGAGAGTCTACTGTACTTGACAGCGAGGCAGCCCTATCAAAATTGATTTCCCTTCTTTCTTAAAGAGGATCTACTTTAAAAGGAACGAACTTCCTGCAAATTATTTTCGTTCAGAGGGCCTTTATATAATATTTCAGAAGGGCCTTTGTGCACAGCAAAGCAAATAGGAAGTCACAAAAGCTGTTTCCCTTTTGACTGGCTCCAGTCTCCAGTGACTAAATATCTTTTTCTTATAATGATAATCAACTAAAATGAAACAAGATTAATACCATGATTATAAAGGCTGGTCACTAGAGTGACCAGCCTTTATAGTCATGATATTATTTTGGTTTTATTTTAGTGGATTATCAAGCAGGATAATAAGAAAAAAAAATACTCAGTCACTGGAGACTGGGCAAGTCTAATTTCCCTTCAAGAATTTGCAGAAATCCTGCTCTATCTTGAATATAGGATTCGACACTTATTTAATGTTTCTTAAAGGTGACTATTCAAGTCAACTCCTATTTCAGAAATAAAGACATACGGCAAACATAGTCTGATCTTTCTAAAACGTGTCAAGACTTTTTAAGAAACAATGACTTGTAATACGTTAAACATTGTCTGCTGTCTCGTATCATATCGCAACGAGGCTTTGCCCTTTGTAGACAATAACGGTTGTCATTTTGCATTATCTTTTACAGCCTATGTACTTTGCATACCCATGTTACTGCATAAGCTATAGTGAAAACATGGGTATGAAGAGGTCGTGTATATATTTTTTTTAATTTAAAGGTCTAGTCAACACAACATAATTAACGTTATGTGGAGCCAGTCAGTTATAAGTTAACAACACTTTTACTTGACAGGCTTAGTCCTCTAAGTGGTTAACCCTTACTTGTGCACATTCTTTTGCCAAAAACTGCCCTTGTCGAATCAGTGGAATGGAGAGAATGACCGTAGACAATATTTTGATGATCAATCTCCACGAAAGAATATTGCCGGACCCGGCGGAGTATTGAGACTTCTGTATCTCCCGTCCTACGCGCATCGGACTCAGCAACCGAGGGCTAAATTATCAACTGTTTTGCAGAGGACATTTTGCGAACATGTCACTGTAATGTGTACATCCATGCTACTCATATTATATAGTGAAAACAAGTGTATGCAGGGTATACATTATTAGGCAGATTTTCAGACACGCAGTTTGTAAACCAGGGCCCAGTTGTTAATACTAACGATGTTATCAGTTAACGTACCGTTAAAACTTTAATCATTAAATATGGCATATTAGCTAATATGTTTGCTGAAAAATGTGAGTAGCTTTTGCATTTACAAAAGCTACTCACATTTAACAGCAAAAATACCTGTGAATTAGATATTGTACTTACTAGAACAGTTTACATTTTGGTCAATAACGTGCTCGTTAATCTAACGATGCTTTGAACAGCTGGGCCCAGCTTTTCAATGCTTTTGTTACCACTACCTAGACGTATGCGGTGGAGTGTTTGGCTGGCTGATCCAGTGTCAGACTTCTTTGACTTGGTGCATGGTGTCGACGTGTACCTTCAAAAAAACAACATTGCAAAAGTGAACATAAGGCTCCCTATCACAACCAGAAACCCTCGTAATATGACTAAAACTGTCGTAAAAGCGACTTTAACTCTTTCACTGCCACATGCGATAATAATAGGCTTTTTTCAAACAACATAGATCCAGATGAGACGGCCTCATCTGGATCTACGCTGTTTAATATTCAGTCTTTCAATGGGAACGATTTCGCTCCACGTAGGCGCAAACGTTTTTCTTTCACAGTTGACCATTTTTCGGAGTTGCATCCCTTGTAAAAATTGCTGAAACTGTACCTGGTTTATCAAGTCCACCTTCATCTAATTTCTATCCTCACAACATGTACAAGTACACGTAGCAATAAATTTAAGCTTGCCTAATCCTTGTGTGATCGTATTTAAATTTCCAATTGTGCCCACACATAAGTAGGTACAATGCAGTCGCATTCTGGAACAGCCTTGCCCGTGACATTCATCCCACTAAACAAAATCGACATTAAACAAAGAAAGCAAACGGGGCATTCATTACGAAAACACGTCTATTCAAATATATAGAAAATTTTATCTTCAAAAACTGAAAATTTTCAGATAAAAAAACTCTGATATTTTTCTGTTTCTGCTCAAAACATAGATTGTGTGTACTCGTTAGAACCGCCTCGGCAAGGCGGTTCTAACGAGTACCCACAATCTATGTTTTTGAGCAGAAATAAGAAAAATAATGTATACTCCTGTAAACCCCTGTTTTACTATATAAAAATGGGGTTTAAGGGGGTCAAAATTATATAGGCGTGTTTTCGTGATGGTAGGAAAATCAGTGTCATAAAATATATTGTAGAGCTATGACATTTAGACGTACATTATACATTGTAACATATTTGAAGTTTATAGCCTAAAAAGTGACAATTAATAAACACTAATCCATCATGCCCTTGTAATGATTTTAGAAGCAATTTTGAAATCTACAAATATATCTAATAGCGAAAATATACATGTATTTGAACTGATCTTGTGACTTGATGTGAGCTTCTAAATATATATTGTAGAAAAAATAACAACCTCATCCAACCGAAACCAAGCAACCATCCAGTGCACAAAGTTACTACTTTACAGAAGTAAATCTATTCAAAACTACCGTACTAACCTGAATATTTGGATAACCTATTTTACTACCTGATCAGATGAGTGACAAACGGTGCAGATCCTGATCAGACACCGCAGAATATCTGATCTGACTCTATACTTTTTGCTCAGGCCTATCTGTTTCAGTAACTATGATGTGTTTTAAAGATTAGGGTATATCGTTGGGAGCGATTATACAAAAGTATAATTGTCTGCGGCTTGGCTCACCCACGTTAGTTTGTTTTATTATGCAGCTAAAACCAATATTGGTTGACATCTGGCATGATCATGCCGACCAATTGTAGGAGAATTGTCCTAGTGCGACAATACGATTTTTAGAATTTGGAACAGATGTCGGAGAGTCAAGAAATAATTAACTTTATTCTTATTTCTACTCAAAAATATAGATTATTGGTACTCATTTGATTCTAACGAGTACCCACAATCTATATTTTGAGCAGAAATATGAAAAATATCAGAATTTTGTATCTGAAAATTTTCATTTTTTTTTTTTTTTTTTATGTTGGTGGTAATTTTTTCAGTATATTTGAATAGGCATGTTTTCGTAATGTAACGTGAATCTCTATTAGACCGGTATTGGCCCGACAGGATTCCTGTTGGTCTGATAAAAGTTTAAGTAGAATGATAACTTATCACGTAGCCGCAACGAGGTTTTTAGTTGACTGTGATCGTATAGTATTTTTAATAAAGAACAAAGTTAAAGTTCTGTAATAGTTTTATTTTTCACAACCATTATGCTAGAGAACACAGTTCTCTACAGGCTGACAAGCCTCTATACAGACTCAACACGGAGTTCGGCGCTCGAAACCCAAACTGAACCAAACTGAAGAGCATGTTTCAGCCACCACTATTTATATGCTTCACAACATTCCATAAAATGTCACTCCCAGGGTTGCTCCCGGCCAAAACAGCAAATTACGCAATTTAAAATGTCATCTGGGCATTACTAGGTTATTTCGTAATAAGCTTGTGCAAAGGCTAGTCACCAAAAGAATGCTGTAGCTGTATATGGGCAATTCACATGAATTCCCATAAATCTTGATTAACTGTTATGCAAACAGTAAGAATTAGTTTCAGAACATTTTATAAATGTTCTGTCTATTAAAATGATTTCGAAAATATAACTGTCACCATTTTATGCTTATATCTTTAAATTCATTATTACTCCTACAGCAGACTTTAGGCTCCTTATAACCAGTGCATAAAATACATTGGACTGTGCATAAACAGCACCTGCTGTTTAATCATCACATATTTTCAAAGGCTATGAAATGTCACAGGGACTCTGCACCAAAACAATTGACTTTAACCTTTCAACAAACGGATTTGAATGAAGTCCAACCTAAACAAACACATGTATACTAGGTGGCTTCAGTACATTTTAACATTTTAACTGTAAAATAATTTTAATATTTCTGCAACATAAATTCAACTCAGAATAACTGTAAAAGATTCATACAGTTATTACGGCCCTACAAACATCGTTTAACTCATCCCCCATCTGTCGTTTTTACGACCCTTAAACATCATTTAACTCATATGACAATCTGCGTAGATACTGAGCAACCTGGGTAGATACTGACTATGTTATATACCTCCCATGCTCAAGTAAATCAATTAATCCAAATTAATCAATTTACTCTATGCACAAGCTGACCATACTCTTCAACAACAATGCATGTACTTATACAATCATTAAAATATTTTAACACATATGACACAGATAATGTGTCCGGAATACAATCACATACATACACATCATTGATCAATACTCCCATGATCAAAGTACATACGTATGTTTTGGAAAATCAATCCCACTGACCAGGATTTCATATCCATGGTGACCAGGATTAATGACCAGGATCTTAATATACTAGCACAATTAAGAATTACGACTACAAGTGACCACTGATGTATTTTTCGTTTAATCACTGGTGAACAGGACTTCACTCATCTCTGTCTCTTCACCAGCGATAAGGATCATAACCTTTCAAAATCAATACACATTGACACTTCATCAGGAAAAAACACCTGATTAATAATGTTAATAACTCATTAAAATTAACAGTTTATGACTATGATGTAATATCTTTTAAAAATGACAGTTTATATATCAGGATGAAACCCCATCTAGTTTTCAGTTTCTACATTCTGGTTTCTGGTTTATCTTCAAATCTACGACCTGTGGTTTTCTCGGTACGTCTATTATGGGCACACGAAATCGTTTGTTCACCACATAGATACCATCTTGTCCACTAGTCGAGTTTCCATGTTCGTTCATCACCATGTATGTAGGGTAAGGTTCCCTATATACACAACAGCCATAGTGACATTTAGTCACTTTAACCTCTTCCTTCAGGTAATTACAACATCTATAATGGCATTGCATTACCTGCATGTCGTCTGTCTGTAAACAAAACAAGGTTACTTCTACTTTTCTTCACCTAAGCATAACCTTCAGGGTTATACCAAGGACTTTATTTTCCTTAAAGTCACTTATGTACTATTAATTATATTCTTCGTCCAAGCATGACCTTGAGGACCATGCAGGGCACAAAATTAAAAACATATACAGTTCAATAATGACATATATACACAATGTGGGTTGTCGACGTTTTCTACTCAACCATTCATTTGTGAGTAATCGCTACTTCATAGCGCCTATAGAACCATCTCCGTTCTGTGACCATGCCATAGCGGCATCTGTCCGTCTGAAGGCATCTCTTTGACCTTCAAAAGCGTTATTGACGTTTCCTTCGGTCTGAAGGACAGACATGTCGATTTTCTCACCCTTGGTCGGTGTTTGTTCAACATTTACCCATTCGAGGTCCCGTGTAGTGGTCCATCGTTTACCAATTATCTGATTATAAAAACTCTTACTTTTTCTTATAACTAACCAGACAATTATAACTAGAAATAAAATAGATGCGACAATGCTTACTGCAACTAGTGTCCAATTACTGTTATTTCGTGTATTCACCACACTAACTGATTTATATGCCTTTGTTTCCCGCAGGAAACTTTGCATAGGTATTTCCTTCATGCCCACTAAATGTGACGGCAACTTTAAAGCTTTAAATTCTTTTATTTGAGTTTTTGTATCATTCCATATGGTAAATTGTGTAATATTATGTATTTTTAACAGTGCATGCAAAGGGTCTGACCTTTGAAAATGACTCGATTTGCCAAAATATTCGGGTAATTGTAAATAATCATTAGATGCTTTACATGTGATATTTAATTGAATAATGCCAAACGGTGGTGTAATTTTAATATTCCCCTGTCTAGGCTCATGCGATTGACAATTCACTGTAAATGTCAACGGCTTGTTAGTTACAACAATCCAAACACCATATGACAAATATTTTGTGGCCGGTAATTTTTCTTTTAAAACAATTACCTGTTTACACAAAGTTTTAATATCCCTAGTGTTCTGCATGAATAATGCAATTATACAGAATTTATTCATATTCGTTTGATAAAAAGCTGTCTCAGGATCACAGAATTGAAAATGATAGCTATTACATATTTGAAAAGTACTCTCAGATAAAAGTGAGAACTTTGTTTTATCTTTTGAAATCATTAGCATTTCAGTCTCTATCGCATATTTTATTAAGACATCAATTTGATTACTTGAAAGAAAGGGTATTGGTAAATTATGAATTTGATATACTTCATATTCTTCTTTCGTATTTATTAATGGAATCTTGAGGACAATCCTAATTTCATTATTCTGTAAATATGTTACACATGTCAATGTCTTGTAAAAATACCAAATGTCGTTACGAGGATTTCTCGGT
Source organism: Anodontia alba (assembly GCA_964016985.1). Taxonomy (NCBI): domain Eukaryota; kingdom Metazoa; phylum Mollusca; class Bivalvia; order Lucinida; family Lucinidae; genus Anodontia; species Anodontia alba. The sequence continues at coordinate 62,664,411 of OZ024822.1, read as the reverse complement.
AATTCAAAATTATTAAGAAGTTTTGACTCTACTTCAATTAAGAGTTTCTTGAGATCTTTAGGAGATATTGTACTTGTTGACAAATGATGCATTGACAACATATTGAGTTCTGATTTTAGACTTTCAAAATAAAATATAGCATCTTGTGTACTAAGCCTTATCTCATCAATTATCATCTGAAATTGAAGATAGGTATGGACAAATTGTTCTAGCCTCATTATTTTTTGTTCAAATGTTCGCCCTATCTCTCTAATTTTATCATCAAGTTTTTGAATGACAATAATTAAGTCCATTATTGATCTTCGATTTTCCACTACCTGCATTCGGGTTAAATTTAATACAGACAAACTTACGTCTAAGTAATGTATAATTTGTTCTTGGTTGTCTGCTAAAGCCTTAATATTTCTATCTATGTTCTCCAGATCAATTTCTGAAACAGTGCCAAATAATGTACTCATTAGCTGGCCAATTATAGGAATTAATGATCTTTTATATCTTTGATTAGACAACGAAAGATCTTTATATTCACCAAAGCTATCATATATTGATGTATATGTGTCAGTTAACATATCGATTTCGACATGTAGACTCTCAAATGTTTCTACATATCCTGTCAAATTTGATCTTTGATAGAAATTCGTTATCACCCTTATAATTTCATCTGTGTGACCTAAATCACTGTTAATTCTACTTATTAATCTTTGGAAAGACCTTAAATCGTGGACAAATGTTACAGACCAGTGCGCATCATTTATGAAAATTTCATTTGTCTTCTGAAATATCACGTTTTCAGATGTAAAGAGTCCGAAAACTTGACCAACTAATAACGACGCAAGAATAAATGTAAAATACAGTACTTTCACCTGAAAGTAAAAAAAAAAATATAACAAGCATAACTATTATGCTTAGCTTGAGGTGTCTACAACTTATTGTTTACCTCCCTTAAAACACACGAGGTTTCTACCTCTATACAAAATTACACGTGTATAACATTACACCTTTACGCGAGGTCATTTTACAACATATCTGAAATTAATTTATATAATTGTTTAACGTCTCTCTTATGAGACCGAGGCTCTCGATGCCTCTTCTTTACTAATCTAACTGATCTACTGGCTACTCTACCAGCTTGTTTTCGACGTGAACTAACTACATTCACTTCCATGTCACTACCAGAATTATCAGACATTGATGACAAGGGAATGGAGTTATCAGAGTACACTTCCTCATTAACCTCCATGTCCTTGACTTCCGTCTCTTCATTTTGATTCTGTCTCATTTCTCTATGTCTTAACCTTTTTCTCAATTCCATTAAAGGTATGTCACTTTCGTTTTCTGAAGATTCTCTCTGTTGCCTATATTTTTTAACTAACTTTGCTAATGGGACATTTTCTTCTGAATCGGAATCAGATTCTGTCTCTGACTCAGATGCACTGGGTGGTATTACATAAGCAGCATCTCTTAATCTTCTATTTTTTTCTTTAACTACCTGCCAATCATCTATGTTAGCCAACATTAAATCTCCAGCATATACTCTACTTAATGTACCATCTAACTGATTTCTTATAATGTAAGATACAGGACCTGTCTTTTCAACTACTCTATAGTACGGTTTCCATTTTTGACCTAATTTACCTTTTCTTTGTTTGTTTTCGTAATATACTGGGTCACCTACATTAAAGTCTACTGATTTAGCCTTTTTATCTGCATACTTAGCCTGTCTTTTCTTGGCTTTCTTAAGATGGTTTCTAACATGTACAAATGCTTTATGTTGTTCCTGTAAAGCTATTTGATGGTCGTCTTCACCTAAATATTTTCTCCTAGGTTTTAATATGTTATCTACTGGTAACACTACATCTCTATTATACAATAAATAGAAAGGCGAAAATTTTGACGATTCACTTACATTGAATCTGATTGCTGCTAAACTCTGATTCAAATGTAAATCCCAGCTTTGTTGGTTATCTGCGACTGCTTTTGCTAAAATATCATGCAAGGTTCTATGAAAACGCTCGCATTTTGCATTGCTCTGAGGATGATAGACGCTTGTTAAAACATGATCTATCTTAAGTTTTTCCAAAGTTTCACGTACCATTTTATTCACATTTTCCGACCCATTGTCAGAAACAATCTGCAAAGGACATCCGAAACGAGGAAAGATTTGTTGAAGAATTAAATCAGTTACTGTCTCGGCAGTTTTATCAGCAACTGGAAAAGCTTCTGGCCATCCACTATACCAATCTACAAATGCAATTATATACTTATTTCCCGACAAAGTCGTGGGGTAAGGTCCAGAAAGATCAAGACTGAGTTTTGCCATAGGATATGGTGGTATATCCGTTTCTTGCAAAGGATGTTTATTTTTCTGCATAGACCTAGTTTTACAGGTGATACAATCATCAACATACTTATTAATTTTCTTAAAAAGATTTGGCCAATAATACTTTTGACGTATGGAATCAAAAGTTTTCTGAATTCCCATATGTCCATTTTCATCATGATATTGTTTTAAAACGAAAGATCTAAGATGTTTTGTAATAAACAATCTTAAGCAGGGATCATCATCAACATTGGATAAATAGTATACCAAACCATCTACCAATAAATAATGTTTCTGTACATCTTTGCTTTCCTGACCATTCAGAATCATTGACTTGATTTCTGAAATGTCATCGTCCCTATTTTGTTCGACTGACATGTCAAAACCTATTGTTTTAAAATCTGACAAATCACATTTTTCGAAAGACTCGTCATTTGGTAATTCACACTTAGCAAAAGTTTTCGGATCAAACTGATTGGAATCAATGACGTGTACCTCATACAAATTATCATTGACGTCAAGTACCTTTTCACTCCCTACTTCTTCGTTTTCCTGACTATCTAAAGCTTTACTTACGTTATCAGGGTGTCTTGAAAGTAGGTCAGCACATGTGTTTGTTGTCCCAGCGATATATTCTATCGAACAATTATAACCTGACATACTCAAGGCCCAAAGCTGAATTTTCTTGTTTTGCATTGGTGATTCAAGCAAATATTTTAAAGGCTTGTGGTCTGTTTTTATAATGAACTGCGCATTATGCAAATAATAGTCTAATTTCTGAAGTGCAAAATGAATTGCAAAAGCTTCTTTTTCTACCACTGACCATTTACATTGAGATTTACTAAGTTTATGGGACAAGTAATAAATTGGTTTTTCATCACTGTCACATTCTTGTGTAAGACATGCACCAATACAAGTATCACTCGCATCAGTATATAAGACGTAAGGTTTATTTGAATCTGGATATACTAAAAGTGGGACAGCTGTTAAACTGTCTTTCAAAAACTCGAAAGCTTTTTGATGTACGTCCGACCATTTGAAATGGGCGTACTTTCTTGTTAATGCAACTATTGGTTCAGCTATTTGTGAGAAATTTGGTATAAACCTCCTGTAATATGAACACATGCCAATAAATGATCTTACCTCTCTAACACAAGTTGGTACTGGTAAGGATCTAATCGCATCAATTTTCAACTCATCTGGTTTTATTCCAAAGTCATTAATAACAAAGCACAGATAATGTGTTTCCACCTTAAGAAAACTACATTTCTTTAATTTTAATTTTAATCTATGTTGCCTTAGTTTCCCAAAGATTATACTTAAGTGCTCCAGATGATCTTCTAAAGTTGAGCTGAACACTAAGATATCATCTAAATTAGCTGTTGCAAAAACATTACAACCTTGTAAAACAATAGACATCAATTCCTGAAATACTGCAGGAGCATTCGAAAGGCCAAAGGGCATGACATTGAATTCAAATAACCCCTTGTGACATGTAAAGGCTGTCTTTTCTTTATCTCTTTCATTCATGGCAACCTGCCAATACCCACTTTTTAAATCTAATGAAGTGAAATACTTTGCTTTACCTAGTAAGGCAAGAATATCGTCTATTAATGGCAAAGGAAAGGAATTTTTCTTTGTTATCTGATTTAACTTTCTAAAATCTACACAAAATCTCTTACTACCGTCTTTCTTATCTACTATAACTACAGGAAATGACCAAGGCGATCTTGACCTTTTAATTATGTCTGCATCCAGCATCTCTTCGATTGCCTTGTCAACTACTTCTCCACTTTTAATTGGAGTCCTGTACGGTTTCATTTTAATTGGTTTACTATCGCCTACGTCAATTTGCATTTTTACAGTCTCCGTTTTCCCTAGTTCAAAATCTTTGTTCGCAAATAAGTCATGATTTTTAATAATTAATTTTTCAATTTTTGATCTGTATTTCTCAGGTACATCTAAGTCTTTTAAATTTAATTTATTCTCATCGATGTTATTTTTAATAACTGAGCCTACCTGTTTTATATTATTTTGGATTCCCGTGATTTTAGCTAACAGACCATGTCTGTAAATTTTGATAAATTTATTTGTGTTATTTTCTATTAATAGTGGCAATGATCTATCTTTCGCCAATGTTGAAACAGTATTTATTATCTGTAGCCCTGGTTGATTCACTATAAAGCCTTTGTCTATCTGTAAGACTTCATAAGATTCTCCTATAGGTAATTCTGGATTTTCTCTTACTTTACCATGGCATATCATAGCTGTTTGTGGTTTAATTAAACATGTCTTTTTCATTCTGACAGTAGAAGCAATATGTATATCTTCTTCCAAATGTACATAATGTTTTCCGTTAATTCTGAGACACTTTAAATCAAAATAAATCCTAACGTTATTTTGTTTGAGCCAGTCCAAACCTAATATCAAATTTCTATTCAAATCCCTAATCACATAGAAGTCTTGAGACATTTCGGTTCCACCGATACAAATTTGTACAGTAATGCAACCGTCACATATTAATTCTGAGCCATTTGCGGATTGCAAACTAACTTTCCTCTTATTCAGTTTAGGCTTATTTTTCAGCTGATCGTAAATCCTACGGTGCATTAAAGAACATTCTGCTCCAGTGTCTACAAGAGTTCTAAACTTTTGCTTACCCATTGTTACTATGCATGAATTTGGACTGCCTGAAACACTAATTTTATAATTTTTTTTTAGATAAATTTTCACCATTACTACTACAACTACTACTCTTTGCATCGACCTCATTATGCAAAGAGCTTCTTAGTTTCCCGACTGATCTTGGTTTTGACCTCTGGGTCTACCATGACCTATTGGTGGTCTATTTTGTTGCTCTTTTCTCCTGCACTCCCTACTTATGTGGCCCTCTTGTCCACAATTCCAGCAAATAACCTTCCTTTCCGGTTGTGCGCTGTTAACCTGCCGAAAATTATGGTTATTCCTGTACTTGAATCTTTGACCTCTGGAGTGGTCAATTTCCCTTCTTTGAGGCGTACCATGCGTTAGTTGCACTCTAGCCCTAAGGTTTTGCTCATTAGTGGCTATCGCAATCGCCCTCTGCAATGTGTCTGGTTGATCTCGTAAGATCTTTAGCTTTAAATTATCTTGGGTGAGCCCATCTATAAAAATATCAATTAACTGACGTTCTACCGCGTCTCCCCCTTGGTTGTGATACGCTTCTTCCGCCAGAGAGAGAATTCTCTCTGCGAAAAGCTGGATATTTTCCCCTGGCTTCTGCTTTACCGTACGTAACAGTGACAAAGCCATTTTGCCTATCCGTTACATCAGAAAATCTGACTGCCAATTGTTCTTTTAATTGATCCCAGGTGTTCTGTGGATTTGCTAACATGTACCTTTGAATGAAGCCACTGACTGCACCCGAAGAAGATTGATAAGCTATTAACTTTTTTCGTCTGTCGCATACTATGTTTGCCAAAATTGCATATTTCTCTATAGATTTTACCCATTCTCTATAATTTTTAGGATTACCGTCAAATTTTATCACTGACGACGAAATTCCCTGTGTTGTCAGAGCTTATGAAACATTTGCTAGCTCCAACTGAATATTCTGAAAAGCCTGTGCTGCAGGGTCTACATGTTGAGCCTGTGCTTGTAGTTGTGGTTGACCCTGACCTTGTGCTTGTGCCATTTTTTAATTAATTAAAAAAAAATAAAATAAGAACTTTTTATTTAATTATCTATCTTTTAAACCCTACATTGGTAAACTCTTCACCAATACACATAACCTCAAAACAAGGTAAAAGAAAACAACACCTACCTGAGTTTCCTTTGTCTGTGTCTTGTCCATTTTCTGTTTTCTTCGAAAGGTCCCTTTTCTTTTAATCCTGGTCACGGCACCAAATCAACCCCTATCACGTAGCCGCAACGAGGTTTTTAGTTGACTGTGATCGTATAGTATTTTTAATAAAGAACAAAGTTAAAGTTCTGTAATAGTTTTATTTTTCACAACCATTATGCTAGAGAACACAGTTCTCTACAGGCTGACAAGCCTCTATACAGACTCAACACGGAGTTCGGCGCTCGAAACCCAAACTGAACCAAACTGAAGAGCATGTTTCAGCCACCACTATTTATATGCTTCACAACATTCCATAAAATGTCACTCCCAGGGTTGCTCCCGGCCAAAACAGCAAATTACGCAATTTAAAATGTCATCTGGGCATTACTAGGTTATTTCGTAATAAGCTTGTGCAAAGGCTAGTCACCAAAAGAATGCTGTAGCTGTATATGGGCAATTCACATGAATTCCCATAAATCTTGATTAACTGTTATGCAAACAGTAAGAATTAGTTTCAGAACATTTTATAAATGTTCTGTCTATTAAAATGATTTCGAAAATATTAACTGTCACCATTTTGTGCTTATATCTTTAAATTCATTATTACTCCTACAGCAGACTTTAGGCTCCTTATAACCAGTGCATAAAATACATTGGACTGTGCATAAACAGCACCTGCTGTTTAATCATCACATATTTTCAAAGGCTATGAAATGTCACAGGGACTGCACCAAAACAATTGACTTTAACCTTTCAACAAACGGATTTGAATGAAGTCCAACCTAAACAAACACATGTATACTAGGTGGCTTCAGTACATTTTAACATTTTAACTGTAAAATAATTTTAATATTTCTGCAACATAAATTCAACTCAGAATAACTGTAAAAGATTCATACAGTTATTACGGCCCTACAAACATCGTTTAACTCATCCCTCCATCTGTCGTTTTCACGACCCTTAAGCATCATTTAACTCATATGACAATCTGCGTAGATACTGAGCAACCTGGGTAGATACTGACTATGTTATAAACTGGGTATTGCCTTATTTATCCAAAATTCAGGCCAACAAGACTGAGTAGACACAGAATACAGCGGTTGATTAACGTCTACACTTTTTGCCATTCATCCAGTAGTGTAGACTTATCGACAGTGGTTATGATATTCGTTTGTTCTTTATATTACTTTGAAGCTATGCCGACGATTCACGTGAAATGCTAAGTCTTATTTCCTCCGAAAAATAACAATAATATCAGCTTTTCTTTTGCTACAATCTTGCTTAACGTTTTAAGATTAACTAAAATAAGCCAAAGTAACCATTATGGTTTATTCAAAGCAACTATATCCTATGTGTCATTTAAAATATTTTCAAGTTTGAATTGTAATTTATTACTTTAAAAATGCATATAATGCCAATTCATTACTACAGACTACAAGAAAACAAATATTAGGCTCAAAGAAATATATCTTCATTGGCCTCATGCGTAGTCAATAGCATTTTCAACTGCACAAATATTTGTCTTTTAGCTAACCCAAATTACATCACGAAAACCTACCTATATTATTTTGACCCCCTTAAACCCCACTTTTATATAGTAAAACCGGGGTTTACAGGGGTATACATTATTGTTTATATTTCTGCTCAAAACATAGATTGTGGATACCCGTTAGAACCGCCTCGGCGAGGCGGTTCTAACGAGTATCCACAATCTATGTTTTGAGCAGAAATATGAAAAATATCAAAATTTTTATCTGAAAACTTTCAGCTTTTGGTGGCGAAATTTTCAATATATTTGAATAGGCGTGTTTTCGTAATGACAAGACAACTGCAACAGACGACATTCCGATTTTGTATATTATTTTTCAGAAGCAAATCATCTGCAATCCAGACCACTGAGAAATGTCAAGCCATATTTTCTCTGAAAATGTTTAATTAAACTAGAATGCCGTTTGCTACAATTTTTCTTGGCTCATAAATGGCAAAGGTAAACTAACTGTCAATTGTAAGGCAAGTTTTGGTTACATGTTACAGGCTACAGTATATTTAGAAAGCAGGAATAAACATGAATGATTTTAACATTGTTGGGCTTATAATTAAGGGCGGTGTCATTCATTATAATTTAACCTGTCGAACCTGGGGCGGATCTGAATTATTCGGGGCAAAATGTGACAGTGGCGACCGAATAGCTCGGTCAGGAAAGCATCGGAACGGTATCTCGAGGGGTGACATGCCATAACATGCTATTTCATTGTCAGTTAAATGTTATATTCCACAGCTCTTTGTACCGTACGTTGGTTTTGTATATTCCTTGCGTCTGCCTGTTATAAGAATGTCCTTTTTCTACTGGTACAGTAGCCTGCATTACCAATGCTGGCTGAGAAAATGGCAACCAATAAGGCCGAAAATATCCAGAATTGACATAATTGTTAAGCTATTGTTTTTCTGTTTATTTTTTGTAGAATTTGCTTGTCAGTTCCTGATATACCCAGATCGCGTAAATGCTAAAAATGTTGCCGCTACTCTAGATTCTAACATTAAACTATTTACACCTGGAACTCGAACAAAAGATACAAGAGGCGAAATAAGAATTGAACCATTTTAATGTGAGTTCAATTTCTTGGTTTCACACATTTATATCAACTATGTAAGCCGATTCCAAATTTCTAAATCTAAGAATTCAAATGATGACTAGGGTTTTAGTTGGAAAAGCCCAAACTATTAGAACTGAGATTTTCTGAATTTATGTCGAAATATAATGTTTTTTTGAAAGTATCTCTGCAAGAAGGTCCGCCTGAACCTGAATTTTATGGAGATTTAGTCTATAAATACAGGAAGATTGTTTGCAAAACTGATTTTTCGGTACAATTAAAAGGCGTTAGAAAAAGGTAGATTACAAATGGATATTCTGAGGCAAACTGTATCCATGGTCGGTAACCCTATTATGTTTGAAAACGTTGCTTCCATCGTTGATTGTACGACGGTGAGTCGGTCCTCAGTCTGTTTCATATGGTCGGCGCCTGACTATCAGTATCTGTGGTCGGGTTGATCACGTCCTGTTTGTGGTTTTCTTGTTCTAGCTTCAGACAGGCTTTGAGCCCTTAGCTTTTTTTCATCACAATTTTTTGATTATATGTGTTTCACTATGATGTGTCACAAATGAGGTAGAGAACTCCTGTGCGGACCCATCTAGAAAACATAACTATATAAATTTTGACCCCCTTAAACCCAACTTTTATATAGTAAAACTTGGGTTTACAGGGGTATACATTATTTTTCTTATTTCTGCTCAAAAACATAGATTGTGGTTCTCGTTAGAACCGCCTCAATGAGGGGGTTCTAACGAGTACCACAATATGTGTTTTGAGCAGAAATATGACAAATATAAGTGCTTTTTATCTGAAAATATTCAGTTTTTGGAGGTGAAATTTTGAATAGGCGTGTTTACGTAATGCGAACGTATATTTGTAATTTGGATCTGCATTAGAATTAAGGGTGAGGTTTATGTTTTGAGGTTTCCTCTAGGGGTCTGGGAAGGGCTGCGGTTTGTGATTGTGGCACTCCCTGGGCTTTTCTCTTACCTTTTTCGCGCGCGAGTAATGCTAGTTAAAGCCCTTCCCCTTCCTCAGCAATTTTCCTACTGACCGTTCCAAGGCGGTTCCTTTGTTGCAGTTCTTTTTTTGTTTATGTGCACTGTTGTTTCATATGTGGCGTTAATTTTGTCCATCATGAAAACATGCCAATATAATTTTGATCCCCTTAAACCCCACTTTTATATAGTGAAACTGGGGTTTACAGGAGTATGCATTATTTTTTTTTATTTTTGCTCAAAAACATAGATTGTGTACTCGTTAGAACCGTCTCGCCAAGGCGGTTCTAACGAGTAGCTACAATTTATGTTTTGAGCAGATACCAGAGTTTTTTATCTGATTTTTTTTCAGCTTTTGGAGGTGATTTTTTCTATATATTTGAATAGGCGTGTTTTCGTAATGCGTATTGGTTCCTTATCTCTCCTTGCTTTGGTGTCTCGGGAGAACTGTACATCATGATCTTCATATATACTTTATGGTATAGTCAAGCAGTCACGTTTTCTGTCTCGCAGGCGATTCCTATCTAGCGTCTCCTTTTCCTCAACGCATGCATCATCATTCAAAATACTGCTTAAAATAAGAAAACCCCTCTCTCATACAAGCCAGAGAACAAAGACAGAAAGGCATACTTGCTTATACAATAAATAATCAATTACAATCAACAAAATACCATTTTAAAGTAGGGCGATCGGGTTTCGGAGGTACACCTGTTAAACTCAAACTCGTATAAACTTGCAGTAAAAACTATAAAATATTTTTTTTTTTTTTTTTTTTTTTTTTTTTTGCTTGATAGTTTTCTCAATCAGAGTTATTGTTTAAGAAAAAGAGATAAAATGAAGAAGTGTAAAATATAAAACAAAACAAATAAAAAAAGAAAAAAAAACAGATAATTTCAACATTAAAAAGAAGACCATATTTTAATAGTGTAACATTTGGCGCACACAATATATATTTTTACGGAAGAATAAAAAGCATAGCAGTGCAAATCCAGGTACGGTCTATGGGATTTTCCAAGTTTCCCTAATCAGGGTATGGACATTTTGGTTCAGAACTAAGTTGAAGGCTTGTCAGCTAGTAATTTAATACGACCATGAACACATATTCACATATTATCAGGTAAAACATACTACAATTTTGGCAGAATATTTGCAAGACTGTGTAAAATATTCTTCAAGATCTGTAGTAAATTTTCTATTAGATATTCAAATTTTCATGAAACCCTAATTTATTCATTTAAATGTATGTAGGTATAAAATATGTGCCGCTGTATTGCGTGGAATGGGAGAGGGGTGCCTATCGCAGTATTTGTCATAAACAGGCTCAATTTGATGATATATATTATGTTGAAGTACAAAATAAACAAAACTCTGAATCTGTATTTGATTGAGACTCTGCATATGAGAGCAATATAATTAGCAGAACTGCATACGCTTACTGGCACTGCATGGCCCGAGCTGTAGTCTTTTTTTTTTCAAGATTGCAGAATAAACTCTGGTCAGTGATCAAACCAAAGAAACATACAAGGTGTTTTACACCCAAAAATCTACATACTTGGTAGATTTTCCGCAAATGTTTACAAGGAGACAACGTTTCTGACTTTCTATTGTCTTTCCTACACACGAAACTTTGTGAAGATACCCAGGAAATACCACAATCACGAAGCACAGCCCCCCTCCAGAGGAACCCAACAGTAAGAGAGATAAGGAACGAATAATGACAAAAACAAACGCCGTCAATAAAACCACCGACCCAGCAGGCACACTACGTCAAAATGACGTCGTATCAACGTCGATGCGACGTGATCACGTCGCATCGACGTTGATACGACGTCATTTTAACGTTGTGTGCCCACTGGGGACGCACGTACAAAGAAGAACGGTAACAGAGGAACGGCCTTGGAAAGTTTAGTAGGAACTTTACATAGGGGAGGGAACTTATACAGTTTTACTCACACGAATCAGCAACCTTAACTCTGTTGCAGCTGCAAATTACAAATATGTGTTCGGTCCGCATAGGGATCCTACACCTTATCGCTGAAACATCGCGGCCTATTTTGAAAAGATGTCTGCCCTAAAAGGAAATGAATTGCTTCCACTGGGAGAAAAATTCTAGTCTGTAGAGTAGCCGAAAGTGGAGTATATGCTTTGCCATCACGAAAACATACCTATATAATTTTGACCCCCTAAAATCCCACTTTTATGTAGTAACAAAGATAAAAGAAAAGTCCAGGGAGTGCCTCAATTACAAGCCGCAGCCCTTCCCAGACACCAAGGGGAAGAGGAAACAGACAAAACCAAACAAGTGCAAATCGTAAAAAAACGTACAAAAAGCACTAAGGTTAGCTCTCTCTTCCCCAAGCTAGGTAATAGCAATGCGAAAAGGACTGAAAACACAAGAACAAACTAACACAAATAACACAAGGCAAGACTTAAAACAAACCGTCTCGTAGAATAAACCACAAAGCAACAAAGAGTAAGACTAACACCGGGACCACCGCCTGAGAACGGTCGGTAGAATAAACCACCGTGGGGTTTAAAGCACTTTTATAGCCGACTAACTTTCGCCCTAGGTCCTGATGGCACCCTTAATAATAACTAGTAAAATAGAAAGCAAAACGGACCGCTGTTAAAGGTGACCAAATGTTAGCATAACAAGATTGGTAAAACAGAAAACAAAGTGGGGTTTAAAGCACTTTTATAGCCGACTAACTTTCGCCCTAGGTCCTGATGGCACCCTTAATAATAACTAGTAAAATAGAAAGCAAAACGGACCGCTATTAAAGGTGACCAAATGTTAGCATAACAAGATTGGTAAAACAGAAAACAAAGTGGGCAGCTATTGAAGACGGTGACCACAATGCTAGCATCACTGCACATATAGAAAAAAAAGAAAGCAATGCGGGAACCAAAAAACTGCAAAGAGCTACAAAGATTAAGAACAACACCAGGACCACCGCCTTAGAACGGTCAGTAGAATAAACTACCAGGGGTGGGGGGGGGGGAGGGTGCGTGGGGGGAGGGGGTGTTTGGAGGTTAAAGCATTTTTACAGCTGGATAACTTCACCCTAGGTCCGGATGCTACTCTTAATCAATAATACATAAAAATTCGGTTCGCATAAAAGGCTCCCAACTCAGTCATTACATCAAAGCGAAAACATGAAAATCAAATTAATCACTATGATAAACAAAGACGAGTACTCATGGCTAATTCTACTGTGTGCCATAAACTGGGGTTTACAGGAGTATACATTATTTTTCTTATTTTGCTTAAAAAACATACATTGTGAGTAGTCGTTAAAACCGCCTCTACAAGGCGGTTCTAACGAGTACCAAAAACTATGTTTTGAGCAGAAATATGAAAAATATCAGAGTTTTTGTCTGAAAATTTTCTTCTTTGGTTGTAGGATTTTCAATATATTTGAATAAACGTGTTTTCGTAATTCTTTTAGAATATACCAAAGATAAGCAAATTATTTGCTAATATAGTTTTCCTCTTTTCACAAAGGAGACATATACAATTTCGAGACTTTTTTTTCCTGAAACAGTATCCATTTCCTTTTCAAGGAACGGAAATTTGCTACAAAAGAGCTGTATCACACATGAGGATAAAACTAATTTAGTCCAGGTGTAAGTGCCATACAGAAACTGATTGAATCAAATAACAGCTTAGCTGTCTTAATCAGTATAAACGATCAGTATGGGGACTTTGCTTTTGTTTTTCTCTTTCCGTAATCTATGCACACTTGCATGCTATTGTAATGAGTGTCACTACTTTATCCCTGGTCTAAGTGCAAAGCATATAATGATTACCTTCTCATTGAACCATGCCAAGCACAAACGGGCTCAGCGTATACATGCATATGCAAAATGCGCAGGTTCAGATCGTCCTGTGAGTGTCGTTATTTTTCTCAAGGTCATTCCTTTTAGAATACAATTATTGTGACCTTTCATGAGTACTTTGTCCTATACGTGAATAGCAATATTTCCATCGCTAATTTTTCATAATTTTCCAGTTTTTAAACATTATCTTTAAGGTTCTGTCAATCTTTATACTACATAACTTGTAATAAAGGTGCATCAAAATATGATATAGAGAACTGATACATGTACATGTAGTACCGTAGTGTATGGAAACAACAGGTAATAAGAGTCTCGTCGAGCGAAAAGTTTTCTTCAAGCGTTTTGTGCACATTCAGGCCATTCCTTCTAGTGCATGACTACCGTATTTACCCTAAGTATTGGGACACCGTATGTACTTACCACACTTTTTGTCCTAAAGTTTGAAATAGTCCACTATACTACCTATTCATGTGTCTAAGATATTGCTGTATGTACGGCAAACACAGTGTATACCCTAATCAGACACCGAGTTCTGCGGCGTCTGATCAGGATCTATACTATTTGCAAAGGCACTTACCGTTTACTCCTAAGTATGGTGAAAGACATGTCAGAGCAAACAATGTAGACCCTGAAAGTCTAATCAAGTTCGACAACGTTTGTCATTCATTCTGTAATATTAGGCACATCAACAAATATATTTTTTTATTTCAAATTATAGGACAGGCATTACTAAAACATACTTATATAATTCTGACCCTTTAAATCCCACTTTTATATAGTAAAACTGCAGTTTACAGGGGTATACATTATTTCTCTTATTTCTGCTCAAAAACATAGATTGTTGGTACTCGTTAGAACCGCCTCGTCGAAGCGGTTTTTGCGAGTACCCACAATCTATGTTTTGAGTAGAAATAAGAAAAATATTAGAATTTTTTATCTGAAAATTTACATTTTTTGGTAGTCATCACGAAAACATGCCTATATAATTTTGACCCCCTTAAACCCCACTTTTATATAGTAAAACTGGGGTTTACAGGGGTATACATTATTTTTTTTATTTCTGCTCAAAAACATAGATTGTGGGTACTCGTTAGAACCGCCTCGCCGAGGCGGTTCTGACGAGTACCCACAATCTATGTTTTGAGCAGAAATATGAAAAATATCAGACTTGTTTATCTGAAAATTTTCAGTTTTTTTGAATTGAAATTTTCCATATATTTGAATAGGCGTGTTTTCGTAATGAAAATTTTCAGTATATTTGAATAAGCATGTTTTCGTAGTAAATGGCTTGGAAGTGTGTCCAAATATTTAGGGTAAATAGGGTAATTACTTTTGTAAGCATGTAACTTATATGTGTATTCTAAGTTTACTTATGCAGCGGGATTTAACATGTTCCTTGCTCACGGAAGCAACTACCTTTTTCGCAGTTTTGATATTTGCGTCGTTACCAAATACTTATTAATATTGTACACAGTTAGTGAAGGAAGTACATGTATAATAAAATCCCCGCAGTGTTAGTTCAACGTAATTTAACACATTCCCTGCTCACTATAGCAACTGTCTTTTCGCAATTTGATATTTGCGTCATTGCCAAAAACAAATATTATTTATTATTGTGTACAGTTAGAGAAGGAAGTACATGTATAATAAACCCCACATTAAACCTTTACCAGTGTGTTAGTTCAACGGAATTTAACATGTTCCCTGCTAACTATCGCAAGTACCTTTTTCGCAGTTTTATTTTCGTCATTACCAAAATACTAATCATTGTGCAATTAATAAATGAAGTATAATAAGTAAAACATTTACCGCAGTGTTAGTTCAACGCTCTGAGAGAGATTGCTTATGAAACTCTAAAAGGCTTTTGATGAGGTCACAATATTGATAGATTATACTGGACTGTATCTTCATACACAAATTCAGTTTATAGTTTATGTCATAAGAAAAATAACAAAATGCCTTTGTCCATAGGCGTAACGTTCATTGCGTCTATTGCGCAAGCCATGTGCTTGAAATAAAGAGAGATCGCCTGACAAGAAATATTTTTCCTTTGACATAGAGATTACTCTTAAAGGAATGCCTTTCAGAATAGCCTATTTTCAGCTGCAAGCGGAATTTAGGAGATTTTCCTCCTTATCATTAAGTGCCCAGCGGCCACATAACGTTGAAACGAAGTCGATTCAACGTAAATTTGACATAGACATGTTGACGTAATGAATAAGTACTACAACATATGGTTTTGTGTGAACATTTTAGAAAAAAATCACCTTCTTGGAAGTATCGATTTGACATTATTTAGTGTGCTAACCAAATACGTAAAAGGCCCAGTAAACACGCATTGTTGTAATATCATTATTTCGACGTCTTTGAGACGTTGTGACGTCGCGGCGACATCGAATCGACTTTATTATGACGTTGTGTGTTTGCTGGGCAAGGCCTTATTTCAGCTGAATTGAAATTCTAGGAGCATGCCCAAATTACGCAGATTCGGACCAGCCGTGTATAATTTTATTTTCAACGATGCACGTCAATTGGCAGTTTGCAAAACTGTTCGCAGATTCTTATCGCAGAGTCCAATTATAAAGCCATCTTGTAAAACTTTGCTTGTATGTGAATGTGTATCGGAAGCTGTATCTCACGACTGCTTATCTCCACACGCGCAACATTGTGTTGTGAGAAACAAATCGTAAGGAGATTCCGGGGGTGGTTGCAGAGAGTCAGTTAAGGTAGCGTTGAAGGTGGGTGTCAGTTGAAATAAGGCTGACATTTTGGCACGATCACCGATATCCAAAATCCGGTGATGTAATCCAACTAGTCTCCCATATAATCAGGCTGGATTTGTAGTCCTTTAAGCGAATACGGAACAAAAATGATTTTTCTCCCGACGAAAGTATGGTAAGGTTTTGCCGTTTTGGCGACAGGCAGGCATGTAAAACTCCAGTTCTAGGAGAGATTACAAAAAAAAAAAAAAAAAACATTGGTTGAATGCATCACCGTTTCCATGAAGGTTTAACATGTTAATGTATATCGCATGTTTGTGTCATTGCACAGAAACTAGACATTTTATTGACGATTGGTGCGTAAAGAGTGGGGAATAAAGGGATAGGTGGTGATTGAAAAGACCATAGTTTCTTCAACAAGAAAAAAACGCAAAATGGTAATAATGACAGTAGGGTTGTATAATAGGTTTCAGCATTACGAAAACACGCCTATTCAAATATATTGAAAATTTCACCACTGACACCACCTTCAGCCTTATTTCAGCTGATACCCACCACCAAAAAATGAAAGTTTTCAGATAAAAATTCTGATAATTTTCATACTTCTGCTCCAAACATACATTGTGTGTACTAGTTAGAACCGCCTCTGGGAGGCGGTTCTAACGAATAGCCACAATCCAGGTTTTGAACAGAAATAAGAAAAATAATAGATACCCCTGTAAACCCCAGTTTTACTATATAAAAGTGGGGTTTAAGGGGGTCAATATTATATAGGTATATTTTTGTGATGGGAACACATTTGCCATGACTGGATTAGAAATAATACGTAAAACGCGAACGGTAGTATGGAATACGGTGTTAAAAAACATGGTCTTCTCAGTCACCAGCTATCGTTTTACTCGCCACCGCTCTCCTTTCGCACTACCAGTTAATAAAATGCCTACTTTCTGTGCAATGTCAAAAGGATGCAATATATTATCTTTAGAAGTACACAGTGATATGTTAAACCTTCACAGAAAAACGGTAATGTATTTAACCAGGGATTTGTAACCTCCTCAAGAACTGGAGATTTACATGCCTGTCAGTCTCCCAAACGGCAAAATCTGACCACCCTTGCATCGAAAGAAAAATGATTTTTTGTTCCTATTCGCTTTAAGGATTACAATTATGGCCTGATTATAAAGAGGCTGAATTACATCGCCCGATTTTGGATATCGGCGATCGTGGTAAAATGTCAGCCTTATTTTAGCTGACACCCACATTCAATGCTATCCAAACTGACTCTCCACAACCACCTCCGGAAGTTCTCCTTACGATTTTCTTTTCACAACATGGTGTTGCGCGTGTGGAGATACCCCGTATATCTGTTATTTGCAAGGTATCATTACTTTTGAATGCTTAATCTTTACCACACTCTAGGCTAATTCAACAGACGACAAATTGGTAATATTTTTTCTTATTTTTCCCAGAATATAATGTCATCTGCTGAAAATTTTACCCACAGTGCTAACTTTTAATGAAGTGATCGGAAGCTAATTGGTGAACAGCGTTAAAAAGGTCCAAAGGACTTATGTGAACAGCAATAACACTTGATCAACCGGCGCATCCGCGCAATCCATATTGACTTATTTTACAATCTCTTCTGACTTTGTAACGAATGCTCTGACCAGACTGCGAGAATGTGCATGCTAATAAACGCATTTCATGTCTCCATAAACGATAAGCCATTTTCTTAGTTTGCTTATCAGCTGCAATTAGTAGTCAAACGAGAAATGTTCACTGACGTATTCAACTTTGAATAACGCCTTCGTTTGACGTCATAATGTGAGCCAGCGCATAACAGAACCTACAAAATGGCATGTGCGCCCAGCGAAGACTCAGATCAGACTGGGCATCCGCCCAGTCTGATCAGAGTCTTCGCTGTGCGCTCAACGGGTAGCTAAGGACGCAAGCTTTCTTCATGCGGACAGCGAAGACTGATCAGACTGGGCGGATGCCCAGGTTGATCTGAGTGATCTGAGTTTTCGCTGGGCGCACATGCCATCTTGTAGGTTTTGTCATGCGCTGGGTCATATTCGATTATCACGCCACGATTTGTTTTGCCGTATTTACAATAAGAATTCGGATTATTAGATATATATACACAGTGCAGAGCCCTAGTGACTACACTGCTTGTCACGTATCCTGCAGTATTTGGACACATCAGCTAGTAGTTTAATATTCAAATTGTAGGAAGAGTTTAGTGAGACATTAACTCTTTCAACTCTGTGGCCCAAACCAGATATTTGTTCATACAGTGCAGATAGCAACGAGCCATCTCATCAGGATCTACACTGTTTTTTTTTTTCGGGATCTACATTGTTTCCATTTACGACTAACAACACCGTTTGAAGTAATGGACACGTCCAAATTCAAAGACGGACTAGTCCTCTTCTGAAACGCTAGGGTGAAAAGGTGTCCCAATATTTAGGCAAACTTGGTATTCTTTATCACACCATGATCTGATCTGTTCATCACGAAAACATGCCTATATTATTTTTACCACCTGAAACCCCACTTTTATATAGTAAAACTGGGGTTTACAGGGGTATACATTATTTTTCTTATTTCTGCTCAAAAACATAGATTGTGGGTACTCGTTAGATTGTGGGTACTCGTTAGAACCGCCTCGGCGAAGCGGTTCTAACGAGTACCCACAATCTATGTTTTGAGCAGAAAATATGAAAAATATCAGAATTTTTACCTGAAAACTTTCAGTTTCTTGTGGTGAAATTTTCAATATACGAGTATTTGAATAGGCGTGTTTTCATAATGTACGTCGAACATCAACTGGCGATTATCAATGATGTGGAATCAGGTTGATTGTAATCTGTAACGTTCCCATATTCCATGTGACCAATTTAACGCTTAGCACTCTGCAAAAATTTTCAGCAGACGACATTTTGAGATAGTTTTCTAATTTTTGCCAGAAAACAGGTTTTGTCATTCCATGCGAATTGTCTCCAATGGAGACAATTTGCATGAAATGTCAAATCATGTTTTCTGGCAAAAATAAAACAAAAATCATCAATTTGTCGTCTGCTGAATAAGCCCTGAGAGTGGTAAGGGTTAATGAACTATTCAACTTGTTTGTCAGGAATAGGCACTAAAATCTTATTGCTAACTATCAAGAACACGCCTTCTCAGTTTCTTGATTATTCCATGTAATACTCGAAGTGAGAAATGGGCCCCTATGATATCCGCACATAGCGAATACACACATCAGTCGGCATACCCTTAGTCTGATCATGGCATTTTCTGCTCGTTTATGTATCCTAAAGTACATATCAACTGCACAAGTAGACAACGAAGTATCGGGTCAGTCTTCGTGAAACCGTACGTTTATTTGAGTCATGGGTTATTTCTCACGCCATTTCGTAATCATTGCCCGTTTCTCACGATGTTATTTTTGTCCCTTTCACACATTGTCATGAGATCACAGTCATACGGCTATTGCCCTTTTTTCATGTTATCATGTAATTATTGCCCTTTCTCATATTATCTTGTACTTATGCCCTTTTTGCATGTTGTAATGAAATTATTGCCCTTTTATCAAGTTGCCATCTAATTATTGCCCTTTTCTTATGCTGTCATATACTATTGACCTTTTCATATGCTACCATGTAATTA
The DNA here is from genome assembly GCA_964016985.1 of Anodontia alba. Lineage (NCBI taxonomy): Eukaryota > Metazoa > Mollusca > Bivalvia > Lucinida > Lucinidae > Anodontia > Anodontia alba. Next base: position 62,644,450 of record OZ024822.1, on the reverse strand, counting down.
TTGCCCTTTTCTCATACCGCAATATTGTCGTCATAGTATCATAGAGAACTTTATCCAGCTGAAATCAACCAAACGATAACGAAAAGAAACCTACATAATTTTGATCCCCTTAAACCCCACTTTTGTACAGTAAAACTGGGGTTTACGGGGGTATATATTTTTCTTATTTCTGCTCAAAACTATAGATTGTGGGTACTCGTTAGAACCGCCTTGCCGAAGCGCTTCTAACGAGTACCCACAACATGTTTTGAGCAGAAATATGATTATCAGAATTTTTATATCAGTTTTTGGTGGTAAAATTTTCAGTATACTTTAATAGGCTTGTTTTCGTAATGTGTCTAATTTAGCGGGGACTGGACATCCTTGGTAGATATTCGACCATTCTGTACAAGGGATATAAGTTTCGTGACTTCCCTTTACCTTCCAGTAAATTATCCCCGCCTGAAAAGGGGTCTACTCAAAATTTAAAAGAAAAAAAATATTTGCTCTCCCTGCGTATAAGCAAATTCATTCCTTTTAGAGTAGATACCTTTTCAGAAGGGAGACAAAAAGATTTTGATAGAGTAGAATAGATTAACATTCAGGGAAGGCAACACTTTAGAGGTGTTTTTGCTTTCCCTCTTAAAATGATCTATAAAAGGATCTACTCTTAAAGACAATCGTTTGCTCTCAAGGTGAGCGAATTCTTTCTTTTTAGAGTAGACTCTTAATCATTATTCAAAATGTTGATGTTCAGGGCCCAGTTGTTCAAAGCTAACGATGTCGTTAGAAAACGATTCGTTAAAATTTACATCGAGTGATACGCAAATGTGCTGAAATTTTTTGCTGAAAAAATGTGAGTAGCTTAAAGCACTCACATGTTTTTAGCAAAAAATGTCAGAATATTGTATATTTAATCCGCTAAAACAGTTAACGAAATGACCCTTAATGAGCTTGTTAAGCTAACGACGCTTTGAACAACTGGGCCCATGAAAGCAAACAGCAAGTCACAAAATAGGTATCCCTTATCAAGATGGGGCCGACTTCGATGCGTGTCCGACTGGTGATCAGGAGATTGCGGGTTCGACCCCCGCCGGGTTGGCAATCTTCGTAAAGATATGATCACGAAATATTTTCTACGGCCATTCTCTCCCTTCCGCTGATTCAAGAAGGGCAGTTGTCAGTTTCTGGCAAAAGAATGTGCACAATACTGGTTAACCGCTTAGAGACCAAGCCTGTCCAGTAAATGTGTGGTGAGGTAAACCGACCGCGCTCGAAATGACCTCATTGGGTTGACTGGGCCTAAAAACCTCAACACAAACAAACTTATCAAGGTGGCGCTTGATTACCAGAAGCAACTAGTCCCATTACGAGTGACGGGCGTTTCATATACAACAAAATATGACATTAACAGACATCACTGGTGTCACATTGTAAATATAAAAATCACCTACTGTGCTTTCAGAAAGTCGTTTGTTGCTTGGCACTTTACACACAAGAAGAAAATTTGCAAACTTTTGTCACGGCTTGATGCAAATACCTATGTACAAAAAGGTTTATTCTAGTCATTGTTTTTAAAAAATCGAATATTTTCACTTTTCCCTAGTAACAATGAATGCAAATTATTTAGAAATCTGTAGGGTGGGTAACTTGGAGGCAGATTTTCAACATGTTCCGCTTGTTCACTTTTTCTGAAATTTTCACAATATAGTTGCGAAACATCGATTATTAAAAAAAATATTTTCTGGGACATAAAGTCCAAAAAATCACTTTACTATAGACATTGGATAGGTCAGACCAATTTTTAGCCATAAATTGATTTTAGGGTATATAATTGAGAACAAAACACATAAACAGAAAAAAGACAAATGGTTTATAATAAGATATGATCAATCAGAACAAAATATTTTCATTTAAAACAAGAAAACATTGATGCAAAGCATAAATACGCCGGGAAACTAATCTGTCATGCATTACTTAGTTCCCAATAGATCGTAGTATAGTGAAACAATGTTATAATTTATGAAAGGTTGTAATTATATAAATTATCGCAATACTCAACGATAAAAACATTATAGACGTTATCAGAGCTATGTAAAAAAATCAACTATGATCGTCTGTTTTCTAGCCCGCATATATAATTACATGTCGCCATCCATAGCCTAAGCCGAACATACTATATCCGAAATCATCTTTGTAGCAGTGTTTCGTTCTTTTCTCCACTCATAACGTTTTATTTCGGCCCAAATCTTTCCATGCTTGAATATCAAATTAAACTGTATTTTTAAATACATGTAGCTTATAATCCATTCGATTTGAGAATGCGTATTTCCAATCGTAAACAAAGAAAAACCAAATGAAAAAATTCAAACGTGTACGAATATTGACAGTAACAAGCTCATTTCAGGTTGATACACAGTACTTCCCATTTTTTATTTCACTATGTTACCAATAGCATAGTTCTCTGCTGCAAAAGTGTGACTTTAAATAATAATAATGAACAAACAAATTCCATAGGGAATTTATGTCCCCCGCCTTATTTTTATTTGAGCTGTTAAAAATGGGTAAGTTAACCAGAGGACCATTGGTCCTGTATCACTTACTTAAGTATTAAGCAGGAAACCAGTGATAAAAAATAATTTCAGGATTCTGAAAAAAAAAACACAGGCATATCTTCAGACCATCCTTAAAGCACCTGCAAAGTTTCAAAAGGATCGGCTTAAAACTGTGGTAGGAGTTACGGGGACAAGGTACCTACTCCTTATACGTTTCTGTAGTATTAGAACTCAAAAAATGTCTAAGTTAAAAATGCAGAAAAAGTGATAAAAAATTATGTCAGGATTCTACCAAAAAACACATGCATATTTTCAGGCTATCCTAAAAGCCAATGTAAAGTTTCAAAAGGATCGGCCAAAAACTGTGGGAGGAGTTAAGGGGACAAGGTACCTATTCCGTATACACTTCTGTAATATTAGAACTCAAAAATGTCTAAGTTAAAAATGCGGAAATAGTGATTAAATATTATTTCAGGATTCTGCAAACTCAAAAAATGTCTCAGTTCAAAATGTGTACAAAGTGATAAAAAATAATTTCAGGATTCTGAAAAAGCCACACGCATATCTTCAGACCATCCTTAAAGCACCTGCTAAGTTTCAAAAGGATCGGCTTAAAACTGTGGTAGGAGTTACGGGGACGCCTCTATAGTATTAGAACTAAAAAAATGTCTAAGTTAAATATGCGGAAAAAGTGGAAAAAAAAAAAAAAAAAAAAAAAAAACAATTTCAAGATCCTGAAAAACCACATGCATATCTTCAGGCCATGTAAAGTTTCAAAAGGATCGGCCAAAAACTATGGGAGGAGTTAAGGGGACAAGGTACCTACTCCGTATACACTTCTGTAATATTAGAACTCAAAAAATGTCTGTTAAAAATGCGGAAAAAGTAACAAAAATTATTTCAGGATTCTAAAAAATCCACATGCATATCTTCAGGCCATCCTAAAAGCCCATGTAAAGTTCCAAAAGGATCGGCCAAAAACTGTGGGAGGAGTTAAGGGGACAAGGTACCTACTAAAAATTCGGAACCACGCACCACGAACCAAGCGCCACGCACCACGCACCACGGAAAGCCGAAAACAGTGTCCTTCCCTTCCGCTTTTCTTCGAAAAGGCGGGGGACAAAAAAAAAAAGTGGGGGGTGAATAGTTATATATAACCCCACTAAGAACCCCATAAAACTGGAAGAAAACCGGTGTTCTCCAAATGCATACACATTTTACAAAACCAACCTCAAATACATGTAGATACGCCGGGCTCCAGCCCGGCGTAAATAAAACGCCAAGCAGAAAACGTCTTTCTGAGTGATATCGAAAGGACAGTAGGATGCTTAGTTCAGCGCTTGCACACTTCAGATATTATTAAGCAAGTTTTAGATTTCTTTTTTTTCTTTTTATTTCAATTTATTCTGCTTTTTTCTTTTAAGGATTTCTGACAGTAGCAATTTAAATTTGCCTACAAAATAATGGAAACTAAAGTTTCAGTAAACTGCATATTTTTTATTTCAGTGACCTTTAAAGACCCCATCATTACTATCATGAAAACAATTTTCTTCTAAACAAAATGTTTTAGGACCCTTAATTTGGGCAAAACTGTCCATTTTTCCATTGAATGCATGGGAAACGGAAAAAAAATCTATAAAATACTGTTTCACCAGTCGCCCAGTTAATCCTTTTGCAGGCATTGGTATATATATTGTATGTATATTGTACCGAATATATGAAAGTTGCTACCTGACGCAAGGGAGGAATGATACTCTGGAGACGAAAACCCTATTGTTTCGCTCTCAGTGTAACAGTTTTAAGCATAGAAAGAATTATAGCTATTTTAAAGTGAATCTATCTGAACTGTTATGTCTCGGCTTTTCATTTTAGTATACGCTATTATTTAATTCGTCCTGGCCACCTGCCTGCCTTATTTTGCAGAAATGCGGCTTCCACTCAGTACGTTAGATGTACAGCCTTTTTCAGTAATCATCTGTACAACGCATGACACCTGGGCATATATTGTATATATAATCAACCAAGGGAAACCACAGGTATATGTGGGATACACTACAGGGCCCAAGTTAAGTAGTGGGGTGTGTTTTTATTTCTTATTTTTCTGTGACAAACATGTCCTGTTTTTTTTATTGTTAATATTGCCTTATAGATCTAATGAGATGCCAAAACTTAATGACTTGTGTAAAAATGGCAAAACATACTAATGTTATCTCTATGACAACAAACTTATCTGTAGCTTCTTGTTACAAACAATAAATTATATCACAACTATAGGTAGACTGGCTCCCGTCTAATTAATATATGATTACGCATGAAAACGATTTATATTTTTTCAAAAAAAATCCTATTTTATGGAATGTCCTTCTCTCTGATTTGGCTGATCAGTTAGTCAGAAAGTAGGCATCCCCACAGAACTCAACTGCCACGACCTACGAAACTAGACAGTCGTAGTCACCAGATAGGAGATATTTACCTCAGCGAAATACAGACGCTTTAACAAAACAAGCCAATATTATAAGACTAAATTAAACCCGCTACGAAAAAATTCTCCAAAGAGAAGACCATTTTAGTTTTAAATACCCTTTAGGAAAAAAAGCACTACCAAAGATATCGACCCAACGATTCTAAATTTTCAAAGGCTGGCTGTTGTAGATTAGTTGACCTATATATACATAACATTACTGAAATGGTCACCAGCAAACCGCTATACACTTCTAAAACTGATTTTCGGAACGCTCAGCCCTCGCCCTTTATCCTAATACAGTGCTAGTTACAAATAATTGTTTCACAAATAATAACAAATGAGCCAGCGCACGACAAAACCTACAATACGACCTGTGTGACCAGCAAATACTCAGATCAGCCTGTACATCCACCGAGTATGGCAAGGGTTCTCGGTTAGCCCTCTTCAGATAGACCAGATGCCGTAGCAGGCTGATCAGACTGTTCGCTGGTCGCACAAGTGTTACTGTAAGTTTTGTTGTGTGCTGGTTCAAATGATAACTACTTTCTATAAATGATGCCTCTCATTCCGAATATAAGACGCGTAGCTTTACAATTAATTTATAACCGTCACAATGGTTGAAGTTTGTTCATGCAAGTAGGAGTATTAAGTCAAGTCGGAATAAACTTTTATGTGATAAATTTCTAAAACAAGATCATCTGTATACTGCATCATGAGTAAAACGTTTGCTAGATTTGCCTGACACTTCAGCTCTTTTCAGTTTCGTGAGTGTGTTAATTGCTCGGAAGGAGCACTTCATCTATTTTCACTATAGCTGGTGGCGGCGGCCGTAATGCGTCTCCTCGTATTACATTACACACACACACACACACACACACATATATATATATATATATATATATATATATATATATATATATATATATATATATATATATATATATATATATATATATATATATGAACATATGCACCCAGCTAATTTCAGACCATCCGCGCAGTCTGATAAGAATCTTCACTGGACGCTTTTTGGATACACAAGGATACAACTTTTCTTAATGTGGATAACGTAGACTCTATTTTGACTGCGCCGAATCGTTAGCTGATTTGTGTCTTCGTTAGGCGTACATGTCTGGAGGTAGGTTTTCTCACGTTACGGTTCAAATGATGGAACCAGTCCACAATTACCTCCCCTGATTCGTTGTCCAAAATAAGATATTTATATAGTCGCACAAATAGTCCCTCACTTGGATGCTGTGTCTTATGCCAGAGTGACTGAGCAGACTACTTCACTGTGATTCTTTTGATAGATCAACATGTAGGTGTTTTGAAAATTAAGAGTTTGTTTTGTTTCCTTTTGATTTCAGGAAAACAGGTGAACCTAAGCACACCCCTAAGAAGTGAGCCTACATGGGCCGTAACTGGTATGAACTGACAGGTGTTTACTTTGACAGACGACAGCAGGAAAAGGAGCTGGTCATGGTCATGTGTAAAGTGGATAAATTTGAAGGTAAGAAATGATGACATAAGCAGAAGAAAGTATGCATCGATTGCAAAGTTGTCAGCAATTTTTTTCCCAAGAGGTCTTTGTACGAAAGGTAATGGAAAAATAATTGTGGTCCGAGGCCTGATGGGGTATTATCTGATACTAAATGAAGCGTATGAGAAAAATGTTTTTTGTAGGAACTCGAAACGGTTATGACGAAAGCTTAACTCTTTCACTGCCACAGGCGATAATAATAGGCTTTTGCAAACAACATAGATCCAGATGAGACGGCTCAATGAGCCGGCTCATCTGGATCTACGCAGTTTGACATTCAGTCCTTTAACTTTACTTGCTCTGCCCTTTGCTTTGTTTCATCGCAGTGCTTATGTTTATTTACTGTGATGTTTCATGGACAAGGCAGAGGACCCCTATTCAGAAAGACATATATTTGTAATTTGTAGCTGCATCAGAGTTAAGGGTGGGGTTTCCCATAGTTGGAACTGGTTTGATCCCCCTCACCATCTCCCCTCCACCCTAGTATTTCTTTTTCTACTGACCTTTTAAAGACGGGTTTTCTGTTATAGTTGTTCTATGTTCGTGCGTCGGTACTGACCGTTCAAAGGCGGTGGTCCCGGTGTTGGTCTTACTCTTTGTTGCTTTGTGGTTTATTCTACGAGGCGTTTTGTTTTATGTCTTACCTTGTGTCATTTTGTTCTTGTGTTTTTCAGTCCTTTTAGCATTGCGATTACCTCGCTTGGGGAAGAGAGAGCTACTCTTAGTGCTTTTCGTACGTTTGTTCGATTTGTACTTGTTTGGATTTGTCGGTTTCCTCTTCCTCTTGGTGTCTGGGAAGGGCTGCGGTTTGTGATTGTGGCACTTTTTGGACTTTTCTCTCACCTTTTTTTTTTTCATATGCTGCATTTGTTTACTAAATCCGTTGATAGGTGTCAGGACCAGTTTTAGTATACATATTCAACTCTTGGCATAAACAAATCCTGTACTAGTTCCAGATAATTTTAATTGTTCGTAACTGATGATAATTTAAAAGAGGATTTTACAACACGGTACTGTTTTTGCAACAGATTTAGCTGTTTTGAGGGGGTAAAAATGGCCAAAAATGCATGTATTTTTTTTTACTTCTGCAAAACAGAGGTAAAATATATGCTATGTTTTAGGTTTAAAAGGTGTATGTTTTTGCATAGAGGTAAAATATATGCTATATTTAGGGTTTTAAAAGTATCTATTTTGGCATTTTGGCATAAGGAGTGGTACACGTACCACTCCTGGTGATAATCCAAATACAATTTACTCTCATAAGGACTGTTTTACAACTGGATAACATTCCCAGCTTTCTTGTTGCTTTGACAGGGGTGGTACACGTACCACTTAAGGACCAAAATCCAGTCGTCTCTTTGTTCCATAGAAATATTTACCATAAATTTGAAAATATTGATTTTAAGACCCTTAAAGTGGTACACGTACCACTCTCTAGATTGTGACTTTTTTTCTGATTGTGTTATTGTAACAGTTACTACCGATAACCTTCCGGTTCTTAACAGCAAGTGGTACACGTACCACTCCAGACTATAAAACCATTGTTTCTCAAACCCATTTGCATATTTACCATAACTTTGAAAATAAATATTTTTAGACTTCTTTTAAAGTGGTACGTGTACCACTCCCTTGATTTTGACCACTTGAAATTGTTGTTATTGTAAAAGTTGTTATCTTATTTCAAATAACCTTTCGTTTCCTCAATGACAAGGAGTGGTACATGTACCACTCTAGACCAGATATTCATCTGCTTCTTTGCCCCATAAAAATATTTACCATAAATTTGAAAATATTGATTGTAAGATCCTTCTCTTAAAGTGGTACACGTACCACTCTCTGTATTGTGACTTTTTTTCTGATTGTGTTATTGTAACAGTTGTTATCTCCACTACCGATAATCTTCCGGTTCTTAACAGCAAGTGGTACACGTACCACTCCAGACCATAAATCCATTTTCTCTCAAACCCATAGGTTTTGAAAATAAATATTTTTTTAGACTTCATTCAAAGTGGTACGTGTACCACTCCCTGGATTTTGACCACTTGAGATTGTTGTTATTGTAAAAATTGTTATCTTATTTCAGATAATCTTTTGGTTTCCTCAATGACAAGGAGTGGTACACATACCACTCTAGACCAGAAATTCATCTGCTTATTTGCCCCATAGATATGTTAATCAATAAATGTTAAAATATTGATTTAAGACTCTTTTCTCAAAGTGGTACGTGTACCACTCGATGGATATAGACTTCTTTTGATTTTACCAGTAGTTATTATAACAATTATCTACACTTCAGCTGTTCTTTGAGTTTCATTGACAGAAAGTGGTACATGTACCACTCCAGGCCATAAAGTCATCTGCCTCTTGGGCGTGTCGCTGGCAAGAGAGACAACTCTCATTTTCTTCGTTATATACTTATGTCCCGTGAAGCCGAAACCTTGTGCAGACCATAACTTCCATACGGTCTGAGATAATTAAAAAATATTGGGTAGATGCCATACACAAGAAGAATAACTCTTCCCTTGTTTTCTATCTAGTTATCTCCTCTGAACGAATATCTTAGTCGAATTGTTGTGCGCTCCATAACTTCTAAATGGTTTCCAATGTTTTGATAATATTTGACAGAGGCATAGATAAGGACCAATAGTGTGTTGCGTGCAAGAGGAACTTTCTCCATTATATACTAATCTCCCGTGAAACCGATATCTTGTGCAGGCCATAACTCCCATCTGTTTAGAGTTAACTTGTCAATATTTAGTAGGAGCATAATAGGTCAAGTAGGATTGTCGCATGCAAGAAGGGCACCTTTTGCTCTGTGACAGTTTTACTCTCTAATATTTTTATGATATCTTATTGAAATATACAGTAACATCAAATGTAGTAGTGATTCGGTCGAGGGATCTGTCATCTCTTTTGGTAGCTATTTATTTTATTTTATTTTATTTTATTTTATCAACTCTATTTTGACCGTTCTCAGACAAAACCACTGGACTTCAGTTAAATACGTAATAGAACCCCGCCAGTTGTCAATTAACGCTTTACACACTGTGTAAAATTCCATATATCCCCCACCAAATTTGTCCCCCGTCCCGTCTCCCACTCCCCAAAATATTTGATACTTCATGTAACAGATCACGGCTTTCCCTTTTCGTCAATAAGAATTCTGTTTTGTCTTAGATATCCTTTGTTATTTATCACGCGTTACAATTATCTTTCGAGAGAAAATAAGGCTTGACATTCCATGTGAATCGGCCGTCTAGCAGACAATTCATATGAAATATCAAGTTTTATTAGCACTTTACACCAATAAATACTCGACACAGTCTGATTGGAGTTTGATTAAAGTATACATCAATTCTGTATGCTGGATATAAAAAGGCCTGATCAGACAGCGCACCATTTTCTTGAGTCGCGCAGCAGTTCATTTCAGGGTCATAGCGCATACTCAATCAGTGAAATCACAGATAAACCTGGTCATCCGCAAATGCGATCAGAAAATCCAATTGTTCACATTTATTACAGTGTACTAGACAAAAGCATACAGCGGGGATGCGCAGGCTGGTCTAGACCTTCACTGTTCGCATTATGTGGTAAGGCTTCATAACTCCAGATAAGGCAAAAACTGATCTTGTTTCTGAATGAAAACATAAATTATGAGTATCTCGTAGAGGCGCGTCTAATAAGTAACCACATTATATATTTTCATGAAGAAATAAGAAAATAGTTTCTTTATCCGGAGCTTAGACTGACTCAATCACATTTTCGCAAAGTTCATAACTTTTTTGCAGCAAAAGACTATCAATGTATTTGAAAATACCTTAGCTACAACAGTTAATGAGTTTGTCATCAACGAGCTTGCAAAGCTAAAAATGCTTTGAACAATTGAGCCCAGATATAACAAACATTAAACGAGACTTAAAAAGATGTTACTTTACTTAAATTATACAATATGTCTCAGTATGGCTCAATGTAGCATGCACTTAGCAAATTCAACCGACAACAAACTGATGATAGTTTTGCTATTTTCCCTAGAAAATAAGTTTTGACAGTTCATACGAATCGTTTTCTAAAGAATGAACTGTCAAAGCCAACTTACAAATTGTACTTGGAAAAATGATAAAAAATATTTCAATGTTATTTGCTGATTTTTTTTTTTTTTTTTGTTTTTTATCCAGCATGCAAAGGATTGCATCAAGCAATGTGAGCTACACCAAGTGAAACTGTGTCTCAGCAAATGCTGACAGTGCAGACCAGTCCGATCATATACTTGCCAGCAAATGTTCACCCATCAGGTGGCTATAATTAATGCATATACCCTAAATATTTGGACAAAGTAATTTGAATAAATATATGATAATATATAATAAGCACTGACGCTTTACCCTGGGCTCAAGCTAAGATTTTTTTAACCGCGCAGCAATTTCTTATAATACATGATTAGCACTTTAATCCTTAAAGCACCCAGCAAACGTTTTGGAACAATGAATTAACCTTAAGGTAAATTAAGTTGGTAGGTTTGGAGTTTAATGGCCCACTCAACACTTTAAAGGTCATGTCTTCTTTTTTTCTTCTTCTTCTTTTTTTTTTTTTTTCGCGTTTAAGGACTGTCCGGTCGCCACTCGCCGACAAAGTCAAAGTTCAAACAAACCATACTTAATTAAAGCACATGCATTTTCACACTTCACAGTCACCACCTGGATTATCATTAAGGATTACAGACTACCTACAATTAGGCCGAGTTTTCTCACCTTGATAACGAAGTATTAATATATTCATGCACATCAATAATGATTGCCGCGTTTCATTAATACTTTAATCAATAAAATCAAGGATGAAAGACAATCTCTCTCTCTCTCTCTCTCTCTCTCTCTCTCTCTCTCTCTCTCTCGCTATCTATCTATCTATCCGTTCGTCTTTATAAACCGTTAAATGCCTTACAAACGATACTTTGCTTTTTTTTAATTTTTACTCCGGTATTTTTTGTAAATGCTTTCACATGAGTTAAAATTTGATACGACTACTTTGACCTTTGCGGCTACACAAGCCAAGCCCAGGATAAAAATGAATCTGATTGCTCTAGATCCAAATCAGATGTAGAACGCGGAATCTGATCAGAGTCACCATTGTTTACTTGTGTACAGGAAGTTTTAATAACTTACAGAAAAGTCTGACACCCTTTAAATTTAAAGTGGATCTGTCAAAAGGCACGGATCAGGGCCTTTGTTGTTCGCTACTAGAATGTACCAACTCGTGCAGTCTTATCAGGGCCAGTACGTGATGTTCGCTTTTAGAATATGCGCATAGACGTCTTAACAAGACCTGTGCTGTTCACTGTTTGAATATACTTGTCCGCAGTCTTTGTCGAACCTGCGCTGCTTGCTGTCACATTTTGTATATAGCACCCAATGTTAACTCAGATCAAACTTTGTGGAGTTGCAGGCTGATGTAAGACTACGGTGGTCGCTTATAATAATGTTGTATTGTTGTTAATAATAAGTAGGCATTTATCTGCTGTCTTTCACAATAAGCAGATTTTTTTTAACCGCAAGTATATCCTAATTTCTGTTCTGATATTTCGGAATAAAATTAGATTTGAAAATACTACTACTACTACTACTACTACTACTAATAATAATAATAATAATAATAAAACTAGATTTGAAAAAAAAATATAAATAATCCGCAGTCCGATATCTATGAAAACATATTTGTTGTTTACGTATTTTTAAATTAAAATCTGCTGTCAAGAAATCTGTCGCTGTCCAGAATTCTGTTAATCCATCAGTTACACTTAAACTGACTACCTGCGGGGCACAATTATGTAACCGGGTCCATGTGTTTTTCTCTGATTTGTCTCATCCTCACGACAATTCATACATGTAAAAAAAAAAAATGGTACACGTTCTTTCATGGCATTAACCATATATGTTAACCATCCATTACATAGATAGAAGATGCTGTTATCGTATTTACCCTTTAGCATAATTGTTCTAAAATTTGAACAAGTACAATTTACTACATGATGTAGTGTCTAAAACTTGTTGGATGAGTTGCAAACAGTGTAGACCCTGATGAAAGGCAGCGTTATGCGGCGTCTCATCAGGGTTTATACTGTTTGCTTAGGCCTGTCTGTCCGAATGCCTATGGTAAAAAGGGTATTCACAATATTTCAGTCCAGAAATATTTTAGTATATAAATGAATCAGAGATTGTTTCTTTGGGTCACTTGCGCTGTCTCATCAGAGTATTTGTTGTTTGCTTTTTTAACTTTTGTTCATAGGAAAACCAACTACTGAATAATTATCATAATCACTGTCACTGTAACAATTACTTTAAATTCCATTTACGTGACTCGACTCAAATGATAATTAAGAACAGTGTTAATTTTATTGTTTACAATGTATATATAAATCCCTCAAGGCTATTATTATAGCCATCATTGTCCGGCCAAGATATACTGGAATAGTTATAATGTATAACCACTATGTCATATGTAAAAAATTGAAGATTCTCACTACCCTTCCTTTCGCGCGTTTTATGATCAGGGTCTGTTCGATAACTTTTCCCTGCCAGTATGCTTGTGGCGTAAATTTCGGTTATTAACAAAAGACTGCAAATAACGTGTCCTTACAACAATAAAACAACCTTATGTAATGTACTATTATAAACAAGCATACACTACTCTTTATCATATCACTTATATTTTAGAACACACACACACACACACACACACACACACACACACAAGTTATAATCCGCTGTGAATAAACATGTAGACGTCCTTGCGTGGACTTTTATCATTCGCAAGATTCTATTATTCACAATATTGTTTAAAGTATATATTTCAATCCAGAAAAAAATAACCACTTTTGGTATCAAAATAGAGTGTTAATCGTCTTGCTTCACCTTGATCTAATACCGCCAATATTTTGTCCCATTTCACATATTCCTGATCTCGTGTATACTGAAATTCATCTCATTTTCCTTTTTGTCTACTCAACTTTGACAGAGTTATGACAAACCACATGGCCTTTGTTATATCATAGTATCCGATTTTAAAAATTGTGCAAGCTGCTCTTTCGCTTGGCGTCCAAGAGCAGATTGTAAAGAAGATCTTGGAACCTGGAGTGGTCAGCTCAGTATCCATATAATGTGAAATATCTTGTCAAGTGTCTTGTGCGTAATATTCAGCGAAGCAACTAAAAGTGAGCACTGAGATACTTGCTGTATCTAGACACCGTCGCGTTATGACTGATGGATTCTTGAAGTTGACTTTACGCCCGAATAAAACACACACACACACACACACACACACACACACACACACACACACACACACACATATATATATATATATATATATATATATATATATATATATATATATATATAATGCCCTGCGTATGGTCAGTTAACGCTTAGCACGCTGGGTAAATTTTTCAGCAGACGACATTTTGAAACATTTTCAAATTTTTCACAGAAAAAAAGATTCGACATTTCATGCAAATTACCTATAATTGGAGACAATAAGCACGAAATGTCAAATCCTGTTGTCTAGGAAAACAAATCAATTTGCAGTATCCCAGATTTCTGCACTGTGAATTATATATAATGTTGATACAGCAAAGTCTGGTCGTGTCTACAATGGACGCAATGTGCAGTTCAGTTTTCAGTTTTCAGATTTTTAACGCTGCCAAGCAACTGAGTCACATAGAGGCAGCGCCTTATGCGCAATGTGCCGATGACATTCTGGCTAATGATAGCAATAATAATAGCCTTGAGGCATTTATATATACGTAAACAATAATATCATCTATGTTCTTAATTATTTGAGTCAAGGGGTGGTCGGGTGGTGCGAAGGTGCTGTGTATCTTACATCACTGGGGCGTCCAACTGATATTGGCTTACAGTTGGGCAAGGCCTGCTATCCTTGTAGTGGGTAAGGGTAGAGGGGGAATGTTTTTATTTCTTCTGTTTCTTCACTTTCATTCCTGTTCCTCTTTCTTCCCTGTCCCTCTCTTTCATCTCCTCTACTCTCTCTTCTATCTCTTTTCTCCCTTTCTCTGGGAGACGACACAAAATGACCCTCAAGGGTTGACGTGTCGTTAAACCCCAACACAATCAATCAATTATTTGAGTCGAGTCACGTAAAATGGAATTTAAAGCAACTGTTATAGTGACACTGATTATGGCAATTATTCACGGGTTGGTTCTTCTGTGAACAAAAGTTATGCAAGCGAACAACAAATACCCTGATTAGACTGTGCAAAGTGACCCAAATAAATAATTTCACACGTTAGCCTCAATTCTCATTACAGTCTATTTGCTAAAATATTTCTGGGCCGAAATATGTCTTACTATATACTTACCCTTTTACCGTGTGCTTTCGGACAGACAAGCATAACGCGGCGTCTCATTAGGTCTACACTGTTTTCCACCCATCCAGATTTTTTTAGACTGCATACTGGGTAGTAAATTGTACTTATTAAAATTTCAGAACAAGTATTTAAAGGAGTTGAGGTGTCCAGATACTTAGGGTAAATACAGTTACAGCATTTTATTCCTGCACAAGTTCTTTTTTATACGCGTAAACATTGTCGTGAGGATTTGACATATCTAAGAAAAACACATGGCCTAGGTTACATAAGTGTACTCCGCAGGTGGTCAATTTAAGCTTAACTGGTGGATTAGTAGAATTCTGGACAGCGACAGTTTTATGGACAGCGAATTATAATTTAGAAATTTGTGAACAACAGATGTGTTTTAATGGATATTGAACTATGGATTATTTATATTTTAATCTAATTTTATCCCCTCCCTCCCCCCATCCCCCGCCCATATCATGTGAATTTAACTGAACTTAGAACATGCATGCAGTTTTAAAAATCTGCCTATAACAAAAGACCACAAATTAATGTATACTTGACGATAAAACAACCTTATGATACGCGACCACCGTAGCATTACATGAGCCTGCACATCTCATCTGATTTTACATTTGGTGCTACATATAGAATGGTCCTTGAATAACATATGATAAAAAAATATTGAAACAACTCAAAGAAAGACGCAAAGATAGTACGAATATGGCAAAATTAATAAGTAAAAACAATTATAGATGCACTGTAAATGATTTTCTTTTTGCATATTCTTTATTCAGTTTTTTACAAAAATAATCTATCAGTGACTTTTGATGTGATAACTTAATATTATCTGCACAAGACATACATTATTTCAAAATACTTTAAATTTGTGAGCCTACATATTCACAAAAATAGCCAGGATAAATGTCTTGTAAAGTTATCTGCTGTCTGTTTATTAGAGTAAAACTGTCACAGAGCAAAAGTTGTCCTTCTTGCATGCGACAATCCTACTTGACCTATTATGCCCCTACTAAATATTGACAAGTTAACTCAAACAGATGGGAGTTATGGCCTGCACAAGCTATCGGTTTCACGGGAGATTAGTATATAATGGAGAAAGTTCTCTTGCACGCAACACACGACTGGTCCTTATCTATGCCTCTGTCAAATACTATCAAAACATCGGAAAGCAATTAGAAGTTATATACAAAACAATTCGACTAAGAAATTCGTTCAGATGAGATAACTAGATAGAGAACAAGGGAAGAGTTATTCTTCTTGTGTATGGCATCTACCCAATATTTTTGAATTATCTCAGACAGTATGGAAGTTATGGTCTGCACAAGGTTTCGGCTTCACGGGACATATAACGAAGAAAGTGAGAGTTGTCTCTCTTGCCAGCGACACGCCCAAGAGGCAGATGACTTTATGGTCTGGAGTGGTACGTGTACCACTTTCTGTCAAAGAAACTCAAAGAACAGCTGAAGTGTAGATAATTGTTACAATAACTACTGGTAAAACTAAAAGAAGTCTATATCCATCGAGTGGTATACGTACCACTTTGAGAAAAGAATCTTAAATCAATATTTTAACATTTATTGATTAATATTTCTATGTGACAAATAAGCAGATGAATTTCTGGTCTAGAGTGGTACGTGTACCACTCCTTTTCATTGAGGAAACCAAAAGATTATCTGAAATAAGATAACAATTTTCACAATAACAACAATCTCAAGTGGTCAAAATCCAGGGAGTGGTACTCGTACCACTTTGAATGAAGTAAAAAAAATATTTATTTTCAAAACCTATGGGTTTGAGAGAAAATGGATTTATGGTCTGGAGTGGTACGTGTACCACTTGCTGTGAAGAACCGGAAGATTATCGGTAGTGGAGAGCACAACTGTTACAATAACAACAATCAGAAAAAAGTCACAATCCAGAGAGTGGTACGTGTATCACTTTAAGACAAGGGTCTTAAAATCAATATTTTCAAATTTATGGTAAATATGTCTATGGGGCAAAGAAGCAGATGAATATCTGGTCTAGAGTGGTACGTGTACCACTCCTTGTCATTGAGGAAACAAAAGGTTATCTGAATTAAGATAACAACTTTTACAATAACAACAATCTCAAGTGGTCAAAATCAAGGGAGTGGTACACGTACCACTTTAAAAGAAGTCTAAAAATAATTATTTTCAAAGTTATGGTAAATATGCCTATGGGTTTGAGAAACAATGGATGTATGGTCTGGGGTGGTACGTGTACCACTTGCTGTTAAGAACCGGAAGATTATCGGTAGTGGAGATAACAACTGTTACAATAACACAATCAGAAAGAGGTCACAATCCAGAGAGTGGTACGTGTACCACTTTAAGAGAAGGGTCTTAAAATCAATATTTTCAAATTTATGGTAAATATTTCTATGGCAAAGAAGAAGATGAATGTCTGGTCTAGAGTGGTACGTGTACCACTCCTTGTCATTGAGGAAACAAAAAATTATCTGAAATAAGATAACAACATTTACAATAATAACAATCTCAAGTGGTCAAAATCAAGTGAGTGGTACACGTACCACTTTAAAAGAAGTCTAAAAAACATTTATTTTCAAAGTAATGGTAAATATGCCTATGGGTTTGAGAAACAATGAATTTATGGTCTGGTGTGGTACGTGTACCACTTGCTGTTAAGGTGCGGAATTTTATCGGTAGTGGAGATAACAACTATTACAATAACACAATCAGAAAAAAAGGTCACAATCCAGAGAGTGGTACGTGTACCACTTTAACAGAAGGGCCTTAAAATCAATACTTTCAAATTTATGGTAAATATTTCTATGGAACAAAGAGATGGCTGGATTTTGAACCTGAAGTGGTACGTGTACCACCCCTGTCAAAGCAACAAGAAAGCTGGGGATGTTATGTTATCCAGTTGTAAAACAGTCCTTATGAGAGTAAATTGTATTTGGATTATCATAAGGAGTGGTACGTGTCCCACTCCTTATGCCAAAATGCCAAAATATATACCTTTAAAACCTTAAATATAGCATATATTTTACCTCTATGCAAAAACATACACCTTTTAAAACCTAAAATATAGCATATATTTTACCTCTGTTTTGCAGAAGTAAAAAAAATACATGCATTTTTGGCCATTTTTACCCCCTCAAAACAGCTAAATCTGTTGCAAAAAGACTACCGTGTTGTAAAATCTTCTTTTAAATTATCATCAGTTGTATGTACTTCGTTCTTCTTTTTTCCTATAGACGTTTATTAACTCAATTACGCCTAGCGTCCTATAAAAGGGACCTTGGCAAACAGTGTAGACCCAGATCAGCCGTCACAGAATACGGCGTCTGATCAGGGTCTTCACTGTTTGCATAAATTTAGACAATTCTACAAAAAATGGTTACAATAAAAAAATAATAACCAGACACCCATTATATTGGAAATGGATCGGTCGGAAGAGTGAAAGTGGAAAAGTCCATTCGACGTAAATCGGTAAATAGAAGGTTAAACAACAAATAGTGTGTCTTGTGAGCCGCGACAAATATATATATTTGTCAATATCCTCAACGCTTATTTAATAACAACTTATTAGTGGTGGACATTTATTAAGAAACGTGTTATATTATTTATTTTACCATTTGTATACTTCATTTTCGATCTATTTTTTAAATAAAAATAAAGCGTATATATGTACGTAATGTCTGATGTAAACTTAGTTTTATTAATGCATATCGCTTTAACTGACGTACAGTTCAGAAGGCATTTCTTTTTACCAAGGGGAAAATATATTCTGTCAAGTATACGTAGTCTTAATTTTCTTATTTTTTCAATAAAAGTAATTATTTAAAGTATACTAAGCACACGTCTTTTGGACCGTTCGTCAATCCATTACGAAAACACGCCTATTCATATATGTTGAAAATTTCACCACCAAAAAAATGAAAATTTTCAGATAAAAAATTCTAATATTTTTCATATTTCTGCCCAAACAATAGATTGTGGTTCTAACGAGTACACACAATCTATGTTTTTGAGCAAAATAAGAAAAATAATGTATACCCCTGTAAACCCCAGTTTTACTATATAAAAGTGGGGTTTAAGGGGGTCAAAATTATATAGCCGTGTTTTCGTGATGTTAATCTCCAAGTGTATCAATGTTTTATTTCTGTTGAGTCCCCCCTCCCCCCTCCACCCCATCTTTGCTTCATTAGAGGCTATATCCGTGATGCATTTATTGCCCGTAATGATTCGTGGATCAGTTAGAAGACCTTCACACGAACCTAACAAGTATTTATTATAATTTGAAAGCTGAGGGCGAGAGTAAGAGTCCCGTGGGGCTGGCTTGGGACCCCGTTGGTTCGTTGCTGACAGTTCCAGGGCGGTACTTTCATTGTGGTACTTTTTGTTGTTTGCTGTGTGGTGTTTCGCTTTCTAATCTGTTTCTTTTCTGAATGTTGTAAGTTTAAGATATTCACTTAAAGTTTGGTAACAGAGTTGCCACCGTTTGTAGACAGAGTTGCAAACTCTGTTTGCCACCTGTTCATTTTGTGGCTGCTTAATTGTATTTGTCTGTCTTTCCCTTTGGTATTGGAGCTTGATGTGGATCTAATTGTATCTGTGCCTGATTTCACTTATTTACTCTGAATACTATCTATACACATGGAAAAAAGTTAAGCATCGCCCACAGTTTGACAAAACATTTTTATTTCGATTTGATAAACAATCCAGCTAAGAAGCAAAACCGAAATATTATTGAATCATTGTATAAATGGGTATATTAAGAGTCAGGATCACAATGTTATCATTTAAAATCACGGCTTTTACTGGCTTGCAAGTCCAGTTGATTTGGATGCATTTTTGTTTTGACAAAAACTGCATATAATTACAAGTATGGTCCTATAGGCCACCAAAGAAGTCAGATTAGAACATGAGTGTCTTCCAAAGTTAGCACTATCGAAGACAATTAATTTCAGTACCTTTGAGTCAGTATTTTATCTAACCTCCTTGAACCGCAATGATAGCATCCAGACGCCTCCTCATACCCTGGACCAGTCGTTTATCCGCTGCTGAGGGATTTGCTGCCATTCCCGATGCAATGCAGCCTCAAGTTCAAGTAGTGTCTGCACTGGAGGAGTGATTTCACGAATTTGCCGGCGCAGAATGTCCCACAAATGTTCAAGAGGATTCAAATCAGGACTGCGAGCAGGCTACGGAAGTGTTGAAATCGCATTTTGACGCAAACATCCAATCACCGCACGTGATCTGTGAGGTCTTGCATTGTCATCCATAAACACTGGTCTTGTTAAAAGGGGATGGTCATCAAAATGGGGAATTACAGTAGTTTCAAGAATGTCCGTTTGGTACTTTTGTCCAGTAAGGGTCCCTTGCACAGTAACCAGATCAAGCTTACAATCATGCGATACACATTCCCATACCATTATTGAGCCTAAACCGAAAGGAACAGTTTCCTGGATGTGCCTTTGAGAATAAGCAGTATTTCGCTGCCTCCAAACACGCACACGGCAATCAGTCATATGGAGAAGAAACCGACTTTCATCCGACCAGTGAATTTTTCTCCAAGACCGGATATTCCAGTTCCTGCGTTGCTGGCACCAGTACAAACGCGCTGCCTTTTGTTCCGGAGTAAGCATTGGTCGTCTGATAGGCTGACGAGCACGATAACCAGAAGCCCGGAGCCTATTACGAACTGTTCTGGTTGACAATGGCCTGTTTGGCAGCCATCTTTGCTTCACAACAGTACTGGTTAAGAACGGAAATCGTTGAACAAGTCTCAGTAACGCCCCGTCTTCCCTTCGTGACGTCTTTCGGGGCCTCCCTGAGCGTGCTCTGTCCTGTACGTGATTGGTTTGCTGAAATTTATTGAGCAGGCGACAAATGATTGACTGACTATACCCAAGGCGACGGGATATTTCTCGCTCGGATAGCCCAGCGTTACTCATTCCAATAATCTGTCACCGAGTGGCGTTTGACAGTCTTCTACGAGCCATAGCACATGTACACAAGTTAGATTCAAGCACTGGTTCATTAGTCTGTTCGTTATTAACATAAGACAAAACAGCATTATTTTCATGCATGAGGGTACCATGAAATTCATGCTAACCACGTCTGTATTATATAGTCGTGGACGATAAAAAGTATATGTATGTATGTACGGAAGCCAAGTGTCATCGTGTATCAAAATTTTAAGTGCCTATATTTTAATCAGGAAATATGGCGCTAAAAAACCGCAAGCGATGCTTAACTTTTTTCCATGTGTATATTTTATCAGTGTTCAAAAATGTATTAATTAATGTAAACCCATCGACTTTGGAAGAGTGTCCTATAATCAACCCGTGAATCCATTCGTCAGTCCGTCCGTCCGTCCGCGGTCAGCTAGCAAAAATGGTGATACTTTAAACAGTTAGTTATATACATACATATAGATACCGACACGATCAAGCTAAACGGGTTTGCTAAATGCCAGTTTTCATTTCCCTGTGCTAAGCTCTTGCATATGCAAGAATCAGGCTGGCTGTGCACCTTAGCGATAGTTGATTTTATAAAGCAATGAGTAAATATATTCAGTAGGATCCCGGAAATATATCTAAAGTTGTCGCATGAAACCAAAATAATGGGAGACGGACGGAAAGAAAGATGAACACACGGACATTTTATAAGGCATGTATACTATGTTGATCTGTTTATCATTGGAACTCCATAGTGTCCATAGTGTCATAAATAAATATATACCCGAATTAACTGAGATACAGCAAATAATGAGGCGGACCGACAATTATTTATTTCAACTTGGTAATATTGCAACTAAACTTAATGCATTGACATTAAATTTTCAAGCCGTTCTGTGAAATACTTCCAACACCCCACCCCCACCCACCTCCGGTAATTTCCATTAAATTGTGTTGGCAAACAAATTAGTTAAGATACCGAGCAAATGTCACAATCACAAAGCCAAGTCATCCCAAATCCTCATATGAGATTATATAGAAAGAGAAGTTCATATGGTGGCTTAACGACCAGTATTTTTTTTTCGAGGCGATGACCCTTGAAAGCAATAAAGTTAGACAATTATAAATAGCGTTTCCGCTTGCTAGTCTCGGCAGATTAAAAAAGAAAACGGCATTTTTGTGTCAATTCTGTGTTATGGACCCTTTGTGGCAGGGTATCGTAGTGGTGATATAATTACATAAGGCATGTATACTGTTGATATTTATATGGCGGGAACCTCGATGTGTCGTAAATAAATATCTAACACCCGACCTCTTTTGGTATATAATTGACGAAGCCGGACAAAAACTGATTCCTGTGACGAGAAACACATTTGTAATGATATAATGACCAATGATCACCAAGTGCATTTTCCATTCCTTGAATAGTATAGGTGGCATGTGTTTATACCCATCCAGCAGAAGCATGACCTTTCCGAGGTTTTACTGTATAAAGTATATAAAACACGGAGTAATTTTTACACGGAAACAATTATTAAGTAAAATGTAGACAACAAGCTGTTCTCTGAATTGACTAATGTTCGTGAGTCGAAAGATCTGGGTTACATACTTTATTGACGCTGCACTTGTTGGTATACATTCTAGCTCTAAATGTCTTACTTGTAACATTACACACACCAATAACCTCTGACTTTTTTGCAAGCTCTTTGTAGAATTTGGCCACCGAAGTAAAATCGGATCTAGGTACGTATTCTTACAGGAATTTGTAAATGCAAAATTGCAATTCTGTCTAGGATTACGCCACGACTGAAACTTTGTGATATTTATGGTATAATATCTCACCTAAGCAACAAGTCTTTAATTGCAATGGTTAACCTCAAATGATTCCAGTAAGGAGCATTATTGTGGCAAATACAGAGTTATCGGCATAATGCGCCATTAAAATATAGTTTATAAATATTAGAATAGCTGGTTATCTTCGAAGAATGACATTTCGTTCTATAATAGAGTTCTTATCGCGCTTTATTAAGAATGAACCGGTATAATTACAATGGATATTCTGAATACGAACTTATTAGAAGTCGATTTTACGTTAATACCACTTTAATACATGTTTAATAGGAATTCTCCCTGTGTCGATAATAAAACCTCCAGCAATAAATTAAATGAGTTCTTGAACATTTGGAAAACTTACGTTTCCCTATAATGAATGCATTATCCGCAACCGCTGTCACTGTAAATAAAAACTATAAACAGACACATTGCGAAAAAACGCCTATGCAAATATGTAGAAAATTTCATCTCCAAAAACTTACAATTTTCAGATAAAAAGCTCTGACATTTTTCAAATTTCTGCTCAAAAAATAGATTGTGGGTATTCGTTAGAACCGCCTCGGGGAGGCGGTTCTAACGAGTGCCACAATCTATGTTTTTGAATAGAAATAAGAAAAAATATATACCCCTGTAAACCCCAGTTTTACTATATAAAAGTGGGGTTTAAGGGGGTCAAAATTATATAGACATGTTTTCGTGATGGCAAACAGAAATGCACAAATACTGACCCCTTTATCAAGTGTATCCAGTTTCATTCAAACAACAAATCACGAAAACATACCTTTATAATTTTAACCCCTTAAACCCTACTTTTATATAGTAAAACTGGAGTTTACAGGGGTATAAATTATTTTTCTTATTTCTGCTCAAAAACATAGGTATAGGGTACTCGTTAGAACCGCCTCGGCGAGGCGGTTCTAACAAGTATCCACAATATATGTTTTGAGCAGAAATATAACAAAATGACAAATATCAGAATTTTTATCTGAAAACTTCTAGGTTTGGTGGTGAAATTTTCAATATATTTGAATAGGCGTGTTTCGTAACGGCTATGTACATGAAGAAATTCCAGGGTACACCTGATCTTTTTCTGTTGTTTGCACTCTAATGTTCTTACTAGATTTTTGTAATAATTGTTTTGATGCAGGACGCCATAGAAATCACATATCACACATCAGATATTTCTCCTTTGATTCATATAGATTTCACACTATAGTACATACTGTATTTATCTGTAGTATTTTGACAGACGGGTCTAATCAAACAACGTTGACCCAGAGGTCTGACGCTTCTCTGTCATAACTGTTTGTCTCCCTTCTGTAAAGAGTTGTATGTAAGAAAAAGAAAGGAAAAAAGAATCTACTTGGGAACAAAATATGTTTTTTAAGCAAAACACTCATCAAAGAATAATTATGTCTGTAAATTAAAAGCCTTTCAAGATGAACATTTTGGTGAACATTTTATCAAACTGCTTAAGAAATATGAAAGTTCTTGGAGTTTGAAATTTTAGAAAAGACTGTCATTGAAGTTGAACAGACTGTCATGGAAACTGATACTTTTGTGTGTAAGTGACGTCATAACAATCTACGAGTAGTTTAAAATGCAAAGTCCACTTGTATAACAATATTTTATTGCTTTCAACTATAAATATGTTTTTTGTGCATATAAGATGTCAACTAGCTTCTATAAGCAACATAGTATGGTCAAAACAATGATTTTATTTGTCTTTTTTTTTAAATATAAACTTTTAATTATATATTCAAAATGGCGGCTTCTTGCTAACTGGTGTAAAACTATAAACTTTAATATCTTTCGTATGTCTCAATCGATTTTGATACTGTGTGCATTAAAATGCTTGTTTTCTAAAGCTGGACATTTTCAAGCATATAATTAATTTAGTGAATCTTTCTCTTTAAAAGAGGGACTGACCTTTTTTCAAAAGGGCATGTATACAGAGAGAGAGAGAGAGAGAGAGAGAGAGAGAGAGAGAGCACCTTAAATATACTTAGCAAAATGGAACAACAGTGCTGTTAAAGATCCAGAACCCGATCCTCTTTCACTGAGTAGGTGATAAATGCAAACAAAATTTAATAATATATATCATACGGTTTAAATTAAATATATAAAACTGCTAATGAAATAAGCTTCAAAGAGTGTAGTTGCATTATTTTCTTATCCTTACTCATATCAAGCAGGAAGTTATACGAATTATTAAGAATGATCTGGTATTTGATTAAAATAGCACAGGGAGAGACACACACGTAGATGTGATAAGAGTACCTACCTGCGCCATATCAATCTGTTATATATTGCATTTTTCTTATATAGACTAGTCAAAAAATATAATCAAAATATATCCCACACTAAATAAATACAAACAGATTGATTGCAGTTATATAGATATCAATCTATCTAGCTTAACTTATATATACAGAGAGAGCCGTGGTTCAACTATTGGTTTTCATTTACTCTGGCATACAGTAGAATTAGCCATGAGTACTCGTCTTTGTTTATTATAGTGATTAATTTGATTTTTATGTTTTCGCTTTGATGCATTGACCGAGTTGGGAGCCTTTATGCGAACCGAATTTTTATGTATTTCTGTATTAAGAGTAGCATCGGGAACCAGGGTGAAGTTAGCTAGCTGTAAAATTGTTTAAACCGCTACCGACCGTTCTAAGGCGGTGGTCCCGGTGTTGGTCTTACTCTTTGTTGCTTTGTGGGTTATTCTACGAGGCGATTTGTTGTATGTCTTTCCGTGTGTCATTTTGTTCTTGTTTTTTTTTTTTCAGTCCTTTTAGTATTGCGATTACCTCGCTTGGGGAAGAGAAAGCTAATCTTAGTGCTTTTCGTACGTTTGTTCGGTTTGTGCTTGTTTAGATTTGTCGGTTTCCTCTTCCTCTTGAGGTCTGGGAAGGGCTGCGGTATGTGATTGTGGCACTCCCTGGACTTTTCTCTTACCTTTTTTAGTTAATCATTACAGATAATATTGAGTTAATCAAAATGCATCTATCTATAGTCAAACTGGATCTAAAACAGACTGTTGATTTAAGCAAGATTGACAGGGCATGCCTTTAAAAGAACAAATTTCGTTAAACATTTTATCACAATAAAAATAAAAGTTAAAATACATAGGTTAAATGTTCTAAGAGTTCAGCATGTATATGCATTCAAAGCCAAACTAATTAGCTTGTGTAGAATACTGTCTAACAGAGTACTTCATATGCTGTCACTTGCACTTCAGAATTCTACTGGTTTTCTATTTATCTTCAAAATTATATTAAGATAAAATTTTTTACTATGCTCGTATACTACCTATTCCGGGCTTTACTATTTACCCTAACAAGGCGATTAAATATTTCTGAAGTTCTGAAATGACTATATCGCATTCGATATAATATACCACACATAACCCTATAAGCAATATCGTTGTGTTCAGATTAGTCATTGTAATTTTGACACCATTTTTTGTTAAAAAAAAAGAAAAGTATGCTATAGATACTCACTTCAGTTGCGTCGACAAGTCTAGGCAATTCTTTATAAAAAATATATATTGTCGGAACCCATTTGAATTGCCTCGACAATTTCAAATGGGTACCAAAAACATTATAAAGAAAATTAGAAAAAAAAATGTAGAATAATTACAACTGCATACGACCCTCACGAACTATTCTGCTGATCTTTTTTTAACGTGTTTCCTTATTAGATGCATATTCTACTCAGTTAAATTTTCTAGTAATACTGAAAATCCTAAGCGCACAAGGCGGTAATAATGTCAAATATGGCAGTAAATTCTATTTAAATTTGCTTCGTTTAGAATCCAGCACATTCAATATTCTTTGAATTTGATAACCTCACGTAGTTTAAAGTAGCTTTGAAAGAAATTTTACCGAATAACTGCATCTTTAAACAACCAATAGAACAGCCCAGTTAGCATTCTTTATAAATCTATAGTGGGCCGTTATCGGCCCGTCAGCTACCCTGACGGGCCGCTAACTGCCCTCTATAGATTTATGTAGAATGCTTACTTGGAGAGCACCCCATCCCCTAATCGGAACAACATTTAGGCAAAATTTGACGTTTTGTTTCAATATTAAGAAACTGACCTTTCGGAGCCAAAATAAAAATGAACATGTGTAAATATAGTATCTGATCTAGTAACGAAATATGCAAACATAACGGCATACACTACCTAAATCTCCACCTTGTTGAGATATCTAATTATTACCAAGCGCAAGAAAAATTTATTACTAACGCTTAGCATGATGGGTAAAATTTCAGCAGACAACAATTTAAAATACTTGTTTTCTTATTTTACTAGAAAACAGGATTCGATATTTCATGCAAATTGGAGACAGTTTGCTTGAAATGGCAAAGCCTGTTTCTAAGGAAAACTAAAGAAAATATTTCAATATGCCTTCTGCTGAAACGTTTACCTGCACGCTAAGTGTTAAATATTACCAGGTCTTGAAAATATTAATTATACAACGATAAAAAAATCAAATTTATATGTTGTCAATACTAGTATATTTCATTCTGTCAGTCACGTAAACCGGTTTATGCAAACTGCATGTACTCCTATCATTAGTTATGAAAATTGGAGTATAATATACGAGATACGAGCTTACGCTTTGCAAAGTAGACAACATGTATTGGTTTGTACTGTTTTCTATGTGTATGTAAACTGTTTGGTACCTCAGCTACTTCTATGAGCCTTTTTCACTACGTATATTGTCTGAATGGACATACGAACTATAACTTTTTGTCATATTTGACTACTGATTTCAATAATAACACATCTGTTTACAATTTCCGTCCTCTCACTATCATCTAATATTTTACAATATTGCAATCACAGTTTCCTTCTTCTATTTTCTTACTTCTAATTTCATTAGATAGAGTATAAAAATGTAAGAGTCTTAAATAATTTTGTTAGAATCATTTAAGAGGTCGGGTGTAAGTCCGAAGTAAATAATAAGAAAGTACTTAAACTAGACCTTTGAAGTTTGACAGAATGTGGTTGAGAAACTGAGATTTTTCAACCTTACTTGTATATCGAGCACCTAATTAACCTTGATCCGTTGAATAATGTTTACAGTCTTTCTATGATCTGCTATTTATATAAGTGTCTCAGACATGACAGGCAAATAAATCGTGTCTTTCTTTGATCCTCAACCTCAGAAAACGTACCGTTTTTACGCGCACCAAAGAAGTTTGATATCAGTCTGCGCATCTGCAGTCTGATCTGAATCTTAGCTGTCCGCATGAAGTAACTAGGCATCCTTGGGTAGCAAAAATTGTGCACAGCGAATATCCTTATCAGCCTGTGTGAATATGAATCTTTGCTTAGCGCACATGTTCAAAGTTACATTATCTGACGTTACGGCTCCTTTAATACCAGTGTTATTAACCCTTGTCATGCTGAATAAATTAAGATGTCATGCCCACTTCTAATTTCCAGCCAATCAGATTACTTGATCAAGGTTTTTGATAGAAAATCACATATCTAATGACAAACAGTACAGATCCAGATCAGTTGGCTTCTTCAGAAGCAAACTGATCTGGATCTACACTATTTTCTAAGACAGAGCATGTCGTGTTTAGCAAGAGAATGGTTAACATTCTAATTATATCGTTTTGCCAAAGGCTTCAGTTAGCATTGAAGTATTCGTCTACGGATCATGTAATAAATAACTTCCTGTCCTGGAAGGATATGTTACATCTTTTGTGATCGTTTGATAATGAAACATGTTTGCCGCTATTATAACCATAGCTCGTTAATGGGGACCATGTACGTTACTATGGAAACCATAACTCGCTTAATAGTGAAAACATGTACGCTAGAATGTTAACTATCAATAGCTCGTTACTGCTACCGTAGCCCGCTTTATGGTGAAATATATACGATACTATGATTATAATAGCCTGCTTTATGATGAAACAGGTAGGTAAATATGCTTGTATTGGCTCGCTTAATGGTGACACATATACGTTACTAAGCATGCACTAGCTCTCTCAGTTGTGACGTAACTATGCTTACGTAACTATGCTTACAATAGCCCGCCGAATGGCGAGGCATGTGCTCTACTATGCTTACAATAGTCCGCTTAATGGAGAAGCATATACGTTACTATACTTACAATAGCCCTATTAATGGTGAAACAGGTACATTACTATGTTTTCAATAGCCCGTTTACGTTACTCTGCTTACAGAAGACCGCTTAATAATGAAACAGGTGCGCTACTATGATTAAAATAGCACGCTTAATGGTGAAACATATACACTGGTAGGTTTACAATAGTCCACTTAATGCTAAAAAAGGTATACTACAATGCGAAAAAAATACACACTTTCTTTGTTAATGAATGATATAAGCCGTATCATAAAAATAAACCTTCCGGCATGTGTGCTCAGCGAAGATTCAGATCAGCCTGTGCATCCTCTTAAAAGGAATTGTATCCTTGGCTATCTTGAGCGCTTACTGAGACGACTGTTCAACCTGACTGAGTTGCCACCTTGCCGAGCACACATATCCCTGAGGTACATTTTCTCATGTTACGGCTCATTATATCGGCACAATATGGAGAAACAAAGACAAGACATGGCACTCCCTGGACATTTCTCTTACGATTAACTCGCTCGGGGAAGAGAGAGATAATCCTAGAGCTTTTCGTGCGTTTGTTCGATTTGTACTTGTTTGGATTTGTCGGTTTTCTCTTCCTCTTGGGGTCTGGGAAGGGCTGCGGTTTGTGATTGTGGCACTCCCTGGACTTTTCACTTACCTTTTTTATGACAACGTTTCCTGCTATTCAAAATAATAGCAAGCGATTATCCATCACACTATAACTTATACTAGTATACTAAGGTATGCTAAGTAGAGATTATTATACGGCAATTTTCGTATCATACCCCATATCAACATAAGATACCCTTATCAGCCCGAGGGCTGATATGGGTCGAGGGTTGATATTGGGTATGATATGACATTTATGAAATTGCCATTTAATAATCTATTTATCTCACATGTATCTTCCAGACATTATTTTATCTTAATCGATGAGTCTGTCTGCTATCGACTGCAGCGTTCTTTCGCACATTTCTCTGCGAAGTTGCCGATATTGTGACGATGTGTCCTCTCGTCCCGACGACATCATATCGATTTGACAAGATGGCGGCTGATGACTAGTCACGCGGATAACGTGTTTTTTTTAAATAGAACAGAACAGTAAAGGGCAAGGCCGTCGAGTGCTCCGAATGCGGTGATATGGGATTTTTGTCTGGGCTATAGAGCCGTTTCACCCACGTGACCTGGTGATATGGGTTTTCTGTCAGGGCAAAAAAGCCGTATCACCCACGTGACCCATTATCACACCTTTTACGCTCTACAAGAGTGATATGTGCCTGAAAGCCATGTTAGTCTCACATATGCAAAATGAACATATTTTCTGGTAAATGTATAGTAAATAGAGATTATTATATTTTCTAGTAAATGTATAATGAAAAGAGAGTATTATATGACAATTTTCATACCATACCCCATATCAACCAGAGATACCACTATCAGCCCGAGGGCCGAAGGCCCTCGGGCTGATATGGGTCGAGGGTTGATATAGGGTACGATATGAAAATTGCCATATCATAATCTATTTATCATACATTGTTTTTGACTATTTGATATCGTACGCGAAGTCAAAGGCAAAACCGCCGAGCGTTCCGAATGTGATAAAGGTGTTTTTGCCCGGGCAAAATAGCCGTATCACCCACGTGACCCAGTGATATGTTTTTTGTTTTTTTGTTTTTTTTTGCCCGGGCAAAAAAGTCGTATCAACCACATAACCCATTATCACACCTTTTGCGCTCCACAAGAGTGATATGTGCTTGAAAGCCATGTTAGTATCAGAAATGCAAAATGAACATATTTTCTAGTAAATGTATGATAATATACTATATTTGTTTTATGTCTCAGAAGTTCTAAATTATCCTTGAAAAAGGAAATGAAACAGTTTTGGGAAAAGCAGCTCTGTCACAAATGGTTCTTCGAGCATGGGCAAAATGCATATATTCAGGTTCATCACACGCGAGCGCAACTTTTTGTCATCCGGGCATTTGCTCTCCCCTGATACATTCTATCGTGTCCAATGATTCTGGTAGCGGACAGCGAAGGCGCTGATTAGACTGCGCAAATGCGCAGGTTGATTTGGGCCTTCGCTATCCGCATATAGCCGAATACACATTTTCGCGTGGCGCAGCCTATTTGAACCGCAAAATGTATTTTGTGATAAATCATCAGTGAAAGGAAGCTGGTAATTTTTCAACTTCACCAGCAAACAGCCACTAATCCATTCTGACAAAGCATAATGTTTGTATCAAGATTGCGTTTCAAATAATCTACTTACTTCATTTCAATGCTTTGCAACAAAGCTATTTGAGCCCAAACTCTTTTGCTTGTGTAAAGAAATTAAATGTTATCAGCTATGTTATTGGGTTTTTTATCATTTATTCTACAGCGGCAATCAGCCTAATTACTTTTCTGTATACTTCAATTATAGAAACATACTCGTATAAGTGAAACTATCCAGGAAATGCCACAGTCACGAAGCAAAGCCTCCCCAAGGCACTAAAGAAGGAGAGACGAGGAAAAAATGTCAAAACAAAGGCACTTATAAAATCAGCGATGCACAAACAAAGAAGAACTGCACATAAGAACCGCATAGGAGTGTTTAGAAGGAAAACTACTCTTGGGTGCGGGGGTCTTAAACAAGTTTAGAGTTTGACTCAACTCGGACTAATAGAATGTTTCTTTTCTGCCAAATTTGGTCTCAGATTATATCACAGTTGACCTCAGACTAACATATAGCACAAAAGATTGAGTATATTAGCATATTTTGCATGTATAGCACGCTAAAATTAGAATCTGCCCATCGTCCGCCCACCCCTTTCAAACAATGTGTCTTCTGAAGTCGCTAAGTTAAAGTTTATCAAATTACATGTGGAACCGCCTTCGATTAAGGAAACAAAGTATTGCTATAAGTATAGTTATAAAACTTTAGAAGCTGTGTATGCATCCTGTATGGTTATAAAAAAGTAGGGGAAAAGTCCAGAAAGTGCACAATCACAAGCCCCAGCCCTTCCCAGAGACCAAGAGGAAGAAGAAACAGACAAAACCAAATAAGTGCAAATTGAACAAACGTACGAAAAACACTAAGATTAGCTCTCTCCTCCCCTATCAAGGTAATCGCAATGCTAAAAGGACTGAAAAACACAAGAACAAAATAACACAAGGCAAGACTTAAAAAAAATCGCCCTGTGGAATGAACCACAACGCAAAACAGAGTAAGACTAACACCGGACATACGCCTTAGAACGGTCAGTAGAAGAAACCACCGGGAGGTTTGTGTGTGTGTGTGTGTGTGGGAGGGGGGGGGGGAGGAGCTGTTAAAGCACTTTTACAGCTAGCCAACTTCACTTTGGCTCCCGATGCTAGTCTTAAAACAGAAATACATAAACATTCAGTTTGCATAAAGGCCCCCAACACAGTCAATGCATCAAAGCGAAAACATAAAAAATCAAATTAATCACTATGATAAACAAAGACGAGTACTAATAGCTAATTTTACTGTATGCCAGAGTAAATGAAAACTAATAGTTGAACCACGGCGGGCCAAGCCAAAGAAATATCGTCAAGCCCCAACCCACTGGTTAAAGTTTTACAAAGAGGCCGTAATTGGGTCTGAAGCCCGAACTGCCGTCGTGCGATCAATTTGTAAAGCATAGCCATCAACAATGATTGGGTCGATAACTAGGCATGCAGTCTGTCGCATAATATGAAGGACAACTAGGTTCTTCGAGGGGTATTGGAAAGTTAGTGGCAACAAGGGCGAGTGATATATAAGAGTTAGGTTTTCTGATCAAGTTTCTCTCCGTCAGTCCTTCAAGGATGAATCCGTGTACTTACACACTTTCTCTAAACATTTTATCCAGTAACAAAAGCCATTTAAGTGCTGCTTTTCGTATACTGTATAAACACTGGTAAATTATCCTTTCCACTGTACTATGTGATATAGTGGCTGCCCATTCAGGGTTTTTGCTGGTACTCTGATTTCCTTCACAAAGAAAGGCCACAAAACGCCAACATATGCGTTTTCGAGAATGCATCTATGAGTTCACTGAGCTGTCTCTGTAATGGGATTAAAATAAATAAAGTTAAGCTATAAGATTCGAGACGACATTTCTTGATATGGCTGTTTAACCAAAAGGGAGAAAGATGACAATAATAGAAACAATGTTTTTTTTTCATTGTTTATTCATCGTCTCTTCTCCTTTCGTCTCAAGAAGGCTGTGCTTCATGATTGTGGCATATCCTTCGTATCGTCACTGAATGATTAAAGTGATAAAAACGAAACGATAAAAATGCCGTCTGCCTAGGCGCCATACATAAACCTATAGGTAAAGTATTCAGGAAAGTCCACAATTATAAAGCACTGCCTTCCAGAGGCACCAAAGAAGGAGTGACGAAGATCAAGAAATGGCAAAACAAATGCCACATATGAAAAAAAGGTAAGAAAAAAGTTCAGAGAGTGCCACAATCACAATCCGCAGCCCTTTCCAGACACCAAGAGGAAGAGGAAACCGATAAAACCAAACAAGCACAAATCGAACAAACGTACGAAAAGCACTAAGAGTAAGTAGCTCTCTCTTCCCCAAGCAAGGTAATCGCAATGCTAAAAGGACTGAAAAACACAAGAACAAAATAACACAAGGTTAAGACATAAAACAAATCGCCTCGTAGAATAAACCACAAAGCAACAAAAAGTAAGACTAACAAAGGGACCACCGCCTTAGAACGGCCAACAGAAGAAAACCACCGGAGAATTTAAAGCAATTTTACAGCTAGCCAACTTCACCCTGGGCCCCGATGCTACTCTGAATACAGAAACACATAAAAATTCGGTTCGCATAAAGTCTCACAACTCAGTCAGTGCATCAAAGCGAAAACACAAAAATCAAATAAATCGCTATAATAAACAAAGACGAGTACACATGGCTAATTCTACTGATGCCAGAGTAAATGAAAACCAATAATTGAACCACGGCGTGCCAAGCCAAAGACATATCATCATTGAGTCTGAGGTCAGAACCGCCGTCGTGCAATTACAGAGTGAAGCATAGCCATCAAAAATGATTGGGTTGACAACTAAGCATGCAGTCTGCCGCATAATATCCAGGCTATAGCCAATTCTTTTATAACGGTTAATAAGTTTTCTGAATTGCTCCGAAAAGTTAGATTTTTCTACAATTTTTCCATATCTGTACACTTAGTAACCGTAAAATTCAGGTTCCGATATATCTTGTTGCAGAAGTGTTTTCAGACTGACGCTTTATTTTTCTTGCAAGGCACTGTGTCTGTGATAAAATTTCGAAAACGCCTTACGAAGTTTAAAATAACGATAGCCCTGCATAAGAAGCTTGGCAGTAAGGGCTTTATTACGGCAGTTAAAGTCATTAAGAATCGTCCCGTTTTTCATAAATTTTGGTGGAAACTGTACCATTAGATATACATAAATTTAAAATCCAAAAAAGGTGCCTCGGTATCGGAAGAGTTTGCTCTATTTAATTGGAGTTCTGTAGGGTATATGCGGTCCACCATTTGGTCAAAGTAAATATTGTCAATATTTAATAAATCATCAAGGTATCTTGAAGTCGAATTGAAACGGGACGATTTTGATTTTGATAAAGTCAATTTCCCTTTTCTGGATGGCGATGTCCCCCGGGGTACTTCATATGGGGTATACATATCTCAACTTATTAGATTCGCCAGAGCTTCTTCAAATTTTAATGACTTTAACTACCGTAATAAAGCCCTTACTGACAAACTTCTTAGGCAGGACTATCGTTATTTTAATCTTCGTAAGGCGTTTTTTAAATTTTATCGCAGACACAGTGCCTGGTTAGAAAAAATATAGCGTCAGTCTGAAAATACTTCTACAACAAGGTATATCGGAACCAGAATTTTACGGTGACTAAGTGTACAGATTTAGAAAAATTGTAGGTAAATCTAACTTTTCGGAGCAAATCAGAAAACTTATAACCGTTATAAAAGAATTGGCTATAGCCTGGATATTATGCGGCAGACTGCAAGCCTAGTCAACCCAATCATTGTTGATGGCTATGCTTCACTCTTTAATTGCATGACGGCGGTTCGAGCCTCAGACTCAATGGCGGTCTCTTCGTAAAATTTTAACCAGTGGGTTGGGGCTTGACGAGATGTCTTTGGCTTGGCCCACCGTTGTTCAACTATTGGTTTTCATTTACTCTGACATACAGTAGAATTAGCCATGAGTACTCGTCTTTGTTTATTATAGTGATTAATTTGATTTTTATGTTTTCGCTTTGATGCATTGACTGAGTTGAGAGCCTTTATGCGAACCGAATTTTTATGTGTCTCTGTATTAAGAGTAGCATCGGGATCCAGGGTGAAGTTAGCTAGCTATAAAAGTGCTTTAATCCCCACCGGTGGTTTGCTCTACTGACCGTTCTAAGGCGGTGGTCCCGGTGTTAGTCTTACTCTTTCCGTGTGTCATTTTGTTCTTGTGTTTTCAGTCCTTTTAGTATTGCGATTACCTCGCTTGGGGAAGAGAGAGCTAATCTTGGTGCTTTACGTACGTTTGTTCGGTTTGTGCTTGTTTTGATTTGTCGGTTTCCTCTTCCTCTTGGGGTCTGGGAAGGGCTGCGGTTTGTGATTGTGGCACTCCCTGGACTTTTCTCTTACCTTTTTTTGTACTCTTTTTTTATTTTGACTGCAATTAAAAAAAATATATTGCGTGAGAAAAAAAATCTAAATCAAATAGCATTTTCTTGTGTAGGCTAATCAGAATTTATCTTTTAATAAAATAATGCTTTTTGCTGGTTCCAGACATTACTACGTATTTGCTATCGAGCTATGTCTACGTCTATAACATTCCATAGTAATCAATATAATTCAAGTCCAGAACTGCAGCTGACCGAAAGATTCGTGGTTACTCGCAAAACAAAAGCAAACTTTCCGTCTACTTGTGGCCGAGGGTAGCGAAAATCCACAAACTATTCTCAAGCTGTCTTTTGGCACAACCAAGATGGCGGCCTGTGCACATAAAACCATGTATGTTTGTTTGTAACCAAATATATGAGAATGTTTACTGCGTTTTATATTATTCATTCGAACATCAAGTCCCGTATACGAGGACGACGGTAACTCTCAAATTGAAGTCACATGAGACGGCCTTACAATAATCGTTCGGAAGATCAAAATAGTTTTTGAAAAACACTTGGCTGTGTTTCGCTTTACTGAACGCAGCCCAGGTATTCCAAAAATCAGAGCTGAGGTAACGCGAATGTACATAATTATAAATAACAGTCTGGTTCCGATAAGTTTATTAACTTATCGGAACCGGAATGCTATTTATTATCGTGAAAAACAGTTCAATTAAATATGCGGTATACTTTGTATATGTTGTACACAGTGTAAGATAGAACTAAAGACAAAACTTTGAGGCACTAGATAATTCCTGGAGACAGATTTGCAATTCAAGACAGTAAAATGTTCCATCGGAAATTTTTGAGTTTGGAAGAGTTTGTAGGAAATGATATGGACTGAAGGGTAATAAGTTTTCAAAGTGGTGAGAACACTAAAATTCCGGGATGTGTGGCTGACTCAAGTGGCCAGTGCATTACATTAAAGCAAGGATCTGATTTGTGACAAAGCGATTGTAGAAGGAGAGGACTGTTTAACTCTAAATGTTGTACATTATGGAGAAATTAATAGTG
>OZ024822.1:59200704-59379933 GCA_964016985.1 Anodontia alba | reverse complement strand
TTATTATTATTATCATAAGTTTCACAAAAATAATTTATGTTCTCACCGAGGTTCTGTATGAACACTCATTGTGAAAGAAATATACATGCTAATCATAAACATGCAAAAAAATACAAAAAAAATACCCCTAAAAAAGTAATTAGATGATAACCACTATTTAATTAATAACATTTTACCTCCCTTGACCTAACTTTGATACGTAGCCTAGTTAGAAAACTACATACTTAGACAATATTTTCTCCTTTAATACTACGAGTATATTGCACAGTCCTCATAAGCATTTTATAGCAAACTAGGAGCAGCTTAATTTCGTTTATAAATAGTATCTTGAGACAACAAAAAGTAAGGTTATATCAACATTTGCTCCCGTATCAACCCTTTAAAGGCCCCATATTCCTCAAAAATAGACATTTTATTATCCAAGAAAGGTTTAATAAATTGATATATGCTATTTATACAACCATAAAATGTGGCACCTGACACCATGTAAAATTTCAGTTAGTCTCTCGGTCTAGAAATGAAATGATTTTTTTTATCGTATATCTGAATTTATGATGGCAATATTAATTCAGCGATACAATAAAAATATCATTTCAGTTTTGATCTAGTTCAAAAACGAGAGACTAACTGAAATTTTACAGATTGTCAGATGCCACATTTTATGACCCTATTAATACTATATGTCAGTTTATTAAACCTTTCTTTGATATAAAAAAAAAAAAAAAACGTCTATTTTTGAGGAATATGGAGCCTTTAAGTTCGACTATGTATTACTTCCGGTAAGTTCTGACATGAGTATCTATGAATGTAACAGAGATAAGTTGTTCAGCAAAATAATATTTCTTGTTTAATGTTACATTTTACATGAGTTTCTTTTCAACAACATTCCATTTATATGAGGTTGTGTTTTTTTGTGTCACGAATTTTATTAATTGTTTTCTAAAGCTTCTCCAAAGGATATTTATCATTGATGGCAAGTCAGCCTTCCTGCTGCTGGGTGTCATCTGATCTTATATCCCAGTACTGGATTTGAATATAAATGTTTCATGAACCGAACCAAGCGAAAATATGCCTTCAGAGCATGTGCGGACAACGAAGTCCCAGATCAAACCACGCGGACTCCTAGTCTGATCAGGATCTTCAATATCCGCTAACACATCACGAAAACATGTCTATATAAATTTGACCCCCTTAAACCCCACTTTTATATAGTAAAACTGGGGTTTACAGGGGTAAACATTATTTTTCTTATTTCTGCTCAAAACATAGATTGTGGGTACTCATTAGAACCGCCTCGTCGAGGCGGTTCTAACGAGTACCCACAATCTATGTTTTGAGCAGAAATATGAAAAATTTTAGAATTTTTCATCTGAAAACTTTCATTTTTTGGTGGTAAAATATTCAGTATATTTGAATAGGCTTGTTCTCGTAATGGAATCTTTGGACACTATAGAATGTATCAGCTGAGAGCAAATGCCCACATGAGACTTTGCGCATGATCGGGATGAATCTTAACATCATATTATTTTGACCCCCTTAAACCCCACTTTTATAAACTAAAACTGGGTTTTACAGGGGTATAGTTTATTTTTCTTATTTCTGCTCAAAAGCATAGATTGTGGGTACTCGTTAGAACCGCCTCGGCGAGGCGGTTCTAATGAGTATCAACAATCTATGTTTTGAGCAGAAATAAAAAAAATATCACATTTTTTTTATCTGAAAATTTTCATTTTCTTGGTGGTAAAATTTTCAGTATATTTGAATAGGCATGTTTTCGTAATGATCTGTGCATTTTGTGCAAGTTCAAAGACCATTTTGCTTGACGTGGCCCTTGTCATAAAATGCCTTCATAATATAGCTTGAGCACAGTGTTTCCTTTAAGACTGTATACACGCGCAGCGATGACTCGGATCAGTCTGCACAGTCTAATTAAAGTCTTCGCAGATACTATGGGTAGCCAAAGGATTTAAAGCGTCTTCAGGCTGATCTGAGTCTCCGCACATGCAATATTTTAGAAATGCTTTGCCCAAGCCTATATAATATTTACCGTAAGCATTCGAACATCTTTGAGTTGGAGTTGGTTTTACGGCCCCGTCAACACTGTTAAGGTTATGTCGAGCCGGTCAGCTAACCTTCTTACACCAAGCAGGCTAACCTAGTCCATAAAACTTAAAACTAGGTATTTCCGACATTTTGTGTGTGTTCATTGCTATTTACCGTCATTTTCTTAGAATCCATTAGACATCTAAGCAGTTAACCAGTACTTGTGCACATACTTTAGTCTGGAACTGACAACTGGGGGGGGGGGGGGGGGGGGTGAGGGGGGGGGGGGGGTGGTGATGACCGAAGAAATGATTTCATGATCGATTTCCACTAAAGTTAAGTGGCCGGGCTTGGAATCGAACTTGCGATCCCTGCAGCTGCTGTCAGAATCGTTTTGCTATAAAGCACAGCTCAGGTACTTTAACTCATAACTATATTCTTGTCCTAAACTGTATATGTTCATTTTACTACCTCTTGTTATGCTTGAAAAATCTGCATGAAGAGTGACAAACAGTGCATACCCTGATCGCGCGCTGCGTTCTGCGACGTCTGATATGGATCTACAATCCAGGCCTGTCTGTCCGAATATTTAGGGCAAACAAATGGTAAACATCTAAGCTTACATCTTATTTTTTGTAAATAAAACCTTTCCCAGAGACGAATCGAGCTGTTATAGACGTTATATAGCCATTGTAGACGTTATTTTAATGCAGTGTGTCCGCTGAGCATAAAATTGACGCATTTATTGTCCGCTTATGAATCAGATGCCTACGAACAGAGAATGTCCAGATCAGACTGCACGGATGCGAATACTGATCTGGACCTTCTTTGATCGCATATGATATAAAAGATCCTTTCCTACGTTGTGCATCAAATTTGATGATAAGGTGCGTCATTGGAATATCTTCGCTTTTTATTTTCCAAAAAAAGATAGACTTTCAGATACGCTTGGAGGTGGTTGCCAAATCGCCACCAGATTTAACATACGTACCTTATTTCGCATAAGGTGCGTCATCGGAACATCTTCGCTTTGTATTTTCCAAAAAAGATAGACTTACAGATACGCTTGAGGGTGGTTGCCAAACCGCCACTAGATTTAACATACCACATTTCGACAATCCGTTTTCTGTTACTTCCAACCGAATAACTACCTGACAAATAGTTCCATGCTAATATTAAATCCTGCACTTAAACATATTAGCTTTATGCACCATGATGCTCATAAATAGCGAATAAATAAACAAAACCAAGAAAACTTTTGAAGAAGTAAGATTTTAAATATACTGAGTACAATAACGGCGGGTGAATATGAATACTCCAGTAAAATGCGCCAAATCTACAACATTGGGTTAACCCGAGCCGCGGTCCAACTAAACATCGAAAAGAAAAAAAAGGTAAGAGAAAAGTCCAGGGAGCACCACAATCACAAGCCGCAGCCTTTCCCTGACACCTAGAGGAAGAGGAAACAGACAAAACCAAACAAGCGCAACCCGAACAAACGCACGAAAAGCACTAAGAACTCCTCCATAAAGGACCGAAAAGAAGCTATCGGGCTTGTCCTGGTTAAATTCATTAAAATGTTGTCAACACCAAATCACCAAATCTCCAAAATGGTAAAAAAAATGTACAGTAGCATATATATGGCTTTCTGCTATCAGATTACATTTCACAAATAATTCTGTGGCTTTTTTAATTTCCTCGTAAATCCATATCAGTTTTAAAGGCCTATAGGATTTCAGACAACCGCCCCAGTGAACACTCTCAGTGCTTTTATTTATTGTGTTTTTATGTTCCATAGATAATTACCTAGGTTAAAGTTAACATCTTTGCAGGTACATTTGTATGCAATTTTCTCCAGTCAAGGTCACCTATAAGGATATTGCGCGCTAAGTGCGTTTTAGGGCTAATCAGTTGTTTGAAGCTGGCTCTGAGTTCTATGTTCAGATCATTACGAAAACGTGCCTATTCAAATATACTGAAACTTTTACCTGCAAAATAATAAAAAAAAAAATTGAGATAAAAAAATTCTGATATTTTCATATTTCTGCTCAAAACACAGATTGTAGGTACTCGTTAGAACCACCTCGCCGAGGCGGTTCTAACGAGTACCTACAATCTATGTTTTTGAGCAGAAATAAAAAAAATGTATACCCTGTGAACCCCAGTTTTACTATATAAGAGTGGGATTTAAGGGGATAAAATTATATAGGTATGTTTGCGTGATGGTTATGTCTAATTCAGAGGTCTGAATTCGCTTACCGGCTCTGACGACAGCTCTGAATTGAACCAGTGCGAATTCGCAGCTCTGAATGCTTGTCTCAGCGCTGAATTCAGGTTTGAATTCAAATTTTGTATGTAGAGGTTCGAATTCGCTTCCCAGTTCTGCATGCAGCTCTGAACTGGACCCATGTGGGTGGCTCTGACTTCAAAGTTTGAACGTAGAGCCCTGAATTCACAGTTCAGTTTTGAGTTTAACTCTGAAGAGGACCCATGTGAAATCAAAGCTCTCGATTCGACTTCCAGCTCAAAATTCAGCTCTGTTTCTTTTATATGGTGACTGTATGTAAAGGATGGAAAAAAAATGAAAAGAAAACGATTCTGATTGAAAGCAACGTTTTGAGAAATTCATTGAAAATGAATATAAATTTACACTACCGTGTAAAATTTGACACCACTGATATAACCTAATGTGCAGTGACAAGTAACAAATGTAATGGTATGCAGATGCATGTAATGATTATGCTTCAAAGAACGCTCTTGTCATAGACACTCTTGTCACAGAATATGTCACCGTTCCCTGGTTCGACTTTCGCTGGATATAAACAGATGGTCAAAAGTCATGATCTTTATTTGCTGACGTCATATGATAAAATATTTTATACAGTGATAACAGAAACAATCTAAAGGGACAAGTGTTTTCCTCAATGCACTCGCTTTTATCAGAAACTACAAGAGACTGTTCATTTGATAATCTGAAGTGGGGAAGAGGGTTGACCCCTGGCAGTATAATTTTATTGATTCAACCCGTTCCTGTTAATTGTTTAGACTTCTATTGTAGTCAAAGGAAAATGTGTAGGCCAGAATAAATCAACATAATAAGAGCTAAGGATCGTCCATCATTGTCTACGCCGAGTTTTCCATTGCTCCAGACATCATGAAAACATGCCTATATAGTTTTGACCCCCTTAAACCCCACTTTTATATAGTAAAACTGGGTTTACAGGGGTATACTTTATTTTTTTTACGTCTGCCAAAAAAACATAGATTGTGGGTACTCGTCAGAACCGCCAAGTCGAGGCGATTCTGACGAGTACCCACAATCTATGTTTTGAGCAGAAAGATGAAAAATATCAGGATTTTTTTATCTGAAATTTTCATTTTTCGAGGTAAAGTTTTCAGTATATTTGAATAGGCGTATTTTCGTAATGAATACTTTATGAAAGGTCATGCTATTTTTCATGAATTGCTAAATGATATTATTGTAACCCAGTATTAGCTTTCACCAAAACTAGACCAAACTCTTTGTGAAAGCTAATACTTGTAATCATAGAGGGGAGGAATAATACAGCCTAGTAGCAAAAAGAAATTTAACCCATTTACTTAGAAAGGAAATGAAACCAAATTACTTATTTTCTTGTAAGTGTCATTCATTTCTATAAATACT
Organism: Anodontia alba; assembly: GCA_964016985.1. Lineage (NCBI taxonomy): Eukaryota > Metazoa > Mollusca > Bivalvia > Lucinida > Lucinidae > Anodontia > Anodontia alba. The sequence continues at coordinate 59,374,226 of OZ024822.1, read as the reverse complement.
TGGGATAAGTTATTTAACAAAGTAACGAAGAAATCAATAAATGATGTTCCTTTCTGACTAAGAGCGACTTGATCCCTAAATCTGGTGACTGCAGTGCTGCTGTTTTAAGTGTGTTCTTTGGTAACTGTTTAGACCAATCTTAGCTCTGAACTATCTGTTGAATATTGCACAAGAAAACTCCGACGACATTCTTCGGATGGTGGTGCATTTGCTCTGATATGCCGCTGTTTGCACTCTCTCAACTTCACAGATAATCTTTGCTTCGTAATATGTTCCTTTTCTGATGAGGCTGCGACACATTTCTTGGTCATGTGCAGTCTCTTTCTATGTATGCTGAAGTCCTTTAGGGAAGGTCTCCGTATAGAGTTTGTTTTGGTAAGCGTTCTTTACGCATTCTGCGCTGTGTGCTAAGCATCCTTGCCTTCTGTAAGACTTCTGTGCCAGCGATCTTGTCTTGCCACCGTATCGAGTTATCCGAGGTGTGGAAGTGCTTAAGTATTTCTGCTGGTAAACTGTCCAGGTCTAACATATACATAATAATGTTGGCAATACTGCAGCTTTATAGACTATCGGGTTTGTATTCAGCCTGATTCCTCTTCGATCCTAGACAGTTCAATATAGTCTGCCAAGTATGTAATTTTATCAACAACTTGCAGTAGTTGTGCTTTCATTATGATAACGGACTCATTGTACGGCTTTTCGGGTGCAGGTTGGTGCACAACCTCGGTCTTCGTGGTGCTGATTATCAGATCAAAGTTGTCACAAGCATGTGAAATTCAATCCATACCTTCTTGCATTTTCCTCTCTGTTGGGCATCACCCGCATAGACAAGCGCACCTAACATTTCTCGCTGCACCTTGGTTTTGGTTTGTTGCCATTTCATGAAAGATGAAAATATATAACTGACAGCTTTTGAGATCTGTACTTCAGCAACGCCAGAGCATTGGGTAAAAGCAGATACCAACGGGTTCTTTGCCGTTTTCAGCCCTGGGTCGATCATTTGGTTGAGCTGTTCGATCAAACACATTTTAACAGCCGACAGGATTCGTTGATGGATGCATAGGACGGTTGGGTGAGGTGTGTGGATTTGATAAGGTTGCGTCTGCGACTGGCTTGCAGCAGGGAAATATTAGCGCACGATAAAAGATTACAATGCTGCAGTTTACTCGCATCATAAGCACATAAAAACGCATGGCTTGCAGCAGGAAAATATTAGCATCCGATAAGATATTACCTTGCTGCAGTTTATGACTGGCACACCAGAATGTATGGCTTGCAGCAGGGGAATATAGCACACGATAAAAATTACCTTGCTGAAGTACAGGAATAGTATACGACAACGCATGGCTTGTAGCATGGACATATTAGCGCGCAATAAAAGATAACCTTACTACAGTACATGATTAGCATACAACAACGTATGGCTTGCAGCAGGAAAATATAATACACGATAAAAGATTACCTTGCTGCAGTTTATGACTGGCACACGATAACATGCCTGTCAGTAAGGAAATATAAGCACACGATAAAATATTACCTTTCTGGACTATATGATTAGCATACAATACGTATGGCTTGCAGCAGAGACATACTAGCATTACGAAAACATGTCTTTTCAAATATACTGAAAATTTTACAACCAAAAATTAAAATTTTCAGATAAAAAATCTTATGTTTTCATATTTCTGCTCAAAACATAGATTGTGGGTACTCGTTAGAACCGCCTCGACGAGGCGGTTCTAACGAGTACCTCAATAGATCCGCCTCGACGAGGCGGTTCTAACGAGTACCCACAATCTATGTTTTTGAGCAAAATACGAAAAATAATGTATACCACTGTAAACCCCTGTTTTACTATATAGAAGTGGGGTTTAAGGGGGTCAAAATTATATAGGTGTGTTTTCGTGATGAGCGCGCTAAAAGATTTCCTTGCTACAGTATATGATTAGCAGTTAGCATACACCAACATGCAATACAATACGTATGGCTATCGGCAGAGAAATGTTAGACCACGATAAAAGATTACCTTGCTGCAGTACATGGTTTGCATACAACAACGTATGGTATGCCGCAGTAAAGAATAAGCACAAGACACAATTATGGTGCAATTATGATTAGCAAACAGAAACGTATGGCTTGCGGCAGGGAAATATGAGCATACGATAAAGATAACCTTGCTGCAATATTTGATTAGCATACAACAACGTATGGCTTGCAGCAGAAAAAAATAAGCATATGATGAAAAAATTACCTTGCTGCAGTTTATGATAATCATACAATAATGTATGGCGGGGAATTATTAACCTACGAGAAAATATAATCCTGTTGTAACATATGATTAGCATACAACACCGTATAGCTATCAGCAGGGAAATATTAAGATACGATAAAATATTACCTTACTGCAGTATATGAACAGCATACAACACCGTATAGCTATCAGCAGGGAAATATTAAGATACGATAAAATATTACCCTACTGCAGTATATGAACAGCATACAACAACGTATGGCTTTACGCAGAGAAATATTAACCTACGACAAAATATTATCCTGCTGCAGTATATGATTAGCACACAACAACGCATTGCTATCAGAAGGGAAATATTAGCACACGATAAAATATTAACTTGCTGCAGTTTATGCTAAGCATACAACAACGTCTGACTATTAGCAAGAAATATTAGTTACATCTCAAAAACATACCTATATAATTTTGACGCCCTTAAACCCCACTTTTATATAGTAAAACTGGGGTTTACAGGGGTATACATTATTTTTCTTATCTCTGCTCAAAAAGGTAGATTATTATATTATTATTATATTCGCATCACGAAAACATACCTATGTAATTTTGACCCCCTTAAACCCCATTTTTATATAGCAAAACTGGGGTTTACAGGGGTATGTATTATTTCATATTTCTGGTCAAAGCATAGATTGTGGGTACTCGTTAGAACCGCCTCGGCGAGGCGGTTCTAACGAGTACCCACAATTTATGTTTTGAGCAGAAATATGAAAAATAGAAATTTTTATCTGAAAATTTTCATTTTTTGGTTGTAAAATTTTCAGTACATTTGAATAGGTGTGTTTTTCGTAATGACGATAAAAGAATACCTTGCTGCAGTTTATGATTAGCATACAACAGCGCATGACTTGCAGCAGGGAAATATATGCATACGATAAAAGATTACCTTGCTGCACTTTATGATAAGCATAAATCAACGTATGGTCTGCCACAGGGAAATGTTAGTACACGATAAAAGATAACCTTGCCGCATTTTTTTTGATAAGCATAAAACTACGTATGGCCTGCAACAGGGATATGTTAGTACACGCTAAAAGTCACCTTGCTGCATTTGATGATAAGCATGTAACAACGTATGGTTACCATCCCCCCTCCCGGTGTTTGTCTTACTCTTTGTTGCTTTGTGGTTTATTCTACGAGGCGATTTGTTGTATGTCTTTCCGTGTGTCATTTTGTTCTTGTGTTTTTCAGTCCTTTTAGTATTGCGATTTCCTCGCTTGGGGAAGAGAGGGCTGGTCTTAGTGCTTTTCGTACGTTTGTTCGGTTTGTGCTTGTTTAGATTTGTCGATTTCCTCTTCCTCTTGGGGTCTGGGAAGGGCTGCGGTTTGTGACTGTGGCACTTCCTGGACTTTTCTCTTACCTTTTTGCAACAGTGACATATTAGTACACGATAAAAGATTACCGTGCTGCAGAACATGTCTAGCAAACAACATATGGCTTGTAGCAGGAAAATATTAGCACGCAATAAAATATGTGCTGCGGTACATTATAAGCAAACAACAACGTAAGGGTTTGCAGCAGAGAAATGTCAGACGAGCTCTGACATTTCATGAAAATTGTCTTATTAGGAGATATTTTGCATGAAATATCAAAGCCAGTTTTTCTAGGAAATAACAAAAAGAAAAAAGAAGAAGAAAAATATCAAAGCTTTGTCGTCTGCTCAATTTGCTCAAAGGTTAATAATACCTCACCTAAAATTTGAACGTCAATTTCCACTTGACTATCAGATGTTGTATCAATAATGGATTGAATGGCAAACAGTGTAGACCCTCCTGATCAGACGCAGCAGCTGTTTGCTAACAAACAAACAAACTATTTCACAAAATTTGATGGTAGGGGCTAGGGCTTGACAGCTAAAAGTGCTTCAATCATAAACAACAACAATAACAACAACAACAGCAACAACAAAATCACTACATTGAAAAAAAGGGCTGAAAAGATGGCATATTTTTTGTTGAAAAGCTTTAAACTTGTATTCTGCTTAGCTTTTAGCTTGAATAGATTTTATCAAAACAGTACTTGATTGGAATACCTGAAAAAAAAAACAAAAACAAAAAAAACAACAACAACAAACAAACAAAAAAAAAAAACGTGTCTGTAAGCACGGCAGAAAGCACCATGCTGACCAGGGTTGAAGCCAGCACACCGTCTTGATTTACGTGATTCGTTACCTGGAGACATTACATCACTTTGAACCTGTACAGGCATGGCATCATGGAGTTTGTGTACCATTGCTATGAATGGTCGACAGCCCAACTAGGCCAAGCTATTCCAAAGGACATCACCACTGACTGTGTGGAATGCTTTGATGAGGTCTGCGAAAGTCATATGTAGGTCCACATGTTGTTCTTGGCATTGCTCCTGGCATTGTCTGCGTGTAAAGATCATGTATATAATTAGTTTCTCTGTCCTTCATGAGTTGTCACTGGCTTTCTGGAATAATTCCATTCTAAATAAATTAATAAATAAACAAACAAATAAATAACATTACATAAAATAAATGCCATACTCTTCGTCTACCTCTTAAGTGAAATTCAAATGGCCGTTCCCATATGAGTAGATCTCTTTACACATTTGTACACGCTTCGCTCCTGAAGATATATCAAAATTGATACTACATACTTTTCGCAACAAACACTAACTTAACTAAACAAGTGTCTTTGCTCAATGATTTTACCATTAAGAACCGCCCGCTGGCTTTAGGTTTTGTTGATGAAACCTGGTTAACCTTTAATAAATGCCTAATTCTAATCCCTGCTTTATATGTAATCTATGTTAGAAAACAGTAGGTTATCCAACTTGAAATCAAAATAAAGTAAAAAAATGTTCTGTTCCTTGTGTGTTTCATCAGAATGTGTATACATGAAGTTTTGGTATGATGTAATGATAATAATGATAATAATAATAGTAATATAACAAACCAAAACAAACACAATAGTTCTTTTGTTGGAATTTAGTCTACTTGAATTAAGTGACGATCTATGTCACTCAAAAGCTTGCAACAGAGCAAGAAAAGGGCCGCGATTGCCCAGGACGTCGATAAAATATTTCAATCTTGCCAGTGTTGAGATCGTTTAAAGCTCAACTTGCTGGGGAAAAAAATCAGCATACGATATTTTGAAATATCTTTCTTCCTTTTCCCAGAAACTAGGCATTGATGTTACATGCAAATTGACATCTTACGAGATTAGACATTTCATACCAATTCTCTTCTGAGAATACCGTACTGTAATTATTACCCACGGTAATCGGACAGACAGACTTTAGCAAACAGCTGCGTCTGATCAAGTCAGCACTGTCTGCCATTCAATCCATTATTAATAATACACCTGATAAACAAGTGGAAATGGACTGGTTCAAATTTTAGGTGTTAACCTTTGGGCAAATTGAGCAGACGACAAAATTGATGATATTTTTCTTTTTTCTTTTTTTTTTTATTCTAGAAAAAAAAAAAAAAAAAAAAAAAAAAAAAAAAAACAGGCTTTGACATTTCATGCGAAATCTCTCCTGATGAGAAAATTAGCATGAAATGCCAGAGCCGCCTTTTTTTCTGGAAAAAAAAAAAAAAAAAAAACGTCGTCTGCTGAAATTTACCCAGCATGCAAAGCGTTAAGGTGTCTATGAATGGTGACTACGTTAAAGTCGTAGATTGAAACTTCCTGCTTCAGTCAAGCAATTGTGGTAAATCTTTAACGTTTAGCATGCTGGGAAAAAATCCACCAGACAATATTTTGAAATATTTTTCTTATATTTCCCAGAAAATAGACTGCAAGAATTTGCAAGAAATGTCAGTTTGTTTTCTGACAAAAATAAGTAAAATACTGTCAATTTGTCGTGCGTTATGTCTTTTACGAGTATGTACTAATGAATGTGTTGAAATAAAATATGTTTGAACCGGTCAGTTGAAAGCCTGTATTTTACTTAATATTATAATTTATAAAACCACGGACAAAACTAGCTCTTTCGTTTTCATTGATACATATCCAGTGACAGTTCAACATTCATTTCATTCCTTTGTCTTTAGCTTACCAGAGCAGAAGGCTCAGAAAAAGCTTATAGGATAGTTCTCCGTTGTTGTCGTCGTCATAGTCTGTTATCGTCAACACTTTCAGACAACAGCTTCTCTGACACCACAAGGCAAATTGAGCCAAACATATAATTTGTAGCATCCTTGGGCTGGGGGATTGAAAGTCTGTACTTTTTATGAAAATCAACATTTTGGTTTGGTTGCTATGCTGGTTACAGTTTCCATATATTTATAATGGGAAAATATTTACTGCCCAGCAATTGCAGATACTTTGACAAAACGTATATTGTAATATTCCTTGAGTAATCTTTAATCAGCAATAGGGCTTTATTTTTACTGATTCCATGGAAAATAGAAAGAAATCCTTAAAATTATCATCTCAGAAACCATATCCTCTATGAGGCTGAGACTTTCTATTGAAATATTCATCATATTAGCCAAATTCTGTGTTTATTTGAAATCTGGTGAGCTTTGAAGTCCCTGTGCCTTCTGATGACCAGGCCACCAGCGCCTACAGCGCATTTATTCATACCATCGCTGACTAAAGTTATTTCTTTTACATGCAACTGGCAACATGCAACTGATATTACGTTTGCTTGCAACTTAACTTCAAATGAAAAACATTAGTTCATTTGAGGACGTTATTTCATTTAAGGTTGCGACAGATGGCCAGTGTGGTGCCATGACCGCGTTTGGTAGCATGGAAGAGTATGAAAATAAATCTCTCAGTCTAACAGCGACATTATTTAATCCTTATGAGACAGTTTGCATGAAATATCAAAGCCCATTTTCTGCACAAAAAATAAAAAAAATATATATCATTAACTTGTCGGTCTGCTGAAAGAGTGGTAAAAGATAAAGTTTCATACCCATTTTCTTTTACCAGAAGTGTCATTAGATAATTTTCTTTTTTAAAATGTTAAAATTGTAGAAAATATCATTTTGCCATTGGCTCCTAACTCACTGTTAATTTTATACCTTTTTTAATTCTAAATAGGGTCCATAGAGTAGATACCTTACCTGAGCAGCTGTATTACTCTTCATGTTCAACACTGGTTTTACTCAGACTTCCACACGTGATGTCCAGATAACCAAGCTGTCATATTAGCGCATGACAATCATAAGCAATCACGTGACAAACCAGTGTTTGTTGCAGATAGTAAAAACAAAAAATATAACTCAAAGAGATTGGCGCAATTATCAATGCAGGAAGGATTTGAATGAGAGTTTTAAATCATCTGTTATTGGTACACTGTTATTAACAGAAGTTGTTTATCGTTAGAGAAGTGGGAGTCTGTATGGTATGATATATGTTTTATTATAATTTACAATTCGGATTGATCAAGTGACACACACCCAAGCACGCACGCACGCGTGCGCGCGCATGCACGCACAGACTCCCGCGTTGTAAGGGTTACACATGTGAAACCATTGTATGTGACTCCCAAGAAGGACTGTTAATAACCTAGCAGTTTTTTTGCAGAATATAGGAAACACTGCCGTGTTGAACGGTATGGTTCACAAAAACGGAATAAAATATAGAGTCGAACTGTTCTGGTAAGCAGTTTATAATAGGACCTTGTCAAGCGTAAAGGTGTCTTCGAACATGCGCAAAATGCGTTGATTCTGCTCAACAGGCATTTGCTTTCCATTGATACATTCTGTAATGTCAAATGATTTCGAAAGCGGGCACCGAAAGTCCTGATCAGACTGCACGAATGCGCAGGCTGATCTGGACTTCCGCTGTCCGGATATGCTTGAACACACGTTTTCGCATTGCGTGGCCCAATAAAAATGAGCTATTTTGTATTTCCAGACATGGGTCCTGGCAGCACCTGAAGAAAACCAGCTGGGTGATATAACTTTCGTGTGCAAAGAAGGTGGGTAGAACTCTTTAACCCTTAAAATGCCAAGAAAACCTACATTTGAAAATGTCGTCTGTTTATGTCATCTGCTGAATATTCTTGAAAACTTTTCAAACCTTTTTTTTTTTTTTTTTTTTTTTTTTTTTTTTTTGCATACAGGCAAACAATGTGGACCCTGATCAGACTGCTCCTCGAGGGGCAGTCTGATCTGGGTCCACACTTTTTGCAAAAATATCTTTTAAAATCACAAGCAGATGGCAAAGCAGACGACAGTTGTTGTGATTGGCAGTTTAAGAGTTAAAGGGGATTGATGCACTTTCAGGGCAGAAACTGTCTACACTGCTCAAAACTGCAGTCAAACTAGACCAATATGTTTCGCCCTTGTGAGCAAATTCTTTTCTTTTAGAGTACATGTAGAACCCTTTTCAGAAGTGGTTTAGTGTGCAAGATACAAGAATACAAGAATATTTTATTTCTCGTCGGTTTTCAAATATAAAACAGAAACAAGAAGTCACAAAGTAACAAAAGTTGTAAAAATTACGGAAGATCTAACATCCCGGCCGGCACACAAGACTAAAACAACGCCGATTCAAAGTCGAGACGTTGTATCAGCGTTGAATGGACGCTGTTTTAACAATGTGTTCTCGCTGGGAAGTGTATCCCCTTCGTAAGACGCATGTCCGTAATGTTGTAAAACTTCGAATTTGATCTAGTCTTCCACAGCAGTGGTGGAATTTTTAACAACAACAATTAATTGGTTCTATGTTTTACCCATCACGTTTTCCCGCCAAAAGTCAAAAACGAAAGTGAAAGTTGTGTCTGCTGCGCTAACGAGGCTACTGTGGCATATTGCATCACGAAAACATACCTATATAATTTTGACCCCCTGAAACCCCACTTTTATATAGTAAAACTGGGGTTTATAGGGGTATACATTATTTTTCTTATTTCTGCTCAAAAACATAGATTGTGGGTACACGTTAGAACCGCCTCGCCGAGGCGGTTCTAACGAGTACCCACAATCTATGTTGTGTGCGGAAATATGAAAAAATATCAGAATTTTTTATGTGAAAATTTTCATTTTTTGGTGGTAAAATTTTCAGTATATTTGAATAGGCCTGTTTTCGTAATGTTTCCTCGGGAAGGCTATGCTTCGTGGTTGTGGCTTTTCTGAGTAACATAGTTTAAGTATATACAGTGTTGTCGGCCAGTCCTGCCCACGCTACTGTGCAGGCCATAATTTCAATCGCAGGAATGAGTTTATCCCCTGTTGCTAAGTCAAATGATACCCAATTGCCAATGAGGCCCTTCAAGGGGTTCTGGGGAGCAGGGGAATAATGTCATTAATTTCAGGGGAACACAAGTCTAAAAATGGAGGGAACAGGGGAACAAAGATAATTTTGGGGAGCAGGGAACATAGAAACATAAGATTTTGACTTTGCGGGACAAGCGAAAATGCTGAAATATTTCAAGGGAACCAGGGAACAGGTACCCCCTGGGAGGGCCTTGTCAATACAACCACAGGGGTTGCATTAGGAAAACACGCCTATACAAATATACTGAAACTTTACCACCAAAAAAATGAAAAACTCTCAGATAAAAAATTCTGATATTTTTCATATAGCTGCTCAAAACACAGATTGTGGGTACTCGTTAGAACCGCCTCAAGGCGGTTATAACGGATACCCACAATCTACGTTTTGGGTAGAAATAAGAAAAATAATGTATACCCCTAGGGGGCTGGCATGCTAGTATGGAGTCCTTGGCTTAAAACTGCTATATTGACACTACAAAAAGTGCAAAATGTTGGCTAGCAATGAGGAAGCATGGTTGCACACTGGCCTCTAGAGCTGGAGGTATCAGGATTGCTCCCAGGCATCTAGGCAAGGGAATGTCAGTGTCATACATGCTTTCATTTGCTGGGATGACTTGAAAACAATGTACCGTCCTTCGTAACGGACATGTTAAAAGTGAAAGAAATTTCTTCACATGCAGACTGATTATATATATATATATACTCCATGGAACAAGCTGAGGACATCGTTTTGAGCCTGCAGTGGTACTTTGTTCAGGAACAGACAGAGAGCTGCACCTAAGTGAAGAAACAGCTTATGGGCCAAAGGTCAAAGAAAGTCTCATAACCTTGCCAATGTAGAGCCATTTGGACTTCATTTTTTCATGTCTGATTTTAATTAGTTGTTAATGTCAGCCATCAAATGTGGCTTTCGTTGTGTGTTTGAGACATTAAAATTTTCCCTCCTTATTTTATAATAATGCTATATATGGTTCTTCAAATACATGTTTATTTGTAGACCAGGCCAGTTTATGAAATGTGAATAATAAAGTTTATATTTTCTTGCAACAATCTTGTTGTTTAAATTGCAATTTTTGTGCTGTGTGTTTATTTTTCATATTATAAACAAGTGTTTTCAAGATGATTTTACACATATTTTGATTTTGCCATTTGTTAATGATTCTTGTTGCACCTGCATTAGCATGGGCAAGTTAGGCATGCAAGTTTCGATCCATTCAATCATCTGTGTTCTTACATCCAACCTATAGCACCCTCACTAAGTCTACAAACTAAAACTTTACCACAGGTCTAGATAAGGGAGGATATCCGGTAAATGTTTTTCTTATTTTTCCACAAAAACATACGTTGTGGGTACTCATTAGAAGTGCCTCGCTGAGGCGCTTTTAATGAGTACCCACAACATATTTTTTGTTGAGAAATAAGAAAGATATCAGCATTTTTCTGATGAAAAAAGCGCCTTGCAATCATCTGTGTTCTTACGTCCAACCTAAAGCGCCTACCCTAGTGTTCAACCTCAATAAGTCTACAAACTAAAACTTTACAGTTAGTTTCACTCACTGGTTGTTTTATTCACTGAGTTAAACAAAGATGACAATTTTACTTCATTCTTCTGGTGCTTGTTTCCACATTCATCACAAAAACATGCCTATATAATTTTGACCCCCTTAAAACCCCACTTTTATATAGTAAAACTGGGGTTTACAGGGGTATACACTATTTTTCTTATTTTGCTAAAAATACATAGATTGTGGGTACTCGTTAGAACTGCCTCGCCAAGGCCGTTCTAACAAATACCCACAAGCTATATTTTCTGCTGAAATATAAAAAATATCAGAGTTTTTATCTGAAAATTTTCAGTTTTTGGAGGTGAAATTTTCTATATATTTGAATAGACGTGTTTTTGTAATGTTTAGTATGCAGGTGTGAGAAAATACAGGGAATTCTTTATATGTCCTGTTAATCAGTTTATTAAAATGATGTACCAAAATGAAATGGTTTTGTTATTTTTGAAATGGTTTTGATGCAGAATTAGCCTACATGGCAGTATATATTTCATGTGAATGATCTGCTATATAATTTCTCAGAAAAATAAACAAACCAGACTATTAATTGTCTTCTACTGAGTACAATTTTGCACATTGCTTTAAGAGTTGCAAACATGTTAAAATGTAACTTGCTGTATTCGACCTGATTACTGCCCTGTGCAGTTAGGTTTTTCAAAATAACTTGGAAAAAAAACTGTAAAATAGCCACCTAATAAGGACACACATTAGAATGGACTTCATATTATTTAATGATGCATATGTGATATTTTTTTCAGATTTTCTTTATAACTGAATTTCTTTATAAAAGTATAGTTGTGGGTATTCATTTGAATTGCCTCAATAAGTCTATAAAAGCATATGTAACTGGTCCTTATTTGAATTGTCATGACTTGTTGAGCCAGTTCAAATCAGTGCCAACAACATAATTATTATGCTTTTATAAAGAAGCCATTAGGAAAACATGCCTATTCAAATATATAGAAAATTTCACCTCCAAAAACTGAAAATTTTCAGATATAAAACCCTGGTATTTTTCATATTTCTGCCCAAAACATAGATTGTGGGTACTCGTTAGAACTACCTCAGCAAGGCAGTTCTAACGAGTACCCACAATCAATGTTTATGAGCAGAAATAAGAAAATAAATTATACCCCTGTAAACCCCAATTTTACTATATAATAGTGGGATTGAAGGGGGTGAAATTTATATAGGCATGTTTTTGTGATGAGACAAAAATACATGGCTGTAATCTGTAAACTATGAACTGCTTGACTGTGCACTTGTAGGAGCATGTGCGGTAATTAGATCAAATACGGTATTTACTTTTTCAGGCTGGAAGATAATCCAAACAGACTGTTATATGGTGGTGGAGACCTCTATGACATGGAATGATGCTAAAGATACTTGTGAGAGGTAAATGCAATGTTTATAGGCTCTGCAGGTTCACCTTACTTACCCTAAATATTTGGACACTTAAATTCCTTACCATCACGAAAACATACAGTATATAAGTTTGACCCCCTTAAACCCCACTTTTATACAGTAAAACTAGGGTTTACAGGGGTATACATTATTTTTCTTATTTCTGCTCGAAACATAGATTGTGGGTACTCGTTAGAACCGCCTCATCGAGGCAGTTCTAACAAGTACCCACGATCTATGTTTTGAGCAGAAATATGAAAAATACCAGAATTTTTTATCTGAAAATTTTCATTTTTTGGTGGTAAAATTTTCAGTGTATTTGAATAGGTGTTTTCGTAATGCTACACCCTAGCTGGCACATGATGTTTATATATCAACTTATCTGCAAAGTCCTAACGCTTATACAATGTCATCAACGTTGATGCAGCATCATGACATTGCATTGATGTTGATGGGACATAGTCCATTTTACTCCCTGTAGATCTGTCAAAAGAAACTTCTGGGCCCAGTTGTTCAAAGCATAGTTAGCTTAACGAGCTTGTTATGGGTCATTTCGTTAACTGTTTTAGCGAAATCAATTTACAATATTCTGATATTTTTTGCTGAAAAAATATGAGTAGCTTTTGCACTGCAAAAGCTACTCACATATTTTCAGCAAAAAATTTCAGTATATTTGCGTATCACTTGATCTAAATTTTAACTAACAGTGTCGTTAGCTTTGAACAACTGGGCCCTGGATGGGTGCAGACTGCTGCATCTGATGTGGATCAACACTGTGTAAAGGCCTTTCTGTCCCAATACTTAGGTTAAATTTGGTATATATACCAAATACCGTTGGTTTTAATGCATACTCAGGCCATCCTTGAAAGTTCGAACTTTCTTTTCTCTGAAAAACAATTTCTTTGAAAAATAAAGACAAATTTTTAGTACCCAGTGAATATACCTACATACAGTGTAGGACTTGAATTTTGATAGGGCTTTGAATTCTATAGATTTACAATGATGGTAGAAAAAGTATTGCACAAGTTAAATGCCACAAAGTCTATGGGGCCAGATAATATATGTATTCATTTTCATCACGAAAACATGCCTATATAATTTTGACCCCCTTAAACCCCACTTTTATATAGATAAACTGGGGTTTACAGGGGTATACATTATTTTCCTTATCTCTGCTCAAATACATAGATTGTGGGTACTCGTTAGAACCGCCTCGCCAAGGCGGTTCTAACGAGTACCCACAATCTATGTTTTGAGCAGAAATATGAAAAATATCAGCGTTTTTATATCTGAGTTTTCAGTTTTTGGAGGTAAAATTTTCTATATATTTGAATAGGCGTGTTTTCGTAATGTACTACAAACACTATGTACAAGATTCTGTAAACCATTGTGTGCCATATTTCAAAGGTCAGTTTCAGCTGGGAAAATATCAAAAGAGTGGAAATATGCAAAGGTGGCACCATTGTTCAAGAAGGGATAGTAAATCAGGAACTGCTGGTAACTATAGACCTATGAGTCTTACGTCTGTCATCTGTAAGTGCTTAGATAAAATAGTTTGGTCACGCATACTTACAAGAACATTTAAACTTATTGTCAAATTCACAATTCAGATTATTTCATTCTGGACGATTATGCATATTGCAGTTACATGATGTTTGAGAAGATTGATCAGTGTATATGGAAAAAAATAAAGTGTCAGGCACTGTTTATTTAGACATGGCCAAGGCCTTTGATAAAGTTAATCAGTAAAGACTCAAGAAAAGTACCTTCAAATGGATCCTAAGAATGGTTTATTGAAATGGATTGAGAACTTTTGGATAGGAAAGAAACAGTATGTAAATGTAAAAGATTGGTGAGATGTTCTATTTGATGTACCCCAAGGAAGTGTTTTGGTACCAAGACTGTTTATTCTTTACATAAATGACTGCCCAGATGTTATCAAAAAATGCTAAAGATGTTTGCAGATGATGCAAAATTCTTTCAGATCACAGGCCATAGTAACATTCTACAATGTAACATGTACATGGCAAGTAATTGGGCTGAGAACTGTGAACTCCCGTTCAATATTGACAAGTGTAAAGTTATGCATTAAATATGGAAGAAACAACGTTGACCTTGGCTACAGTATGAAACAAGAAATTTAACAAAAGTTTGTTAGGAAAGCAGTCTGATAACATTTGGATTTTTTTTATTTTTAAAGGCTCACTTCTAGCAGACGTTTCACATAAAATACCAAGTTGTGTTTTTGTCATCACGAAAACACGCCTATATAGTTTTGACCCCTTACAGGGGTATACATTCGTTTTCTTATTTCTGCTCAAAAACATAAATTGTTACTCATTAGAACTACCTTGGTGAGGTGGTTCTAATGAGTACCCACAATCTATGTTTTGAGCAGAAATATGAAAACTATCAGAATTTTTCAGTTGAAAGTTTTCATTTTTTGGTGGTAAAATTCTCAATATATTTGAATAGGCCTGTTTTTATAATGGAAAAAAAAAGAAAGAATGTTGTCTGCAACAATTTTACTGAGCACTTTAAGGAAATATATAGTCATGATTTCTTTGTTGTTATTTTTTAGGCAAGGGAGCTCTCTTCTGTGGATTCGAGATGAGATTGAATATGATAAGCTAGTTGAGACGATTGCACCAAAAAGCAGATTCTGGACTGGTCAGTGGGTCTTTTTAATAAATTAAATGTAGATTACAAAATGAGAAAAGGGGCCTTAACCCATTGTAGACTGAATGGACTCCTCCACACACCATATTGGAGGATTCTAATTTCAATTTTAGGTACGTCAGGCTATGTGCTTTAGATATTCCTAGAGAAAAATGGTTGAACTACTTGCAAACAGTAGAGAACCTGATCAGCATTCTGCAGCATCTGATCTGGGTCTGCACTGTTTACAAATAGCCTTTCAGGGGTCTCCAGACTGCAATGGGTTAATTGCAGATATAGAAAGCAAAGGCTCTCATCAGCTTGTGCATTTACTCAGTCTGATCTGAATAGAATGGCGACCTCAGTGGCTCAGTCGGATGCTCGTCCATTTGATGATCAGGAGGTTGTGGGTTTGATTTCCACCAGGTCCAGCAACATTCTTTCACTGAGATCAATCTTTGTCATTCTTCTCTCCCTTCTGCTGATTCAAGGAGGGCAATTGTCACTTTCTGGCGAAAGAATGTACATGAGTACTTCTACTTGTTAACTACTAAGAGGTCTTAATAATAAAACCTGCTCATGAAAAATGTGTTGATAAACTGAGTAGCTGAATAACTGACCGTAATAGTGTTAACTGGGGCACTAAACTGCAAACTAACCAAACTAATCAATCCTAAATAGAATGTTTTCAACTGAAAGTGCATAGTTCCAGATAAGAGGAGGGTAGCCACATAATACTTTATTTCTCCAAGAAAACATTGTGGGTACACATTAAAAGTGGAGAAATAAGAAACATATCTACCATTACGAAAACATACCTATTCAAATATACTGAAAGTTTACCACCAAAAAAATGAAAATTTACTGATAAAAACTTCTTATATTTTTTATATTTCTGCTCAAAACATAGATTGTGGGTACTCGTTGGAACTGCCTCATCGAGGCAGTTCTAATGAGTACCCACAATTTATGTTTTTGAGCAGAAGTAAGAAAAATAATGTATACCCGTGTCAACCCCAGTTTTGCTGTATAAAAGTGGGGTTTAAGGGGGTCAAAATTATATAGGTATGTTTTTGTGATGTTTACAATTGTTAAAAGTGCACTATATGGAGCCATGCTGAAGCGTATCTATTCACCCTATCCCCCTTGGCTATATGGTAATTTTATGGCTGAAACAAAGTGCCATGTCTAGTAAACCAGAAGTAAGAAAATATTTTTATATACCCCCTCTGCCCCTCCCCCCCTCCCCCTCTCCCCCACCTTATTTCACCCCCCACCTTATTTCACCCCACCCCACTTATTTCCCTATTAAATGCTTGAAAAGGCATCTTGGTTTCTGCTTCTTATCTTGCTAAATAACTTTCAGGAATAAACATCTTTTGATATTTTGCATAAACATTGATAGTGATGAGATGTTACTGTTAGACAGATATAAGGGTGTAGGGGTTAATTTCTTTAGAGATTTACTTCCCTTTGTAATTCTTTAAAAGGCGTTTTAGTTTCTGCTTCCTATTCTTCTTATCTTGCTAAAGGAATCCTGTCATATTTTGCATAAACAATGAAATTTATAATGAGTTGCTGTTAGACCAAAATAAGAGCCTAGGGATTATTTTCTTTAATAGTGTTATTTCCATTTGTAATTCTTGAAAAGCAGTTCTGGTTTCTGCTTCTTAATTATCTTGCTTAATAATTTAAAGACTCCTTTCATTTTCTTTGCATAAAAGTTGAAATTGATGAGATGTTGTTACACAAAAATAAGGGCCTTTTTTTAATTTATTGTAATTTGAATATTTACAATGCAAAGATTTAAGTCATTCACTAATGCACTGTGTATATACTACGCAAAAAAAAAAAAAAAAAAAATAGATTTGCATCACTTCTCTTTATTTTATGTTTTTTATAAATGCAAAATTTCAGACAAACGTTTTGTTCATAATTTATATTTGGGATTGAATGGGATTAAACAGCCCCAAATGTTCAGTCAGTCGATACTTGAACAGAAGTGTTCTGAAAACAGGTTTGCAAAATCATGGTTTCAACTCATGCCATGTAAAAGTAAGTATCTGCTGAATTTTTATAATTGTTTTAAATAGCATGATGGGTATGATTAAAGTAGCTATTTGAAAAATACTGAAATTGGGAGAAAAATGAATATTTTTTTATCTTACCCCATCCACCCCACCCTATAAAAAATTAAACATCAAAGTAACAGAACAAAAGGTGAGGTTGTTCAAACTTTCGGAAAACATGCATAACTTGTTTCTCAGTACTTTTAAACCTTCTTTTAAGACAGTTTCGTATATATAAAATGTGTTGTATCCAAACCAAAAGTTATAGATTGTGAATCATTTGCTAATGCAGACAATATATAAAATATCAAGCTTTATTTTATCTGAAAAAAAAAAAAAAAAAAATTAAATTTCTTTAGCAATAGTTTGTTGCTGATACTTTATAGTTAATTGTTAAATTTTCACACACAGGGAAAAAATATTCACTTAATGTTAAAACATTGAGAAAAACAATTATTTTTTGTCCTGTTTAAGTTTTAGACCATTTAATATATTCATATAAAGTATTCAGATAGACAGGGCTAAGGAGACAGTGTAGGTCCTGATCAGATACAGAATAAACCCTTTCACCCCTCGGGGCCAACACAGATATCTTTGCAAACAGTGTAGATCCAGAACAAGCCATCTCATCAGGATCTACACTGTTTGCTGTTCTGTTATTGAATTTTGACTGAAACCTCTATTTGCAACTATTGATGTATCCAGTTTAAGAGATGGAAGAGTCCATTTCAGAAAACCTGGGGAAAAGGGTTAAGCATCTGAACAGTCTGGCAGTGAGTTCCTTATTTGCCACTTATCTGGCAGATTTTAGGCACATCAGCAAGTATTACTAATGGCACAAGTTTTAGGTGCATAGCTCTTGATAAGGCACTTTTTTCAACAAAAAAGTATCTATATTTTTCTTATTTCTCGACATTAGAAGCGCCTCTGTGAGGTGCTTCTAATAAGTAACCCACAACACGTGTTTTTGCCAAGGTACAAGAAACTATTTACCTGATATATTTGAGGTAAATAAACTAATCCAGAGCATACAGTGTAGACCTAGATAAAACAAAGCAGATGCAGCCCCAATCAGGGTCTACACAGTTTGCTACTCATCCAGCAGGTACAAACATCAACAGATATGCTAATGTCTTATTAAATTTTTATACCCCACCACACGATAGCGGCATGGTATTATGGTATCAAGTTGGCTCTCTGTGTGTCTGTCAGTATGTCTGTCATATGTCCGTCCGTCTGTATTTTGTTTCCTGACAATAACTTGAGTAAATGTCAATGGATTTTTACCAAACTCGGTGTGTGCTTTGATATTATAGAGGTGTGGTTTTGGATTGTTAATTTCATCAATTTTTGACAGACTTACCTGCCTGCAATATGTCCTTATGTTCATTCCTGGATGATAACTAGAGTAAATATCAATGGATTTTCACCAAACTTGGTGTGTGCATTGATATTGTAGAGATCTGGTTTGGGATTGGTGATGGGAGGATTTCACTAATATTGGACACATCCATATTTTCATTTCTGGATGATAACTTCAGTAAATATCAATGGATTTTCACCAAATTTGGTATGCACATTGATATTGTGGAGATCTGGTTTGGGATTGCTATTAGGCAAATTTTGTCTATTTTTGACAGAGTTATCTGCCCACAATACATCCAAATTTTTACTTTCAGGACAATAACTTGAATAAATCTCAATGTATTTTCACCAAATTTGATATGTACATTCATATTGTGGAGATCTGCTTTGGATTTTCTCATTGGCAAATTTCATCAATTTTTACAAGAGTTATCTGCAGGCAACATGATAATGGCAGTTTTTTGTTTATTAAAAGTACGGTAGGAATTAAGGTAATATTTTTTAGGGTAAAAATAGTATTGTAATACTTCACAAGTTTTAACCTTTACTACTCTCTGGGCTAATTCGGCAGATGAAGAATTGATAATATTTTCCCAAGAAAACAGAATTTGACATTTCATGCCAATCATCCCCATTAGACACAATTTACATGAAACATCAAAGCCTGTTTTCTGGGAAAAATAAGAAAATTCAGTATTTTGTCTGCTGAAAATTTTACTCTGAGTGCTAAGCATTAAATTGAATCCACTGCTCTTTATATTAGGTATAAAACGTGACAGAAATGGTAATTCAGTGTGGGCCTATGATGTCTCCATGAATGTGTCACTGAAAACAGTTGCGCCGTGGGGTAATGGTGAACCAGTAGAGGATTCCTCCACAGCTTGTGCTGTATCCCAAGGAAAGAAGGGCTTAGCTTTACAGTCATGTGATCAGAAGTTGCCTTTTCTTTGTAAATATCACGCTTGCAGGAAAGGTGAGTTTTATTACCATATTAACCAGGCTTGTTGAATTATCAAATTTTAATACTTGTCCTTACACAAGTTAGTGGTCAATTCCACTTGTCCAACCAAGATTTACTTGCCTGAAAATTGACATTTTTCTTATTTCTCTAAGAAAACCTATGTTGTGGGTACTCAATAGACAGGGTTGCGGAATCATCAGATTTTCTTACTTGTCCACAAACAAGTATATAAATGTTCCATTACGAAAACAGGCCTGTTCAAATATATATAAAATTTCACCTCCAAAACTGAAAAAATTCATATAAAAAAACTCTGATATTTTTCATATTTCTGCTCAAAACATAGATTGTGGGTATTTATTAGAACTGCCTCGGTGAGGCAGTTCTAATGAGTACTCATAGTCTATGTTTTTAGCACAAATATGAAAAATAATGTATACCCCTGTAAAACCCCAGTTTTACTATATTAAAGTGGGGTTTAAGGGGGTCAAAATTATATAGGCATGTTTTCATGATGATCCACTTGTCCAGGAAGATTTACTTGTCTGAAAATCAACGTTTTTCTTATTTCTCAAAGAAAACATATGTTGTGGGTACTCATTAGCAGGTTGTCCATCTATTGCAGTTTTGCAAAATTTTGAAAATGGATTTTGGAAAAATGTGAATCTTGCATATCATGCATGCTATAAATGTTTTTATTTAGGAGCAGTTGAATTAGTGTTAGAAAGCCAGAACCTTAACGTTGATTATCTGATATGATAGAGGAGATTAAATGGCATAATACACACTAACGTTTGACACTATCAGTTTTGATATGTATGCGTGTGAACATGGGGAAGACAAAGATTATGGCGTCTGGCATGAATTTGGACCTATTGAAGAAATCTGGAAAGGACCCCTGCGGTGTCTGTCAGACAGGAGTTGGTAGCAATTCAATCTTCTGTGGGGGCTGCTTGTGTTGGATACACAAGAAATGCAGTGGCATAAAGGGCCCCTTGCACCCTGACCCTGATTTCAGGTGCACCTGATGCCTGGGAACGGCACGGCCTATAGATGGAAGAACAGTGAAAGAGGTGAAGGTTGATGATGAAAAGCTTGAGACTGTCCCAGAGTTCTGCTATTTAGGGGACATGCTCTCTGCTGGCGGTGGTTGCGAGCTGGCTGCCATAACATGCTGCAAATGTGCTTGGGGCAAGTTCCGCAATCTGCCACTTCTGACCAGAGGTCGGGTGTATTCATCATGCATAAGGAGTGTGATGCTGCATGCAGCAGAGACCTGGGCCATGACAGTAGCTACACTGAACCACCTGCGGCGTAATGACCGCACAATGATCTGTTGGATCTGTAATGTCAAGGCAAAGGTTGAAGTCAGCTCAGACTCCCTTCTCTCAAAGCTTGGCATCCAGGACTTGGATGTGGTGCTCCGCACCATTAGAATGAGGTGGTTTGGACATGTAGAGCGCAGCACAGGTTGGATTGCTAAGGTACGCAAGCTCAATGTAGTAGCACAGAAGAGACCCGGCAGGCCAAAGAAAACGTGGGATGAATTAGTGTTGATGGATGACAGAAAGAAGCTGGGAATGGACTCTGCTGATCCCCAGAACCGTTCTGAGTGGAGAGGATGTCTCGGAGAAAGACTTGTCAAACAAGCCCAACCCTCGGTAGAGGAAAACCGGCTTTAAAATGGATATTATGATGATGATGATGATATCAGCTTAATATCCACTGGATTTCATTACTTTGGAATCAGTGTTTCACAGCCACTGTCTATATGCATGCCTGTCAACAGAAAACAATTTTCAAAAAAAACCAAAAAAAACACAATAGTTATCGTTGAATAAAAGATGTTTGCTGGTCACATTCTCAGGGATATTAATCCATTAATGCATTGCATCATTTGAAAGTGGGGTTGGCAAACAGTGCAGACTCATACCAGAGTATGTAGATAACATGGTCTGATTGGGATTGTAAATACATTATTATCTTGAAACAGAATTTCTGACCTAAAGGAAGGAAAATTAAATTCAGTCACCAGCCAAGCTACAAGGCAGAACCCAGCTAGCATTCTTTATAAATCTATAGCGGGCTAATATCCGCCTGTCAGCTACCCTGACGGGCCAATAATGGCCCGTTATAGATTTATAAAGAATGCTTACTGGGAAGCATCCACTAGGCATAATTAGATAAACTACAGTAGCAGCATGTAGTTCTGTAGTACTTTTATGAAGGGATAGAACTCCTAACACGCACATGCTAGCCATAACGAGCTGTGTCTGCTTTATTTGATTGAAGGTTGAAGAAATCTTTTGTGTGAAAATTCCAAGTTGGGCAACACTGGCATTTATGCAGCAATATGAGTCTGAGATGATCAGAGATTTAAGATTGTCTGTATAGTGATAGGTTAAGACAGTAGATCAAATATACTTGAGATGTACAAAATACCTGTACAAAGAAATGTGCATTTTTCCTCAGAATACTTCAGAACTGTATATAGTCTACAATTCCATGAAGTGTTTACCTTAGCAAGAAAAAAGAAAGAAATTTCCAGTAAACAGTGCTTATTAGATATGCCCACTAGGACCAAAACACAGCGGCCAGACAGACTGATGGATATAATAAAAACAGTATACCCCCAAGAAACAGTTTGTGGGGGTATAATTAAAATGAGAGTCATTTGCAAACATAGGTTGGAGTTTTGCGGCATAAGATTTTACTTTGGACACCCCTGCATTAGAAGTGCCTAGGTGAGGTGCTTCTAATGAGTACTCACAATGTATGTTTTCTTCAAGAAATATAGAAAATATATATCTCATAATCTGGATACTCTGCTAGAGATATGAAGTCCTTTTCCCAGGACATGTAAATTGAAATTTCTTACTTGTCCTCAGGTATATAGACAAGTCAGGCACGGTATTTCCACAACCCTGATAAAAATGCATTTAAGCCTAGAGCAGTGTAAACCCAGATCAAATGTCACAGACTGCTGTGTCTGATCAAAGTCTACACTGTTTGCATTAAATACAGGAATTTCTATAAAACATGGTAACAATAAAAACTAAAAAGACAATCCTTATACATTGGAAATGGACCAGTAGGAAGAGTGAAGGAAACAAAAGTTCATTTAGTGTACATGAGTCACCTGTCTGTTTCAATCCTTTCAATGGGGTAAATGATATTTACCCAACTATAAGGGTGTGGACAGACACTTCACAGACCCATAGCAAACAGTGTAGTTCCAGATAAGATTGTGCAGAATGTCTCTCATCATGCAGCTTTTAGACACATCAGAACTTAATGAAATTGCTAAAATTTTAGGAAAAGTGTGTTAATGACCAGGTTTCTCAAAATTTAGGTTAAATTCTGTATCTTCTTAGGCCAGGATTATTCAGAGAAAAATTCTCTTGTTTTTATCAAAATATTTGTTGTGGAAACTGATTGGAATAGCCTCATTGAGACACATAGCTCCCGACACATAGTGGGTATGCATTATTAGGATTATTCTGAGTTCCAATAACATATAGATTTTTAGCTCACCTCAGCTGTGCTCAGGATGAACTATAGTGATCCCTGTTTGTCCGCCCGTCTGCCCGTCCGTCTGTTAACATTTTCAGACGACTTCTCTGAAGCCCAAGAGCCAATTTTGCTCAAATTTCATATGGAGTCTCCTTAGGTTGGGGGAACGAAAGATTGCTAAAAAAAAATCTTCTCCTCCAGAACCTAGGATGCCTTGTGACTGAATCTTTGCATAAATCATCAGGGACGGGAGGTCTACCAAAGTTGCTAAAATAATGGTCGTACATTGACATTTGACATTTTTACGGCAAGGTCAAGTTTGCTTCTCTATACATTTGTATGGGAAAAATGTTGAGAATTTCAAATGACTTCTCCTCCTGAGCCTCTAGGCCAGTGTTACTCAAATTTGATTTTGAACCTCCTTGGGGCAGGGAAATGAAAGTTTGCTAAAATGGTTGCAGTCCATTGACCAAGATGGCCACCATGCCCATATATGGGTAAAAACCTTTTAAAAATCTTTTTCTCTAATACCGAGAATGCCTTGTTGCTGAATCTTTGCATAGATCATCGGGGACGTGAGGTCTACCAAAATTGCTAAAATAATGGTCGTACATTGATATTTGACTTTTTTACAACGAGGTTAAGTTTGCTTCTGTATGCATTTGTATGGGAAAAATGTTGAGAATTTCAAATGACCTCCTCTAGAGACTCTGGGCCAATTTGCTCAAATTTCATGTGGAGCCTCCCTAGGGCAGGGGAATGAAAGATTGCTAAAATGGTTGCCATCCATTGACCAAGATGGCCATATATGGTAAAAACCTATAAAAATCTTCTTCTCCAGAACTGAGGATGCCTAATGTCTGAATCTTTGCATAAATTATCAGGGATGGAAGGTCTACCAAACTACCTAAATTAATGGTTGTACATTGACATTTGACCTTTTAACAGCGAGGTCGTTTGCTTCCCTATGGATTTGTATGGGAAAAATATTGAGAATTTCGAATGACTTCTCCTCTGGAGCCTCTGGGCCAATGCTGCTCAAATTTCATTTGGAGCCTCCCTGAGGTAGGGGAATGAAAGATTGCTAAAATGGTTACGGTCCATTTACCAAGATGGCCGCCATGCCCATATATGGTAAAAACCTTTAAAAATCTACTTCTCCAGACCCGAGGACGCCTTGTGGCTGAATCTTTGCATAAATCATCAGGGATGGGAGATCTACCAAAGTTGCTAAAATAATGGCCGTACATTGACATTTGACCTTTTTATGGTGAGGTCAAGTTTGCTTCCCAATGCATTTGTATGGAAAAAATGTTGAGAATTTCAAATGACTTCTCCTCTGGAGCCTCTGGGTTAATTTGACTCAAATTTTATTTTGAGCTTTCCTAGAGCAGGGGAATGAAAGATTCCTAAAATGGTTGCCATCCTTAGACCAAGGTGGCCACCATGCCCTTATATGGTAAAAACATTTAAAAATCTTCTTCCTCAGAACAGAGGATGCCTTATGGCTGAATCTTTGCATAAATTATCAGGAATGGGAGGTCTACTGAAATAGCTGAAATAATGGTCATACATTGTCATTTGATCTTTTAACTGCAAGGTCAAATTTGCTTCCCTATGGATTTGTATGGGGAAAAAATGTTGGGAATTTCAAATGACTTCTCCTCTGGAGTCTCTGGGCCACTGTTGCTCAAATTTCATTTGGAGCCTCCCTGAGGCAGAGGAATGAAAGATGGCTAAAATGGTTACAGTCCATTGACCAAGATGGCCGCCATGCCCATATATGGTAAAAACCTTTAAAAATCTACTTCTTCAAAATCTGAGGATGCCTTGTGGCTGAATCTTTGCATAAATCATCAGGGACGGCAGGTCTACCAAAAATGCTAAAATAATGGTTGTACATTGACATTTGACTTTTTTACAGCGAGGTCAAGTTTGCTTCCCTTTGCATGTGTATGGGAAAAATGTTGAGAATTTCAAACGAGCCTCTGGGCCAGTGTTGCTCAAATTTCTTTTGGAGCCTCCCTGGGGCAAGGGAATGAAAGATTGCTAAAATAGTTGCCGTCCATTGAACAAGATGGCTGCCATGTCCATATATGGTAAAAACCTTTAAAAGTCTTGTTCTTCAGGACCGAGGATGCCTTGTGCCTGAATCTTTGCACATATTATCAGGGACGGGAGGTCTGCCAAAGCTGCTAAAATGATGGTCGTACATTGACATTTGATCTTTTTACAGTGAGGTCAAGTTTGCTTCTGTATGCATTTGAAGGGGCCCCATACATTTGTATGGAAAAAGTGTTGATTATTTCAGATGACCTTATCTGAAGCCTCTGGGCCAGTGTTGCTCAAATTTCATGTGGCGCCTCCTTGGGGCAGGAGAACGAAAGATTGCTAAAATGGGCGTGGTCCATTGATCAAAATGGCTACCTTGCCCATATATGGTAAAAACTATTAAAAATCTTCTTCTCCAGAACTAAATAAGCCCTGGGCCCTAATCTTTGCACAAATTATGGGGGACTGGAGATCTACTAAAATTGCTAAAATGATGGTCCTATGTTTACGTTTGAACTTTTTATGGCATGGTCATATTTGCTTCCCCATGCATTTGTATGGGCCATATACATTTATATTGGAAGTATCAAGGTGACTTGTAGATCAACAATAGCTAAAATCGTTCTGATCGGAAATCTAAGATGGCCGCCATCTTGTTTATGTTTAATATATTTCCCTGCTACTGTGCTGTTTATAGTATAAAATCATGATTCTTCAGAAACCACTTAGCCAATTTCCACCAAATTTCTCATTGATCCTACTTTTGAAATGTGATTGATAGTTTGTTCAATTGATCACGCACCTTGACTGTCAGGCCCATATATTCTGCTTCAAAACTAAGAGTTGCTAAAATGATGATCTTTTCATTAGTTGCGATGATAGGATTGGAAAGCTGTGGCATAACATCTGCATATCTGCAGTAACTAAGTCACTCAGGTGAGTGAGCCGTGAACCGTGGGCCTCTTGTTATTTCTTTGATGCTTGTGGTTGTGAGGGATTATGACCTGAGCAAAGAAACATCAATACAAAGATTCTGGTCCTTTTTATTATCTCCTTCTTGTTTCCAAATAGCTACCTGAAATTGAAGTATGTACAGAATACATAACAAATGATAAAATATTTGAACGATATGGCCCCACGTTATTTTTACTATGTGCGCATTTAGTACTGTGTAGCATTTTTCACAAAGTGACTATTTATGAAAGAGTCCAAAAATAGCCAAGTATTCACTCTGCATGGTGGCACATGCCCATTATACCTAATTACTGGTGTCCATAATTAGGGAGTATGATTTTTCACAGGCCAATACATTTTCTGAGGTTAAGTGGACCCGTTCGGGGATATTCCTTATTGCAAAATGCAAATATAAATTAGCCATGACTTATTATTGTTAGTAGTGTAGGAGATAAATGACTAGTTCACTATTCTGAATGTTTATGGGCCATAGCATTAAGTATAAAATGACCATTTCAGGTCAGTTAGTTCAGCTAGCAAATGAACTAAAGTACAACATATTCATTTACAAACTAATTACACAATGTAGAAATGACCAAAAATGAACTAAAATAAGTTCACCAAAAGAAACGCACCAAAAGAAATGCTTATCAGTCACCTAAGAAGTTGACACATTAATTTATAAATTTGTGGATGTCAAATCGAAAATATAACAATAAATAATTTATGAATTTAGCATTAATACAATTATGCATTCACTAATATTTGCTTCTTTTCTGTTCTACTGTAGTAGTAATAATGATAGTAACTGTGTTTTTTTTATTTATGCCCTGCCATTTTCAGTGGGTGGGGGAGGGGGGTGGGGGTGCATATAGTATCACCGCTGTCCGTATGTCCGTCCTGTCCATCCCATACATAACGCAAATGGTTTCCGTGTGATATCTTTTGAAAAGATAGGTGTATTGGATTGAAATTATATACACAGGTATAGAATTATAAAATATAGGTCAAGTTTGATTTAGGGTAAAATCCACCAATTATTTTGGGAGTTATTGCCCTTTTTCAACTCAGAAAAATTTTCAACTTTGAAAAATGGTTTCTGTTCAATATCTTTTGAAAAGATTAGTGTATTGGATTCAAATTTTATATACAGGTATATAATCATAAAATGTAGGTCAGATCTGATTTAGGGTAAAATCCACTTATTATTTTGGGAGTTATGATCCTTTTTCAACTTCGAAAAATGGTTTCCGTTCCATAAGTTTTGAAAAGATTAGTGTATTGGATTCATATTTTATAAATGAGCCTATAATTCTAAAATATAGGTCAAGTGCGATTTAGGGTAACCTCCCCCAATTATTTTTGGAGTAACGGCCCTTTTTTCAATGTTGAAAGATAGTTGAAAAATGGTTTCCCTTCAGTGTCATTTCAAAAGATTAGTGTATTGGATTCAAATTTTATACACAGGTATATAATCATAAGATGTAGGCCAAGTTCGATTTAGGGTAAAATCCACTAATTATTTTGGGAGTTATGGCTCTTTTTCAACTTTGAAAAGTGGTTTCCTTTCCGTAACTTTTGAAAACATCAGTGAATTGGTTTCATATTTTATACATAAGCATATAATTATAAAATATAGGTCAAGGTCGATTTAGTGTAAAATCCATCAATTATTTTTGGAGTTACGGCCCTTTTTCAATGTTGAAAAAAAGTGTTTTCATGAAGAAATACTTTTTAGATGAAAAACATGCTTTTATCTCTAGAGCTATTGAGTTAATTGCACTGAGTGCCCATAAGATACGTTTTATTGCCAAAAAAGTATCCCTTGGTTATTACCTTGACCTTCTCTGTCTATGTCAGTGCTCCAGTAAGAACTTTTTGGCAAAATCTATTGATAATTTTATTTACTTCTTGAAAAATTATCAGCTGCCTTAACTTCAGTCCAAACTGATTCTACAATTTAAAATGGCACTAAAAGTGCCACTTTAAAATTGTAGCATACAGGGCCCAGTTGTTCAAAGCTAACGACGTCGTTAGTTAACGATTCGTTAAAATTTACATCGAGTGACACGCAAATATGCTGAAATTTTTTGCTGAAAAAATGTGAGTAGCTTTTGCAGTGCAAAAGCTACTCACATTTTTTCAGCAAAAAATATCAAAATATTGTGTATTGAATCCGCTAAAACAGTTAACGAAATGACCCTTAACGAGCTCGTTAAGCTAACGACGCTTTGAACAACTGCGCCCAGTAAGTTTGACAGAAGTTAGGGCTTACTCAAAGTTTTCAGAAAGTTATGACAGTTCTAGATAAGAGTAATCCAGGTAGAAAAAAAATTCTTATGGTATGTGTCCTAAATTTTTGAACACTTTATAACAAACTTTTTTTTGCCTAAATTTTGTTCTTATGTGTTTGTTTCATAAAATACTTAGTGGTCTGGCAAACAGTGTAGATCCTCATCAGACTGCTCCATCTGGGTCTACACAGTTTACATATACCATTTTGTCAGGAACTTTGTTGTACAAAAATTAAGAACATTTACCATGTTTCTGTATGAATAAATGAGAGTTTTGATACCCGTTGATCACTCTGGATTTACAGGATTCATTTCATTTTATTTTTCATAAATGCATGTTATGAGTTTCTACACAAAAGCATACATTGTGGGTACTCATTAGAAATGCCTGAGTGAGGTGTTTTAATGAGTACCCACAAGATATGTTTTGTGGAGAAACAAGAAAAATATCATACTTTTTTGGTTAAAAAAAGAAAGCACCTTGTCTGGACCTTTGTTTATACTAAAAAAAAAAATCAAGCCTTCTTTTCATTGATAAATAAAAAATATAATGTTGTCTCCAGTAAGTTTGTGTGGCACTAAGGGTGAACAATATTACAGGGTACCAGCCATGTGCAACAGGAGGAAAGTGCTTTTCTGATGCTGACAAGTGTGATGGCAGAAATGACTGTGAAGACAAGTCAGATGAAAGAGATTGTACTGGTAAGTAGTCCTTTCCACTGATTCAAGAAGAGCAGTTGTCAGTTTCTGGCGAAAGAATGTGCACAATACTGGTTAACCGCTTAGAGGACTAAAACCTGCCCAGTAAACATGTGGTTAGGTAAACTGACTGCGCTCGACATGACCCCATTGAGTTGAATGGGCCATAAAACCTCAACACAAACAAACAAACTGGTAAGTAGTCATGTCCTAAATCCAGGTAACGAGCTTTTTTCAACCAAAATTTGCTGATAATTTTCTTTTTTGTCCTTAAAAACAAATGTTGTTAGTACTCATTAGAAATGTCTCATTGAGTCACTTCTAATTAGTACTCTAAACATGTTTTCATGGTTAAGTAAGAAGAAATATTTTTTCTGATACCCCTTCTTACCTGGGGCTGTGGTAGTATATAATTTACAAAGATATCTCATTACGAAAACACGCCTATTCAAATATATAGAAAATTTTACTTCCAAAAACTATAAAATTTTCAGATGAAAAACTCCGACAATTTTCATATTTCTGCTCAAAAACATAGATTGTGGTACTTGTTAGAACCACCTCAGTGAGGCAGTTCTAATGAGTACTCACAATCTATGTTTTGAGCAGAACTAATAAAAATAATGTATACCCCTATTAACCCCAGTTTTACTATATAAAACTGGGGTTTAAGGGGGTCAAAATTATAGTCGTTGTTTTCTTGATGTTCAAAAAGATGCTAGGATAAGGCCAAATAAAATAAAGTACTGATAGAATGGCAAACAGTATAGATTCTGATCAAACTCATTCTGTAGGAGCAGTTTGATCTGGGTCTACACTGTTTGCTCAGACCTACTTGTCTAAATATTTCGCATAAATATTTTATCCAAGTAAAACAGGAAAAAATGCAAAGGTTTCAACAGGAAAACTAGGTAAGATAGTGCTACCCTACACATATTTGTTAGCTTGCCTGGACGAAGTCCAGGAAGAGCTATTGCAGTTCCCACAGTGTTGGCGTCTGCGTCCACATTTACGTTAAACTTTTTTAAGAGCTTATATTTTCCAGACCATTTGATAGATTTGGTTCATATTTGGTATGATGCTAGATATAGTTCCAAAGTTTTATTCAGCAATACCCCAGCCCATTACCTCAAGGTCAAGGTCATGGACTTTAATTTAATTTTAATGTTAAAGTTTTTTAAGAGCTCATATTTTCCAACTATATGATGGATTTTGTTCATCTTTGTAATGATGATAGATACAGTTCCAAAGTTTTATTCAGCAATACCCTACCCATGCCTATGACCTTAAGGTCAAGGTCACAGATTTAAAAATTTTATATTAAATTTTTTTAAGAGCTCATATTTTCCAAACCATATAATGGATTTTGTTCATATATGGTATGATTATAGGTACAGGTCCACAGTTTTATTCAGCAATACCCCCTGCCCATGCCCATGGCCTCAAGGTCAAAGTAAAGAACTTAGAAATTTTATATTAAACTGTCTTAAAAGCTTATTTTTTCCAAACCATATGATAGATTTGGTTCATATTTGGAATAATAATAGATACAGGTCCAAAGTTTTATTCTCATCATTCCCATCCATAGATATGACCGCAAGGTCAAGGTCACAGACTTAGAAATTTTATATTTGATCCATGATAATGTCAAATTCATGGCAATTAATGACCAAACCATAGCTCAAGAAATCCTATCAAGAGCTAAAATGCCATAACATTTCCTCTTCTTCTTCCTAAGTATTGGGACAGAAAGACCTAAGCAAATAATGCAGACCCAGATCAGACTTGTTGTAAAGAGCAGTCTGATCAGAGTCTACACTGTTTACATCTTTTGGACTCATAGTATCTCCCCAATTCCAGGCAAGCTATGCTGTCTGCTGACAGCTCTTTTAGCTCACCTGAGCACAAAGTGCTCATGGTGAGCTATTGTGGTCAGTCAATGTCCATTGTTCGTCGTGCGGCATCAACAATTGTTTTAAAAGCCTACTCTTCCTACACCCCCGGGCCTATTGACCCGATACTTGGTAGGAAGCATCGGGGTGACTTGTAGATCAAAAATAGCTAAAATTGTTCCGATCGGAAATCCAAGATGGCCACCATGGCAGCCATCTTGAAAATCTATTTTTCGCTGACTCCAAACTTGCTAGGAAGCATTGGGGTGACTTGTAGATTAAAAATAGCTAAAGTCATGCTGATCTGAAATCCAAGATGGCCGCCATGGCTGCCCTCTTGAAAATCTATTTTTCGCTTCTTCTCCTGAACCGAAAGGCCAATTGACTCTAAACTTGCTAGGAAGCATCAGGGTGACTTGTAGATCAAAAATAGCTAAAATCGTGCCAATCAGTTATCTTGAAAATCTACTTTTTGCTTCTTCTCCTAAACCCAAAAGCCAATTGACTCCGAACATGGTAGGATGCATTGGGGTGACTTATAGATCAAAAATAGCTAAAATCATTCCAATTGGAAATCCAAGATGGCCACCATGACAGCCATCTTGAAAATCTATTTTTTGCTTCTTCTCCTGAACCGAAAGGCCAACTGACTCCAAACTTACTAGGAAGCATCGGGGTGACTTGCTTAAGCAATCATCATGAATCTTGCTCAATATGTTTTTCTTGATGATTTCTAGGTCAAATTCGAAACTGGGTCACCTTGGGTCAAAAACTAGGTCACCTGGCCAGATCTGCAGAAAACCGTGTTATCACTCTAGCTGTCACATTTTTCAAGCAATCATCATGAATCTTGCTCAAAATGTTTGTCTTGATGATTTTTAGGTCAAGTTTGAAACTTGGTCACTTGGGGTCAAAAACTAGGTCACCTGGCCAAAACAGCTAAAACCTTGTTAACACTCTAGCAGTCACATTTTTTAAGCAGTCATCATGAATCTTGCTCAGAATGATGAGTTCTAGGTCAAGATTGAAACTGAGTCTCTTGGGGTCAAAAACTAGGTAACCGGGCCAAATCAGCAAAAAAGTTTGTGAACACACTAGCGGTCACATTTTTTAAGCAATCATAATGTATCTTGCTCAAATGTTTGTCTTGATGATTTCTAGGTCAAGTTTGAAACTGGGTTACCTGGGTCAAAAACTAGTTCACCTGGCCAAATCAGCAGAAAACCTTGTTAACACTCTAGTAGTCACATTTTTCAAGCAATCATCATGAATCTTGCTCAACATGTTTGTCTTGATGATTTCTAGGTCAAGTTTGAAACTGGGTCAAGCAATCATCATGAATCTTGCTCAAAATGTTTGTCGATGAGTTCTAGGTCAAGCTTGAAACTGGGTCACTTTGGGTCAAAAAGTAGGTCACCAGGCCAGATCAGCAGAAAATTTTGTTAACACTCTAGTGGTCACATTTTTGAAGCAATCATCATGAATCTTACTCAAAATGTTTGTCTTGATGATTTCTAGTCAAGTTCGAAACTGGGTCACATGGGGTCAAAAACTAGGTCACCAGGCCAAATCAGCAGAAAACTGTTAACACTCCAGAGGTCACATTTTTTAAATAATCGTCATAAATATTGCTCAAAATGTTTGTCTTGATGATTTCTAGGTCAAGTTTAAAACTGGGTCACTTGATATCAGAAACTAGGTCACCTGGCCAAATCAAAGGAAAACCTTGTTGATGCTCTAGAGGTCATATTTTTGAAGTGATCATCATGAATCTTGATCAAAATGTTTGTCTTGATGATTTCAAGGTGATGTATATTTTTCTATCCAGTGACTTTCTTAAGTTTTTTTCATTTAGGTCAGTTTCTCAGTAATTATTGGTCCTACAGAGTGATATTTGGTATTTGTGAAGTGTTTGTGTTTAGGTCAGTTTCTCAGTAACTATTGCTCTTACAGCCAGTGATACTTAGTACATGCATACATCTTAGCATGGCCTCTTGAGTGCAGTCATCCATATTTGACCTTGACCTTTATTTCACAGTCCATTAGACATGCTACATTGTCTTACTTGTAAATATAATCATTTTGAGTTTTGATCAGAATGTTTGCCTTGATCAGTTCTAGATTAGGTTCTCAAAGTGCTATGATGCTCAGGTGAGCATTACAGGGCTATCATGGCCCTCTTGTTTGGCCCTAGGAGATCTATAACATGATAAATTGTAATAAAGCTAAAATAAGCACAGAGCAAAATCTTTAAATGAAGACACAAAGGAAATAACACAATCACAAAGAGCAGTGTTCCTGAGGCACCCAAGGAAAAAAAAGATGAGGATAAAGAATGAAAATGAAAATACTCAGGAAATGACACAATCATAAAGTGCAGCATTCCTGAGGCACCCAAGAAGAACAGATAAGGATAAAGAGTGACAAAACAAATGAAGATAATCAAGAAATGCCAGTCACAAAGCACAGCCTTCCTGAGGCATCCAAGAAGAAGAGATGAGGATAAAGAATGACAAAACAGATGAAGATACTCAGGAAATGCCACAGTCATGAAGTGCAGCATTCCTGAGGCACCAAAGAAGAAAAGATGAAGATAAAGAATGACAAAATAAATGTTGCATAAGAAACTACGAAAGCACAAACAAGGCAGAACTGCAACAGAGGAACCACCCTAGAATGGTCAGAAGAAATACTGTTGGGGGACCTCATATTGGCCTGCAACCACACAGTCTGCTCAGAGTATTCTCTTTTGCATGAAGTCTTGGAATCTGGACTACCCACAGAGTGAGGGAAGACTTATCAGACTCTGGCCAGCAGTTTGTTTGTTCCTTTACACTTACATTCTTTCTGCTAATTCAGCAGGTGACAAAATGATATTTTTCTTATTTTTATTAGAAAATAGGATTCGACTCTTCATGCAAATTGTCTCCTAAGGAGACAGTTAGCATGAGGTGTCAAATCCTATTTTATAGGAAAAATAAGAAAAAAAATATTTGAAAATGTTGCCTGCCGAAATTTTAAACCAGCATGCAAAGTTAAGTTCTGGTTTGTCTTTTTATGCCCCCTCCATTCTAAGAATGGTGGAAAGGGCATATAGTGCTACCCCTGCCCATCTGTCTGTCTCTGTCCATGTCCTCAGTTTGTTAGCAATTTGCGTTTTAAGTTTTTCAGGTAGGGGAATCCGTATCCTTTGAACACATTTCTAGTCATATTTGTGTTAATGGTTGTGTTGACATCAAGGTCAAGATTACATGCTTGAAATATTTACCAGCTGTTCATCAAGTAATACTCAAAGTGTTAATCACAATTGCAGTAGACAACATTTTGAAATATTTTATGACCCAGCCTGCTGAAGGTAGAGTAGGGCATGAAGGGTTTCACCATGATGTTACATCCAATAATATTGCTGGCTAAGGTAGGAGTTGGGCATATAGCATTTAAACAGTGAAGTGTGTAAATGTGTATGGCACATTTGTAACTATAATCATAATGGTTTTTTTTTTATTTAGGAAATTGCAAATTGGTAAGCTACTTATCCTGACTTAAATGCCTTGGGATAAGGCTAGGGATCAGAATGTATAAGGTCAGATTGATCATTTGGAAAATAGTTTTTGCCATATGGGCAAAGCGGTGCACGTCATTTGGTAGAAAACCACTCGGTCAAATGTAGTTTTCGGTCAAGTACAACGTTCGGTGGAAAAAAATATTGAAATGGTACAATTGGTCAAATTTGTTTTAAATAAATGCGACACTTGGTTGATTTTTTTAATGTGATCTGGCCAATAATCTGAGCTCATCATGACTAATTGTTATCAGCTTGCTTGATTATTTTTCTTATCAATATGTCGGTCATAATATAATGAGCCCTGGACTGAAATGATCTGAACTGAATAAATTCACCGTTATGTTTTGAACATGGTAGCTGAACATAATTTAACAAGTGGTAAGTAAATTTATTCATCCATTTTGATTGTTTTAGTTCACATGCAAGCATATTCAAACAGTTTGTTGGTAAAATAGGAAATTACACTAAGTTTTTTGAAGTGGATTCATAATTTTTAAGTTGGAATTTTGAAATAGGCATACAGAAGAAAGTTCGCGAGTTCCAATTTTATTTGAATAATCGTGGTGGTAAAAAATTAGGCTTAGATTGCTAGATTTGGAAATAAAATTTGTTCTATTCTATTCTATTCTGCTGTTTTTGGTGTTCTGTAAGACTTCAATGCATACGCGATCTAAAGAAGCATACCGATGACGTCAGTAGGTAACAAAAATCATGCGCAGTAGGATGTTTTTGGGTTAGTTACTTTCGTTTCAGCTCCTTTCAGTTTTTCGACGAAAATTCGACAAATTTTCGACAAAATCTCAATTCGACGATTTTTTTCGACGAAAATTCGACCAAACAATGTGTTAGATGAAAAGTAACATTCGACGGAAAGATGCATTCGACCAGGTGGTTTTCGATCAAATGTCATGGAAGCGGGCAAAGAGTAAATGGTGGGGACATTTGTGTACATTGAACTAGTTATTTTAATAGTTATTTTATAGTTAATTGTCTAGTTATTTTATTTTTGAAAGAAAATGAATCTTGACATTACATGCGAATTATCTGCCAAGAAGATGATTCTATTGTCTGTCCTAGCACATGATTCACATAAACTGTCAAGACTTATCCCCCCCCCCCCCCCGCCCCACACACACACACCCACCCACCCCCACCCACCCACCCCCCTCCCCTCAAAAAAAACAACAAAAAACTATGGGATGTCATCTGTTGCAAACTTTGCTTGGCACTTTAAGAGTTAAGTTCTAGTGGTGTGTTCAAAGAAAAATATATAAAGGTATAGATTATATGCAACAATGATGATAATCATTTATCTGCATAATCTGTACATTTTTATTTGGATACTGGATAACTATATTAACACTTATCGCACTATGGGTGGATTCAACAGACAACATATTGATGACATTTTTCTTATTTTTTTTGCTGAAAATAGGATTTAACATTTCATGCAGATTCTCCCATTAAGAGACAATTTGCATTTAATGTCAAATTCTTTTTTTCTGGGAAAAAATAAGAAAAATCTTTCAAAATGTCATCTGCTGCTATTTTTACCCAGCATGCAGTGCTAACATAACAAGTTGATGGCTAGGTATTCCATATTTGTTTATAGCTACAGAATTGACCCCACAAAAAAAATATATTATTTCAGCCAAATACTGCAATAGTTACAACAAATTGACTGGAACATCAGGAACGTTCAAAACACCCAGGATTGAAGATGGAACAAGATGTTCATATGTTCTTGAAGCACCCATTGGCAAGAGAATCAGACTGAATGTATGTACAAATATAACCCCAGATACTGTAGAACACATTTTTTACAGGCAGTAAATTTTGGTGGTTGTTAGAGTGAACCGTTTGGCAGATTTATATTTTGGTGAACTTTTGATTTTCAAAACAAAATCTTTGATTTCTGATGTAGTCATATGTGTCTTATGTATGCAGGTTCTACATGGTGATCTGCAAGTCATACATGGTGATTTTCAATTGTTTTCCACATTACATTGTTCTTGGTGTGTGAATGAACACAAATCAGATGTATTATTATTTAATTACTCAGTAAAACAGATTTTGAGTTATAATTGGAAAATTATGTTTCATAATTATTAATTAAACAGAGAACCAGTCTGGGCAAGCGGCTAAAATTAAACAGGGCATCCTTTGGATGATGTCAGGGAAATGCCCTGAAGAAAAGCCGTTACTGGTCGGATATAATTTGCCGCCAAAAACTCACGGTCTTTGTTATATATCGACATTTTGAGTCGAAGTGGAAGGCTTCTTCATTGCTGAGAAGAGTTTATTTGCTGTCTCACTTAATTGTCACCCACCCACTTCCACCCAAATAGATTACGTTTATATTTGTCTCGAATAATGACTTGGATCTAATAATAAATTCTACCACAGGATATACTGGGTCCAAGATAGTGCTAACAAATTAAATACTGGGTAAGCGGTGGCGTATGCAGTGAGTGCCAGATGGTTAGGTCTTTTCAGGCTTCAGGCAGCCTCTGTACTGTAAAAGGTCAACAGAAGTTGAATTTACCATTCAGTTCATAAGTTGGTAAATGTAACTTCGCAATAGGCTATAATTGTTTGTACATATTGTATATAGAGTAACATGATAGTTCGGCAAATCAATTAAATCTTATCCATAATCTGAGATGTTGGTAGTATATCCTGTTCCTGAGAGTTTAATTAGTTATTATTTTCTATCTTGGTAAAGCTGTCAATATATTACCAATTACACCCACATTTTTGACAATTACTGTCAAGAAGTATTTGCTTTTATAAGGGACCTACAAAATGTCGTATTGGTCACTGCTTTTATCCAGGCCTGTTGGGCTGCCTTATGGCTAGATCATTATGTTTCTTTATTTTCAGGTGCTATATAACTGCATAAGAAGTAATAGTCTGGCCCCAGACCCTTTCTTTATTTTTCTTTTCTTTCTTTTTCTTCTTCTTTTTTTTTTTTTTTTTTTTTTGAGGGGACACAACACTTGTATAGCTTGTAGAATTTTTGTTTACTTCAGTCCCTTGGCTAGAAAGAAAGTTTTGTTCAGCCATAGGTAACTTGAAGTTGGATTAAAGAGGATCATGATAAAAAAATAATGTAGAGAAAGAGAGAAATAGATATAAAACAAAAACGACTGGAGCCAGTCTAAAGAAGTAAATACACTTTTTCTTTTATCATGAGTAATGCCCTTGACTGATTGACATTATATTGGCCCTACATCATTCTTGCATTGTGTTTTGGGAATATAATTTCTGCCAGTTCATTACGAAAACATGCCTATTCAAATATACTGAAAATTTTACAACCAAAAAATGAAAATTTTCAGATAAAAAATTCTGATATTTTCATGTTTCTGCTCAAAACATAGATTGTAGGTACTCATTAGAACTGCCTCATTGAGGCAGTTCTAACGAGTACCAACAATCTATGTTTTGAGCTGAAATAAGAAAAATAATGTATACCCCTGTAAACCCCAGTTTTACTATATAAAAGTGGGGTTTAAGGGGGTCAAAATTATATAGGCAAGTTTTCGTGATGTGTTATTCTTCTCTTGCACTCCTTGAGCTTTATTGGTGTTATTTTGGCTCTTTCTTTCCTCCACACCAATAGGGCAAAAATAAAATTCCCACCAAATATAAATGTTTTACAGTAATGATTTAAAGCTTCCATATCCCTCAAAAGTAGACATTTTTTTTTTTTTATCCAAGAAAGGTTTAATAAATTGATATATGGTATTAATATGATCATAAAATGTGGCATCTGACAGCCTGTACAATTTCAGTTAGTCTCTAGTTTTTGAACTGAATAAAAAATGAAATGATTTTTTATGGTATTTCTGAATTAATGTTGGCAACATTAATTCAGAGATATGATAAAAAATCTTTTCATTTCAAGAACGAGAGACTAATTGAAATTTTACAGGCTGTCAGATGCCACATTTTATGATTGTTCCAATACTATATATATCAATTTATTAAATCTTTCGTGGACGATAAAATATCTATTTCTGAGGAATATGGAGAAAAAATGTATTACAATATTTGCCCTCAATATTGAGATACCTTAAGGATTAAGAGTCATAATAGCTACTGTTTCAAATCTGTTCAAGCTTATTATTACATCAACCTATACCTTTTCCTACACTGAATTACAAAGTTACGAAAGATTCTACCGTTCTTTCTAAAAATTATGAACAAATATTCTTCTATACCCCCTATTTGACGAAAGCACCAATTTAAGATGATAGCGTATTTGTTAAATATTACAGTAATTATCTTAATTTTCAGTTTATCTCCACATTCTTGGTATTATTTAATGTAGCTAATAATACTCTGCAATAATTAGTCAAACCATTCATAAATAAACTGCTGAGAATGATGATTTTGTCACCTTTTTTCCGTATCCCTCGACAGAAACTGTAAAAATCTGTTGTCAACGGAAAAATACCCTACAAAATTGTGTGACCTGGCAGCCTCACAAATAACGGGGCATTAAAATTGTGCTCACCAGAATTATCTGCTAGCCTCTGCTGAACACCTAAACTAAATCTAAATAACTTTTGCCATCAAAAGTTTGCATAAAATTATTGGAATTTACCCCTAGGGTCATTTTCGAAGTCGGAATTTCATGTACGAAAAATCTCAATATTTTGCACTATCAGGTTTATTGGTTAAACCCATGAAAAAATGTAATGCACTGCTGATATTATATGTGAACTTGCTATTAGAGAAATGAATCATAGTTTTGTGACCTATATTTTGACATTTGCTGAACAAGACAACACATTTCTCGACAGAAACTGCACAAATCTGTTGTCGACGGAAAAATACCTGACAAAATTGTGCGACCTGGCAGCCTCACAAATAACAGGACATTAAAATTTTGCTCACCAGAATTATCTGCTAGCCTCTGCTGAACATCTAAACTAAATCTTAATAACTTTTGCCGTCAAAAGTTTGCATAAAAGTTTTGTAATTTGCCCCTAGGGTCATTTTTGAGGGCTGGAATTTCATGTACGAAAAATCTCAATTTTATGCGCTATCAGGTTTATTGGTAAAACCCATGGAAAAATTGTAATGTAATGCTGATATATATATATATGTGAACTTGCTATTAGAGAAATAAATCATAGGTTTGTGACCAATATTTTGACATTTGCTGAACCAAGACAACACATTTCCATGCTCAAGAACAGTGAAGGCTTGGGTAAGCAAGGGCCACTGAGGAATCGTTCTAGTCACCCAAGTTACAGTTATATAAAAATGACAAAAAATAAAGCATAAGCTAAACTGTGTGACTGAGTAAAGGTACAACTGTTTTAATTATCACAGTATTTTATATGTAATAGGACCCTTTTTGTCAGACAATCAACAATTACGGTATTGTTATGATCCTAAGTTTTCAGACATACACGTTTGTGCAAACAATGTAGACCTAGATCAGACTGCTCCTGAAGAAAAGCCTGATCAGAGTCTACAATGATTGCCAGTCTGTCAACATCTTTTGGGCACAATACTGTATGGCAGAGCCACTTTGTTCACGTTTTAGAGTGATTACAGCAGATTTTTCAGGTCCGAATTTTTAAGATGTTTACAGTAAAAATTCATAAGTACAGATTTTCAAATATCCATGACAAACCAACAAAATGACATGACTTGGGCATCCGCCCAGTCTGATCAGAGTCTTCCCTATAGGGATCAAACATGGTTTTCCATGCACATGTTAATGCATTAGAAAATCATGTTTGATCGCTATTATTGCATAAAGACATTCTGTGATGCAAGAAAACTCGATAATTTTAAAGAAAATGTGTTCGAAAAATTCTTATATTTGGCGACTGAATTTCTGTGAAAAAGGCATGTTCACGGCATGTGTTTTGAGTACGCCACTTCCAGGGCATAAACAACTTGACCTTCGACGTCACAGATTTAGGTTCGCCACTCTGCACATTTTTAGTCTGACGTCAGATTTTAGGACGGCCCTGTAATGCGTATTAAGAAAACCACAAAGCGGGTTTATAACAGCACGTAAAATTTCCTTGTTAAAACATGGATTTTCGCCCGTTAAAACAAGGCTGTTAATACCGCGTGACACAGCTTTTTATGCAATAATATGCGTTCAGTGGGTACCTAAAGACCCAAGGTTTCTTCATGTGGGCAGCAAGGACTGATCAGACCGGGCAGATTCCCAGGCTGGTCTGAATCTTCACTGGGCGCAGAGATTTTGTTGGTTTTGTGCAGCGGCTCGTATAATTTCTAGCATTGAGACAGCTGCTCAATGATTTGGTATGAGCTATCCAAGCACACTATAAAAAGTGTGAAAGATATCAAGATATCGTAATACATTATAAACCAGCCATTGGTAACCATAGCCCGGCCCCTAACCCACAAGGAACAGTGGGGACTTTCTTCCTGCAAATCAATGTACTACGTGCCGAGAGCGGCAGCTAGATCGGATGCACGTGGGTTTGGTATGCGGACTGTCATGGATTCGATCCTCACGTCCGGCAACATTCTTTCGTGGAGATTGGTCATAAAAAAAAATTCTACGGCCATTCTCTACCTATCTATCTATCTATAGATAATCCACAACCCTCTTTCAAGTGTTATTTGGATGTGATTCCACTGATTCAACATGAGAAGGGCATTTGTCAGTTACTGGCAAACGAATGTGCACTAAGTGCTGGTAAACTGCGTAGGAGGCTTGCCCAGGAACAGTGTGGATAGGATAACTGACCATGCCTGAAATGACCTGACAAGTGTTGAAGGGCCGTAAAACACCAATACTTGTAACAACATGGACTGCGGGGAAAACAGTAAGCAAAACCTCTGGTATTTGACCCTGCATTGCTGTATTTTATCCCAGAATGCTCTAATCCCTGCTTTTTTGGCACACAAAAAATGTGGGGACGACGCAAAGACAACAACCTGGTGCATCTCCCCTGCGTTCCCCGGCCCTACTCATTCAGTTAGATGGGGGGGGGGGGGGGTGGGGGGGGAGGTGGGGAGGGCGGGCACACAGTTTATTTCACCACAGTCAACATTCTGACACTTCACATAAATATAACCTCCAAGTCCCCGTTTCATTTCTCCAACAATATTATAATAAGTCAGAGGAACGGGTCCCAACCTACAAGCTCAACAATACTTCAGGGAAGAAAGCAACACATCAAGTTCCACAACACGACACCCAAATTTCCACCCGTCAGCACGTATGTTTTTTGATTTCAGTGGAGGGTGCATCGCGCATAGATCGTCACGGCACTCATTTCCATCACAGACACTTCCAACACAATAATTATGCTCGATCTGAATGCTTGATCTTATTCTTTTCTTTCGAACGGCGTTCTTTTTCGCATATCTGCCTCTTGGATCACGTTTCGGAAGTGTCACTGTCGCCATGTTTCCTGACCGGAAACGGAAGGAAGAGGAAGGAAAACACCACGAATTCACTGATAGTTTCTATTTTTAGTAACTTGATGCGGAGTCGTTTCTTTTTTTAAAAAAGGGCGAAGAAAGGCGATGTTGACCGAAAAGGGTTACGATTTGTGCCGATGTTAGTCGATATTTGCCGATATTAGACAATCTCATTATGGGTGCAAAGCCTTAACTACTTTCTATACTTGTCCTAAAGCTTCAAAGAATCCATTTTACTACTGATGGTGTGTAAAATATTGCTGGATGAGCAGCAGTGTAGATCCCTATAAGATGCTGTCTTCTGCCACCTCTGATCTGGGTCTGCTCTGTTTACACATGCCTGTCTATCCCATTACTAATGGTTATTATGACATTTCTTAATGGTGGCATGAATATCATTTTCTTACATTTCCTGAAAAATAGGGCCCAGTTGTTCAAAGCATCGTTAGCTTAACGAGCTCGTTAAGGGTCATTTCGTTAACTGTTTTAGCGGATTCAATACACAATATTCTGATATTTTTTGCTGAAAAAATGTGAGTAGCTTTTGCACTGCAAAAGCTACTCACATTTTTTCAGCAAAAAATTTCAGAATATTTGCGAATCACTCGATGTAAATTTTAACGAATCGTTAACTAACGACATCGTTAGCTTTGACAACTGGGCCTAGGTCTTTAACTTTTTATATGTATTATCTTATCTCTTGATAAGATGCTTTATTTCAATCCAAACATATTGATATTTATCTTAATCCTCCACAAAAACATATGTTAGGGTACTCATTAGAAGCCCCTTGCCTTCTCCACAAAAACATATATTATGGCTACTCATTAGAAGAGTCAAGGCACTTCTAATGAGTACCCACAACATATGTGGAGAAATAAGAAAAATATTTAACTGATATCGCCCTCTTACCTGGACCTATAGTATTATCCTCTTAGATTACATAGATCCATGGAAATTCAGAACTGCTATCATTGCCTCCCAATATCCATGATGGCTGTCATATGGTGGCTTAATCCTGAAATTGTTCAAACCACATCTCCTTCCTAACCTTCAGTCAGATTGAGCTAAAACTTGATGGGAGGCATTGAGGGGACATGGAGATTCAAATTTGCTAAAATGTTTCCATTCTAATATCCAAGATGGCTGCCATGGTAGCCATCTTGAAAATCTTCAAACCACATCTGCTCCCAAACCCAAAGTCAGATTGAACCAAAACTTGATGGGAGGCATTGAAGCAACATGGCAGTTGCCAGGCATTGGGGCAAAATGGATATTCAGAATTGTTAAAATCCTTCTGTTCTGATATCCAAGATGGCCAGCTTGGTGGCCATCTTGAAATTCTTCAAACTGCATCTCCTCCCAAACAGTAAGTCAGCTTGAGCTGAAACTAGAAGGGAGGCATCAAACCACATGGAGATTCAGAACTGCCAAAATTGGGGTCACACGAATTACCGAAATACCGAAATACTACCGAAATACCTGGAATACCCATGAAAAATTTAGGTTTAACTGTGAAAGACACCTATTAAAGATGCCAATATTGGCTTTAATTAATTAAGTAATATTATGTCAACGTAATGGAAAATGGATAATTATTTAACTTCAAATAATTGCAAATTGTCTTTAAAGTGTTTTTTTTTTATTTGAAAACATTGTTGATAGTCCGCTAAATCAGAGCTGGAATACGACCGGAATACCCGTGAAAAACCTGAATTACCTACAATTAAATGAAAAATACATACGACTTTTTGTATAAAACATTTATCAATTGAGTGAATAATTTGTTCCGATTGATT
Organism: Anodontia alba; assembly: GCA_964016985.1. Taxonomy (NCBI): domain Eukaryota; kingdom Metazoa; phylum Mollusca; class Bivalvia; order Lucinida; family Lucinidae; genus Anodontia; species Anodontia alba. Next base: position 59,330,493 of record OZ024822.1, on the reverse strand, counting down.
TACTTATGTATGATGTATATAAAAAATATATGGCCAGTAGTAAGACTCAAACACGACACACTGAAAGTTTATCATTTACCCATGTTTGAAACTTACGCAGATTAAACAGCCAATGCTGTCATGATGAGTAACGTCATCCTTACATCAATGATGCTTGTATGAATATTATTTTAAATATAATATAAATATATGTGTTCCAGCAGCATCCCTTTATAAATATGAGATACATTGCATCAGTCTGTGTAAATATTGTCACAGAGATTTCTTCTATGAATTTATTGCATGTTTCTCTTGTATTGGTTGTATAAATTTAAGAAGAGGCACACCATCATTTATTTTCCATTTTTATTTTCTCCACTTTTGTCTATGTGTATTTGATATTTATTAACAACTGACATAGACATAACAAAATATGGCAGGGGGCAGAGCCCCTGCTAAGTATTAATATGTAGTCTGCTCACATCATGTGCTTTTTACATAGTCAGTCAAAGTATCGATGTTGACCCTTTGAAGGCTAACCTAAAACTGATTTTGCTGATCAGACTACTTTCGGATTATTTCCTTGAATGTAAAATTTTAGGGTTGTTTATAAATTGTCCAATCAACATGAATTTTAGATCTAATTTTCAGTTCTTTTTGATGTTATCTAAATATTGACAGTAATAGATCTCTGCCATTTTTATGCATCAAATAGAGGAAGTTAATGTAACAAAATAAAAATCAAAGTAATAAAATGAACATTAAACTGTTAAGTAAATACGTAGAAGATTGTAAACAAGTTCCTTGAGAAAACCAGGCTATTCATCACGAAAACATACCTTTATAATTTTGAGTTATTTTGACCCCCTTAAACCCCACTTTTATTATTAAAACTGGGGTTTACAGGGGTATACGTTATTTTTCTTATATCTGCTAAAAATATAGATTATGGGTATTTGTTGGAACTGCCTCCTCGAGGCAGTTCTAACCAGTACCCGCCAATCTATGTGTTGAGCAGAAATATGAAAAATATCAGAATTTTTATCTGAAAATTTTCAGTAATTTGTGGTGAAATTTTCAGTATATTTGAATAGGCGTGTTTTCGTAATGGAAACACATTAACACAATGAAATTGTTGATAAATATTGATAAAGATTTGAAATTATTATAATTTGATTGTCTATTTAAGAAAACTCTAAAAGATCCAAAAATTCCCTATTACAATATTACCGATTACCGAAATACGTCGCAAAATTTTATATATAGCGCTCCCTCCCACAAAAAAAAAGTAAAGTCTTATCTATTTCTTTGAACAGTAAATATTATTTAAGTAAAAAAATAAATATAAAATTTTTGTAATTTTTTTTACGGTTTTATTTACCTTTTTTAAAATTTCTGTCAATACTAAAATGCCTAGATAAAAAAAAAACACTAATTACTACTAACAGCTCTGATATGACACCTTTTTCAATTGAGGTGTTATGCAAATGGCTTATGTTTTGCATCTTATAATAAGGCAGTGTCATATGGACATAATTTACTCATTTCTAAATTGCATATATAATGTCAGATTTTAACCGGTTACCTCAGTCAATGACTAACCATGGTTAGATTTGCTATATTTGGGGATAGCTGTGTCAGACATCTAAATATCCACTGTGTAGGCAAGGATCCTATGGTCATTCCTATAGGCAAAATTTCTGCAATAAAGACTGATTTAACACCGGAATCATAAAGGTCGTCAACAGTTCCCCACAAATTTGCCTAAATATTTCTTCTGGTGTTTAAACCGCGGTGATATCATTTCCCCTGAGAATGATAATGACTACATCGGCTTCTTCATGTAGCACCCGTTGATAGAGGTACTGGTCCATTTGATCTGTTTTCAAACCACCTTTGTGAAACTATTTCACGGTACCCAGAATGACCATATGACCCTTGTTTACACAGTGGAAATTTAGACGTCTGAATAATAGTTACTGTTCAAAGAAATAGATAAGACTCTGCTTTTTTTTGTTTTTTTGTGTGGAGAGTGCTACATATAAAATTTCGCGATGTATTCCAATAATCGGTAATATTTACATAGATTGATGCAATTATTCTCATATTTATAAGGACATGCTGCTGGAACACATTATTTATATTAATATATTTATATTATATTTAAAATACTATTCATGCAAGCTCCATGGATGTAAGGATGACGTTACTCGTCATGATTGCATTGATTGTTTAATCTGGGTAAGTTTCAAACATGCGTAAATAATAAACTTTTGGTGTGTCGTGTTTGAGACTTACTACTGCCATATATATTTTTTTATATACATCATTCATAACTAAATCAGTCGGAACAAATTATTCACTTAATTGATAAATGTTTTACAGGTATACCTATATTTTTCACGGGTATTCCAGTATTTTGGTAGTATTCTGGTATTTTGGTGATTCATGTGACCGCCAAAATCGTTCTGTTTCAGTATCCAAGATGGCGGTCTTGGGGGCCATCTTGAAATTCTTAAACCCACATCTCCTCCCAAACCCCTAGTCAGTTTGAGCTGAAACTAGGTAGAAGGCATCAGAATGACATAGAGGTTCAAAACTGCCACAGTTGTTTCGTGGCGGCCATCTTGAAAATCTCAAAATGACATCTGCTCCCAAAAGGTAAGTTGGATTAAGCAGAACCTTGACGGGAGGCATTGGGAAGACATGGAGATTCAGAATATGCTAAAAATTTTCTGTTTTGATATCCAAGATGGCCATCACGGTGTATATTGAATTGTGTCATAACTGATAGGAGGCATGGGAGTGACACAGAGAGTCAGAATTACTAAAGTTCACCTGTTCAGATATTCAAGATGGTCGCCATGAGGTCCAACTTGAAACTCTTCAAACCATGTTTGCTTGCCAATGGTAAGTCGGATTGAGCCAAAACTTGGTGGGAGGCATTGGGGCAACATGGAGATTCAGAATTGCTAAAATCAGTTTGTAACATTGTCCAAGATAGCCACCACCAGGGCCCCTAGGGGAACCTTTAAAACCTTTAAAAAACTTTAATTTTGTTGAAATCTTTTAAAACCTTTAATTTGGCTAAAAAATCTATAAAACACTGTATTTTCATGAGAAAACTTTTATATTTAGCAATTTGTAAATGCAACAGAGGGATGGAGTAAATATGTACATTTGGTAACAATTTATAGTTCTATTACTTAGATTCATCTGTTTCTAAACAGAATTGCAAAGTAATATTGTTATTACCATTTAAAGATTAATATATCAGATTTTCTCTGCAGGTTTTCTCCCAATTTTGTTTGAGAGGCAATGATGCGTTAAGTCCTTTGCTTGAGATCTGCCAAGAAATTTAACCATTCAATGCTCTATTTTGTACAAAATTTGCCCTGAAAAACCTTTATTTGGCCGAAAATAACCTCTATAAAAAGGCTTTATTTTTAAGAGAGACTGCTAGGGGGCCTGCGCCACTGTGGCCATCTTAAAAGTCTTCAATTGTTATCTGCTCTACTCCCAAAATGAGCAGTAGAGCTACAGTTCCATATGAAAACTATTATTCTTGCATACTGGTTGAGGATTTCCACAAATTACACTGGTGCTGGCAGATCTTATCTCACACACCCTTATCCATTCCACGGGAAAGATAAAAATCAAGAGTTTTCATGTGTTTGATATACATTGGTTGTATAGGATGTCATGGTGCACAATCTTTAAGGCTGACGTCACTGAATGTAGAGATGTAACTAAACGTCACATTATTGTCATCACAATATGACCTACGTCTGCAATAGAAGTGACTGCATTATCAAAAATCCACTTTCAGAAGTGAAAGGTATACAAGAAAAAGAATCTATGATGGGTGTGAGGGACAGACAGAAAAATCTGTCACTGTGGATCACAGTCTTACATCACTGGGCCTCCTGATGTCAGACTGTAACCCTCATGACTGATTTTTCTATCTACCTGTCACACCCATACACTCTTATATTCTGAACCTATGATTGCTCTGTAGATAAGAGCTGTATCCAGATAAACGTGTTCTTATTTTTCTGCAGAAAACCTATCTATGAGATGATTCAAAGGCAAAACAAATCCCCCAGAAGTCTTTAAAAAAGTTAGGGCTAGAGAAAAGAATTTAGGCATGGTTAGATAACCTACAATACACAGTTATTTAATATGTGTCTTATGAGATACCACAAAAGATTAGAAAGATGCTGTTATATTTTAGATGATGTAAGTGTCACAGCCATAGCTTCAGATAAGGCGCTTTTTTCAGCCAAAATTATTGATATTTTTCTTATTTCTCCATGAAAACATATATTGTGGTACTCATTAGAAGTGCCTTGGTGAGACACTTCTAATGAGTACCCACAAAAGATGTTTTCATGCAGAAATAAGAAAAATATGGAGACCCCTCCTATCTAGACCTGAAAAAAGCCCCTAGCAAGCTGCTTATCTACTCTACTTACAGTTACCTCGAGTCACTGTTGAGGAAAATGCTGTGTTTGTAGAAGTGTATACAGGTGAACCAGATTTAAGGCATTCAAAACAGATTGCTAGATTAACAGGAGTAATTGACCAGCCCTCCTTTATATCTCTACACAACTTTATGACAATACTGCTGATAGCTGGTGATTCAACATCTAATGGACCTGCACTTACTTTCACATGGACTTTAGGTGAGTACTTCATATGCACCTCCTATGGGAATCTAGAAGCCGTTCCCCGAACCACCACATCTGATTCTTCCTCTTTTTGTCTGCAATTGTTTGATGATGATGATAATGTGAATAGGATACTGATTAGGCATCGTGACTTATTCCATTGAAAAAGTGTTTATAGTGGTACATTTTATCATTGCAGAGGCGAAACACCTTATTTTTTTTCCTGGAAATGTATGCTCAAGTGTCTGTATTTCTATGACCTCCTGTTAGAAATAGGTGTTCTTTCTTGTTACAAATCAAAATAAGTTACTCATGACACTAGTGTGGCCCAGAACATATCAACAGTATTCTGTTTTAGCAAACATGTTTAGTGTTGCCATCCAAAGAGTATCAGAAATTGTCTACAGTGTATGGCCAGTTTTCCATGAAATGTTTGCACAAGATATTGCCCGGCCAGCAAGATGAGAATGCTGACAGATGAGAGGTGTCTTATAGGAATTACCTGATGCATTCAGGGTTATTGACGCTACTTTCCCCCAATAAAATTTATTGCCCTTATAATGGAACTCTTAGCAGATCATTCACACCCTTACCATCAGGGAAAGTGATGTAGCAAGCTTGGTTGAATTCTGAATAGTGGTTTAGGAGAAAGCTTGATGGACAGCTGGACAGACAATGGACACATCAATGGACTGACTCACAGAAAAATCATATTGCTCTTCCACATCCTTACCATGAGGCCAAATGATGAAGCAAGTTTGGTTGAATTCCACTCTGACAGACAAATGGATGGACGATGGATGCAGGGATCAACAGACGCATGGAAAAATAATGTTGCTCTGGCATACCCAGTTTGGAAGAATTTCATCCAGTGGTTTAGGAAGAGAAAATGTGATGGACAGATGGATGGATGGATGGACAGACAGGCATTTACAGTATCCCCATCATTGCAGCCATCTTGAAAATCTATCTTTCACTTCTTCTGAACTAAAAGGCAGTTAATTTGAAACTTGGTAGAAAGCATCAGGGTGACTTGTAAACCAAATATAGCTAAAATCGTTCTGATCGAAAATCCAAGATTGCCACTATGGCCATCTTGAAAATCTAGTTTTCTCTTCTTCTCTTGAACCGAAATGCTGATTGACTTGAAACTCGGTACGAAGCATCAGGGTGACCTGTAGATCAAATATAGCTAAAATTGTTTTGATTGAAAATCCAAGATGACCACCATGGTGGCCATCTTGAAAATCTATTTTTCACTTCTTCTCCTGAGCCAAAAGGCATGTTGACTCCAAACTTGGTAGGAAGCATCAGGGTGCCTTGTAGATCAAAAATAACTAAAATCATTCTGATCCAAAATCCAAGATGGCCACGGTGGCACCCATCCTAAAATTCTATTTTTCACTTATCCAGAACCAAAAAGCCAAATGAATTGAAACTTGGTAGGAAGCATTGTAGATCAAAAATAGCTAAAATTGTCTATAATGGGAATTCAAGAGGGCCTTCATGGCGGCCATCTTGCAAATCTATTTTTTTTTTACTTGTTCTGAACTGAAAGGCTGATTGACTCGAAACTCGGTAGGAAACATTGGGGAGATTTGTAGATCAAATATAGCTAAAATTGTTCCAAACAGGACTCCAAGATGGCCGCAGTAGCCATCTTGAAAATCTGCTTTTTACTTCTTCTCCTGAATTGAAAGGCTAGTTGACTTGAAACTTAGTAGGAAGCATCAGGGTGACTTGTAAATCAAAAATAGCTAAAAACCTTCTTCTCGGAAATCCAAGATGGTGGCCATGGCTGCTATCTTGAAAATATATTTTTTGCCTCTTCTCCTGAACCAAAAGGCCAATTGAATTGAAACATCGTAGGAAACATTGGGGTGCCTTGGAGGACAAAAATAGCTAAAATCCTTCCGATAGGAATCCAAGATGCTGCCATGGCTGCAATCTTGAAAATCTATTTTTCACTACTTCTTCTGAAATGAAAGGTCAATTGACATTTTGACATTGAAATTTTGTTTTTCACTTCTTCTCCTGAACCAAAGGGCATATTGACTCCAAACTTGGTACAAAGCATCAGGGTTATATAGATAAAAAAAGAGCTAAAATCATTACAATCAGAAATCCAAGATGGCCACCATGGGGGCTGTCTTGGAAATCTGTTTTGCACTTCTCCTGAACCAAAAGGCCAGTTTTTCTGGTAATCAGGTAAGCGATACCGGGCTATCTTGACCTTCTTGTTTAAAAAAGCATGGTGATAATAAATCACAGTTTAAGAGTATATTCAGTCTACATTGAGTATACAAAGTTCTTAAACAGATATTCCGTAAATGTTGATATTGATGAGGTGATGCTGGTTGACAAAAATAAGGGCCTAGGGATTATTTCCTGTAGATTTATTTCCCTTTGCAATTCTTGAAAAAGGGAGTTTAGTTTCTGCTTTTTATCTTGCTAAATAATTAAAATCTTTTCATAGTTTGCATATTTGTTCATTTTGATTAGATGTTGCTGTCAGAGAAAAATAAGGATCTAGTTCCTTCTGAGTTATTATTCTTTCTAATTCCTGAAAAGGTGTTTTGGTTTCTGCTTCTTATCTTGCTAAATGATTTTAAGAATCTTTTCTTATTTTACATAAACATTGATATTGATGAGGTGTTGCTGGTAGACAAAAATAAGGCCCTGGGGTCAATTCCTTTAGCGTTCTTTCCCTTTGTAATTCTTGAATAGGCATTTAGTTTCTGATCCTTGTCTTGCTAAATAATTTAAGGATTTTTTTTTTTTTATATATATTTTGCATAAATGTTCAAATTGTTGAGATGTTGCTGTCAGAGAGAAATAAAAGCATAAGGATTAATTTCTTTTACAGTTATTTCTCTTTCTTATTTTTGAAAAGATGTTTTGGTTCGGTTCTTAGCTTGCTAAATAATTTAAGGATTCTTTTCTTGTTTTGCAGTAATCTTGATATCAATCAGATGTTGCTGTTAGAAAAATATAAGGGCCTTTGGGTAATTTCTTTAGAGTTATTTCCCTTTGTCATTTCTGAAAAGGGGTTTTGGTTTCTGCTTTTTATCTTGCTAAATAAATTAAGGAAACTTTTCATATTTTGCATACCGTATTCGATCTAATTACCGCACATACCCCTATAAGCGCACAGTCAAGAAATTCCGTAGTCTTCAGATTACAGCCAGTGTACTTTTTCTTTGCTTCTTTATAAAGGCATATGTTGTGGATACTCATTTGAATTGCGATGCAATTCAAATGAGTACCCACAACATATGCCTTTATAAAGAAAATCAGAAAAAAACAAAAACAAAAAAAACCCCCACATAATCATCATCAAATACATCCTTTTCTGATCTTTTTTATAGTGTATCCTTGGTAGGTAGATACATATTTTACCACAAATGAGTGTTCTAAGCAATTTTGAAATACCTAAGCGCACAGTGCGGTAATTAGGTCGAATACGGTATACATTGATACTGATGTTGCTGTAAAGAAACCTAAGAGCCTAGGGTTTATTTCTTTATGGTTAATAAAGTATGAGGATGCAAAAAGCATTAACGTCTTGACCACAGCTTTTTAGCTCACTTGAGCTATGCTCGGGTTGAGCTATAGTGATCAATTTTTGTCTGTCGTCCATCCATTCATGCATCCATCCATCAACATTTTCAAACAACTTCTCCTCTGAAGTCCTTGATCCGATTTTGCTTAAATTTCATGTGGAGCCTCCTTAGAATAGAAGAACTAAAGGTTGCTAAAATGGTTGTGGTCTGTTGATCAGTATGGCCGCCATGCCCATATATGTTAAAAAAGCTTTAAAAAAAAAAACTTTTCTTCAGAACCGAGGATGTCTAGGGACTGAATCTTTGCAAAAATCATTCGAAATGTAAGATCTACCAAAGTTGTTAAAATGATGATGTACATTGATGTTTGACCTTTTTAAGGTGAGGTCAAGTTTGCTTTCCTGTGCATTTGTATGGGCCCCATACATTTGTATGGGAAAAATGTTGAGAATTACAAAGCCTTCTCCTCTGAAGCTACCGGGCCAGTGTTGCTCAAATTTTATGTGGAGCCTCCTTGTGGCAGAAGAACGAAAGATTGCTGAAATGGTGGCTGTCCAGTAGATACTGCACAAAAACCACACAGGTTTTTTTTTGGGCATGTTTTTTTCTCTGTAACAGAAACAGATGAAACAATTAAAATATATAAGGAATACTCTAAAATGGACTGAAAAAGAATGAAACAAAATGAAACAGACCAATAGCAGTTCTCACTGATGGTCAGTTTCATTCGTTTCATTTGTTACGAAACAGGATGAAACAGTTCAAACACCTTGGTCAGTGCTTGTTACGAAACAGGGTGTAACGAAATGTAACAATGAAACAGATACTTTTTATATAAACTCATTTCTGTTTCTTAACAAATGAAATGAATAAGATAAAGCGGAAAATCACTGAAACAGGAATTAAATATATTAAAAAAATATATCTGTTTCATCGTTTCATTGCGTTTCGCCTTGTTTTGTAAAGCACTGACCATGGATTTTGGTCTTTTTCATCCTGTTTCAGAGTTTTTTCTTTATATCTTAATCGTTTCATTTGTTACGAAACAGAAATGGGCATATAAAAAAAAAAAATTCTTGACTAAGAAAAGTATCTGCTATTGGTCTGTTTCATTTGTTTCATTCTTTTTCAGTCCATTTTAGAGTATTCCTTATATATTTTAATTGTTTCATCTGTTTCTGTTACAGAGAAAAAAACGTGCCCAAAAAAAAACCTGTCTGGTTTTTATGCAGTATATGCTGTCCAGTGATCAAGATGGCCACCATTTTATAAAAACCTTTAAAAATCTTCTTCTCCAAAACCAAATAAATCCTGAGGCCTAATCTTTGCACAAATCATCAGGGACATGAGGTCTACCAGAATTGCTAAACTGATGGTACTACCTTGACATTTGACTCTTATACGGCAAGATCACATTTGCTTCTCTATGCATTTGTATAGGCCCTGTACATATATATGGCAAAATGTCGAGCATTCATATTTTGGACATCTCCTTTATAATCCAATTGCATTGAAACTTGATGAGGAGCAGTAGGGCGCTTAGTGGTAAATCTGAGCTGACTGAAAATCCAAGATGGCTGCCATAGCTGCCATCTTGAAAATCAGTTTTTGACATCTATTCCCTAATTTTTGTTTGCTTTGAGCCGAGATTTACTCTGTAGCAACAGGATGACTTTGGATCAAAATGAGCTAAAATAGAGTCAATTCAAAATCCAAGATGGCCGCAATTGTTCCATTTTATTGAAAAAGATGGCCACCAGAGCTAAAATTACAAAAATCTTCAAATGACATCTCCTCCTAGGCCAAGGGCTGATTTCAGAATATTTGCACAGAAGTGTTCCTCCAATGGCCCTCTATCAAAATTACTAAAATGATTCAGCTTGGCTGAAGAAAATGGCCGCTAGACCTAAAAATACAAAAACCATTAAAAGACATCTCCTCTGCGGCCAGTGGCCCGATTTCAAAGTAATTTTACAGTAGTGTTTCTCTTTATGGCCCTTTACCAAAATTGCTAAAATGGTTCCACAAAATGGCTGCCAGAGCCAAAAAAAAACACAAAATCTTTGAACAACAGCTCCTTGGCCAGTGACCTGATCTCAAAATGATTTGACAGAAATGTTCCTCTTATCCTTCTTTACCAGAATTCCTAAATGGTTCAGCTCTGCTGAACAAAATGGTCACCAGAGCTAAAATTAGTAAAAAAAAGCCTTTAAATGACATCTCCTTGGCCAGTGGCCAGATTTCAAAATAATTTCACAGAAATGTTCCGCTTGTCCTTCTGTACCAAATTTGCTAAAATAGCTCTGCTCTGCTGAACAAAATGGTCTCCAGAGCTAAAATTAGAAAAAAAAACCAAAAAAAAAAAACCAAAAAACATTTTAAACAACTTCTGCATGGCCAGTTGTCAGTGGCCAGTTTTCAAAATAATTTCACTGAAAGGTTTCTCTTATGCCCGTTTACCAGAATTGCTAAAATGGTTCTGCTCTGTTGAACAAAATGGTCACCAGATCTAAAACTAGAAAAACCTTCAAAGGACATCTCCTCCATGGCCAGTGGCCCAATTTCAAAATAATATCACAGATATGTTCCTCTATGTCTTTTTATCAAAATTGCTAAAATGATTCCACTAGGCTGAACAAAATGGTTACCAGAGGTAAAAATCGACAAAAAAACAAGCTATGCAGGGTCTTCTTACCCTGCTGGTGCTTCACATGGTCTTCCTTCCCTGCTGGTATGTCACAGTCATGGTCTTCTTTCCCTGCTGATATGTCACAAATTTCCTACTTTAAATTTTGCCATAACAATCAAATAAAATGGTTGCCTTTAATTGACATATCTCAAGCCATGACACCATCACTTTCACAAGCTATCTTTTTTTAATTATGCTCCTTGGCAAAAATTGGGATGAAATCTTGTAAGCAAGATATTTAAAAAAAACTATTTGAGCTGTTGCATTGAAACTTCATTTACTGATAAGGGATGATAAATGGATGATCCAACCTTTGAAAAAAATCTGAATTTGTTTTTTGACTTATGGCCCTTTGAAAATTTCAGCATTTTAACCTTGTAAGCAAGATACCTAGAAAACTGTTTAAGCATTGCCTTGAAACGTGACAGACTGATAGGGAATGAGTAAATGACCTTACAACGGTTAACTCAGGGGAGTGTTGTGCCCCATGGACCTCTCGTTTCACTTAACTACTTGAGAGGGGTGGAGGGGGTAATTCTTGACTACTGGTTTTGTATGCTTTCAGATAGTGCATCTGAGATACTGCATGCATGGTGAAATCAACTGGACTCAAAGAATTTGTTGACAAATTCTGATACTTTGCAGACTTATTAAAGACTTATTGAACTTGTGCATGAAAAAGTTTACTACTGAAAAAAATCATTATTGACAAAATGACTGCCACTTTACCTTTACCATTTATGTCTATCCATATGTGTGTGTGTCTGTCTGTAATGGTTTTCCCTTTTACATACAACCTGAAGCAAATATACATTTTAATACATTGCTTTTCAGTACACACTAGGCAGTTACCTTGCTGTGGTATTTTTTTAAATCCTGGACTTCCACCCTCTAGTTAGAGTGATTTTACCAATACATCAAAATTGCCATGGGCTTACATGCAGCGACAACTGAAACCTTCATTTGTAAAACACTATGCCATAGCCACAAGGAACAATACATCTGCTGCATGACAAAGCAATTTGGCATGTACACCCAGCAAAGACTCAGATGAGCCTGGGCATCTGCCCATGTTGATTAGTCTTCGCTGTATGCTCAAAATGGGTAGGTAGTGACCAAAGCTTTTTCATGCGTATAATAGACTCATCTGACCAGTCTTGGTGGATGCCCAGGCTGATCTGAGTCTTTGCTGGGGACACATATCAGATTGCTGGTTTCGTAATCGGATGCTCAAATCATAGTAAGAAGTTGTCCACAATATTGATCAAGGCATCAGTCTACAAACAGAAAAAAAATTGACCATGCTTGAAAGTATTTTCTTAGGCATTTTGATAAAAAATTTTCAAATAGTTTTCTTTAAAACAGTGTTCATCACCAATCTAATCAATATCAACCCACCATCCAATTTTATGTATCTTACATATCTTACTTCAAACACATAAATCTACTTTTAATTCTAGCATCTAAAATACTTTTCCAACACAGACACCAAAAGGCTAAAGCAGATTTTTTTTTTGTCCCCCGCCTTTTCGAAGAAAAGTGGAGGGACACTGTTTTTGGTTTTCCGTGGGGCGTGGTGCGTGGTGCGTGGTGCGTGGCGCGTGGCGCGTGGTGCGTGGTGCGTGGTGCGTGGTTCCGAGTTTTTAGTGGGTACTTTGTCCCCTTAACTCCTCCCACAGTTTCTGTCCAATCCTTTTGAAACTTTACAGGTGTTTTAAGGCTGGTATGAAGATATGCATGTGGTTTTTTCAGAATCCTGAAATAATTTTTTATCACTTTTTCTGCATTTTTAACTTAGACATTTTTTGAGTTCTAATATTACAGAAGTCTATAGGGAGTAGGTACCTTGTCCCCTTAACTCCTCCCACAGTTTTTGGCCGATCGTTTTGAAACTTTACATGGGCTTTTAGGATGGCCTGAAGATATGCATGTGGTTTTTTCAGAATCCTGAAATAATTTTTTATCACTTTTTCCGCATTTTTAACTTAGACATTTTTTGAGTTCTAATACTACAGAAGTGTATAGGGAGTAGGTACCTTGTCCCCTTAACTCCTCCCACAGTTTTTGGCCGATCCTTTTGAAACTTTACATGGGCTTTTAGGATGGCCTGAAGATATGCATGTGGTTTTTTCAGAATCCTGAAATTATTTTTTATTACTTTTTCTGCATTTTTAACTTAGACATTTTTTGAGTTCTAATTTTACAGAAGTCTATAGGGAGTAGGTACCTTGTCCCCTTAACTCCTCCCACAGTTTTTGGCCGATTCTTTTGAAACTTTACAGGTGTTTTAAGGATAGTCTGAAGATATGCATGTGTTTTTTTCAGAATCCTGAAATAATTTTTTATTACTTTTTCCGCATTTTTAACTTAGTCATTTTTCGATTTCTAATACTACAGAAGTGTATAGGGAGTAGGTACCTTGTCCCCTTAACTCCTCCCACAGTTTTTGGCCGATCCTTTTGAAACTTTACATGGGCTTTCAGGATGGCCTGAAGATATGCATGTGGTTTTTTCAGAATCCTGAAATAATTTTTTATTACTTTTTCTGCATTTTTAACTTACACATTTTTTGAGTTCTAATACTACAGGAGTATATAGGGAGCAGGTACCTTGTCCCCTTAACTCCTCCCACAGTTTTTGGCCGTTCCTTTTGAAACTGTACAGGTGCTTTAAGGATGGTCTGAAGATATGCATGTGGTTTATTCAGAATCCTGAAATTATTTTTTATTACTTTTTACATGTTTTGAACTTAGACATTTTTTGAGTTATAATTTTACAGAAGTCTATAGGGAGTAGGTACCTTGTCCCCTTAACTCCTCCCACAGTTTTTGGCCGATCCTTTTGAAACTTTACGTGGGCTTTAAGGATGGCCTGAAAATATGCAGGTGGATTTTTCAGAATCCTGAAATAATTTTTTATTACTTTTTCCGCATTTTTAACTTAGTCATTTTTCGATTTCTAATACTACAGAAGTGTATAGGGAGTAGGTACCTTGTCCCCTTAACTCCTCCCACAGTTTTTGGCCGATCCTTTTGAAACTTTACATGGGCTTTCAGGATGGCCTGAAGATATGCATGTGGTTTTTTCAGAATCCTGAAATAATTTTTTATTACTTTTTCCGCATTTTTTACTTAGACATTTTTTGAGTTCTAATACTACAGGAGTATATAGAGAGCAGGTACCTTGTCCCCTTAACTCCTCCCACAGTTTTTGGCTGATCCTTTTGAAACTGTACAGGTGCTTTAAGGATGGTCTGAAGATATGCATGTGGTTTATTCAGAATCCTGAAATTATTTTTTATCACTTTTTACACGTTTTGAACTTAGACATTTTTTGAGTTCTAATTTTACAGAAGTCTATAGGGAGTAGGTACCTTGTCCTCTTAACTCCTCCCACAGTTTTTGGCCGATCCTTTTGAAACTTTACGTGGGCTTTTAGGATGGCCTGAAAATATGCAGGTGGATTTTTCAGAATCCTGAAATATTTTTTTAAACTTTTTCTGCATTTTTAACTTAGACATTTTTTGAGTTCTAATATTGCAGAAGTATATAGGGTGCAGGCACCTTGTCCCCTTAACTCCTCCCACAGTTTTTGTCCGATCCTTTTGAAACTTTACAAGGGCTTTTAGGATGGCCTGAAGATATGCATGTGGTTTTTTTCAGAATCCTGAAATAATTTTTTACCACTTTTTCTGCATTTTTAACTTAGACATTTTTTGAGTTCTAATACTACAGAAGCGTATAGGGAGTAGGTACCTTGACCCCATAACTCCTACCACAGTTTTAAGCCGATCCTTTGAAACTTTACAGGTGCTTTAAGGATGGTCTGAAGATATGCATGTGGTTTTTTTCAGAATCTTGAAATTATTTTTTATCACTGGTTTCCTGCTTCAATACTTAGGTATTTGATACAGGACCAGTGGTCCTCTGGTTAACTTTACCATTTTTAACACCTCAAATAAAAATTAGGCGGGGGACATAAATTCCCCATGGAATTTGCTTGTTTATCTTGTACCCTTGTTTACATGTATAATGATGTTCAATCTTCCAAGCATTTTACAGCAGTGTGCATGGATTTCCTGAGACATGATTAATGTGCATCTTCCTTCTTCATTAGCACTAGTGTCAGCTTTTCTGCTTGGGCCCATTTCAAAAGGTTTGAGCACCAGGACTTTTTAGCTTACCTCAGCCAATAGCTCAGGATGAGGCATTGTGGTCACTCCCCATCTGTTGTCTGTCAATCCATTGTCCATCCACACCTTCAAACAGCTTCTCATCTGAAACCCTTGAGCCATTTTTTTTTTCAAACATCATGTGGAGCCTTCTCTCAAAAGGGGATGGGCACGTTCCTTTAAGTAAGATGGCCTCCATGACTATATGTGATAAAAACACTTAAAAAATCTTCTTCTCCAGAACCAAGGAAGCTTTGAGGCTGCATTAGGGACTCAAGGTCTATCAAGTTTGTTCTATTGTTGAATGTAGGTTGACCTTTTATCTTATTATGGCCAGGTCAAATTTGCATTTGTGTGGGGAAAATGTTGAAAAATCCTTTTCTCAAAATATATTAAAGGGTAGTGGCTGAAACTTACAATGTATGATCAAAGTAACAAATCCTTGCAGTTACAAACTTTAGTCCCCGGTTGGAGATATCTGCCCTTGCGTCTGGGCTATATACATATAAAATCACATATTCTTTAAATATCATCTTGTTTGAAACAGCTTGACCAATTTTCACCAGATTTTGCATGGATCTATATATTTTCAATTTGTTCAAATGGTTCTGCACCATTGATCAAGATGGCTGCAGTGCTTATATATTGTAAAAATTTCAATCTTCTTCTTCAGAACCAAGGAAGCTTTGGGGCTGAAACTGTATATAGAGTATAAGCTTTGTCTGCCTAGTCTGTTCAAATGATGGTCATATGATGACCTTTTACTTTTTTATGGCAAGGTCAAATTTGCATCCCCATACTTTTGTAAGGTGAAAATGTTGAAAAATCATTTTCTCAAAAAGACCAATGGCTGAAATTTACCATGTATGGTTTAAGTAGTAAAATGTTTTAGTTACGATCAAAAAGTATCCCCTGCGAGTTATCTGCCCTTGCCCCTGAGCTATAAACATGTATAAAATCATTCTTTGAAACTGCTTGACCAATTTTCACATTATGAAAACACCCCTATTTAAAAAATATATAGAAAATTTTCACCTCCAAAAACTGAAAAATTTCAGATAAAAACTCTGATATTTTTTTTCATATTTCTGCTCAAAACAAAAATTGTGGGTACTTGTTAGAACCGCCTCAGCAAGGCAGTTCTAACGAGTACCCACAATCTATGTTTTTGAGCAAAAATAAGAAAAATAATGTACACCCCATTAAACCCCAGTTTTACAACATATAAGATGGGGTTTAAGGGGGTCAAAATTATATAGGCATATTTTCATGATGATCAGGTTTCACATTGGGCCTTTTGTCGAAGGGAATTTGACAATTTGTTCAAATGGCTCCACACCATTGAACAAGATGACCTCTATATTCATATATGGTAAATAAAGTTTCCTTTCAAAAGCAAAATGCTTGCCAAGTTTTATCAGTGGCCTTTCTCTGTGCATGTTTATAGGAATGCAAATGCTATATACCATGATCCTACTGTCCTTTCAACATCATTTGGTAAGAAGTTTTTTGCTTGGAGTTTTATTTTAAATGAAAATATTTTGTTCTGATAAACAATATCTTATCAGAAACCATTTGTTGTTTCCATTTCTGTGTTATAACCAAATATTACCAGGGGATGTCATAAGTTTTGTTGTAATTCAACTAACCATTCATGCAAAGAAGATGATGGAAATGGTCCAGTTTTCGTTCCATTCCACTGCAATACATTTTCCTTTCTGCATGATAGAATCACAACCCCTGTTTCTGAGGGATAGATTTTACAGCCTGTAGCATCCCTTTCCTACTTCTACAAACGGTGCAAAGACAGTAAATTTGATCACCACAAGGATTTTCAAACAAACCAGAACTCGAAAAGAAAAAAAACAAAGATCTATATAGACATGTAAGATTTTCCTTTCTATTTATTTGTCAGATCCTGTACCACCCGAGCACCTGTTCTGCACCCTGTGTTTGCTGGTATAAATCTGAACTTCATGCACACACCCATTTTGCGTAATGGCTCCTTCCCACATGTTATTTCCAAATTTTGCCTGTTTTGCCAAAAATACTACTTGAATGTAAGTTTGCCCTTAAATGCTATCATTCTTTCGTAAGCTGACTGCATCATAGTATGTAAACTTGACCTTAGAAACTGCATCCAGTAATGTCCTTATGTGACAAAGCTTGTCATTACCATGCAGGTCTAGGAGGATAATTTCGCTTGTTTCATTCTGAGGCATCCATTTTGTTTCAAAGCATGTCCTTGTTATTACTTGGGATATACTGAGAATAACAAAAAGTGAATGAATATCACTTGTATTGTTAAGGGACGGAAATTCATCCAAACACGTATGTCCAAGTCGAGATATTTTAAACCAAATAACGAATCGGTTTGACCCACAATGACCGTCACATTAAAACCAGCCAATATACCGCCTCTTGGATACAACAGTTATTCATATTCATTCAACATAACTTCATCGAGACCTTGAAAATATTACACATAGGTTCTAAGGGAAAGGTTTTCGAAAGGTGGCCAATATTCCCCAGCTCTACTATCCTTTTTTAGATAGCATGCTTTCTACTCAATCTGTTCTCAGAATGAAAAATGGATTTTACTACTGTAAACAAGATAAAAATGCATACACAATGTAATGAAAATATACAATGGCATCGCTGAGAGTAAATTCATCTTTTTAAATAATTGAAGTATTTGGTAAAATCTACAGGAAAATAACTATTCATTACATATATAAGAGCAGATAAATTAAGAACTTAAATGGCCAGAATAGTGGCTCTTGGCCTTAGTATTCCTTACAGCTAAAAATTTTATTAAGACCCATTGTAGTCTGGATAACCTTAAAAGGATAATTAGCAAACTGTGCATATCCAGATCATATACCTCAGAGTGCGTCGTCTGATCAGGGTCTCCACTGTTTTCAAAAAGTTTAGCCATTTTTCTCAGGGATATCTAAATCTCAGTGCCAGACATACCTAAAACTGAAAATGGGCTCTTCCAGTATATAGTGTGTATGTGTGTGTGTGGGTGGGGTGGAGGGGGGCAGGAATGTGTGGGGGTGTATGTGGGGGGGGGCCAGAGATGTGGGGGCAGGGGGCATATGTGGGGGGGGGGGGGTGCGGTCTGTTCAGTCTACAATGGATTAAGATATTCCATAATAATAACTTTGGCCAAAAACGATTTTCTTTCCACAGATAACCAGAATATGCAAATTATAGTATTCTATGCACCTGTAAAATTTTATCAAAATATTCCGTATAGTAGTCGAGCTATTGGTCAAAATTCATGTTCATGATAGCAGCCGCTGCTTATTTGCCCCTCTGCTGGACACCTAATATACACCCAGCAGCCATGTGAATATACACAGCAGCATTCTACGTAAATCTACATCGGGCCGTCATCGGCCCGTCAGCTACCCTGACGGGCCGATGACGGCCCGATATAGATTTACGTAGAATGCTGCCGTATCAATGGCCTTTGATGGCAGTAGATCGGTTTTCCGACTATTCCTGTTTCTAATGATGACTGAGCCCTGTCTGAAAACGAAGACAAACACAGACTAAAACCGGAACAAGATTTCCATTCTAAATGGCTTGTGCCTATATGCGCTAGCCAAAAGCACTTAAAAACCTTCTTCTCCAGAGCCAAGAAAGCTTTGAGATGGAATCTTTATATATAGCATCGGGGACTCAGTGTCTGCTAAGTTTGTTCAGATGTTGAATGTAAGTTGACCTTTTTATGGCAAGATCAAAATAAGTCCCCAAACAAAATTTCTCAAAATGTATTAAAGACTAATGGTTGAAACTTACAATGTATGATTAAAGTACTAAAACATTTTAGTTACAATTAAAATTTTATCCCCTGGGTGTTATCTGCCCTTACCCCTGGGCCATATACATGTATAAACTTGTGTAATCTTTAAATGTCTTCTGAACATTTGACCATTTTTCAATGTTTTATATATGGGGCTCTCTGTCAAAGGGGTATTGTCAATTTGTCTGAATGGTTCTGCACCATTGAACAAGAGCCAAATGGTAAACATTGCTAAATGGTAAAAAAAAAAAAAAGAAAAAATAACACTTAAAAATCTTCTTCTCCAGAACCAAGAAAGCTTTGAGGCTGACTCTTTGTATATAGCATTGGTTCTGCAAGGTCTACCAAGTTTGTTCAAATGATGATTCTTTGATGACTTTTCATCTTTTTATGGCACAGTCAAATTTCTGTCCTAGTTGCTGTGGTAATGCTTGAAGAATGTTCCATGGCATCTGCAGATATGCCATGGTTGTTTTACTCAGGTGAGCAAATCATGGCCTTTTTGCCCTCTTGCTTTTCTTTAACCATTGTTCAGCATTATCTTTCATAGTACATGATTAATGCAAACATCAACTGTATTATTTTATTTTATAAGTTTTTTTTTTTTTTTTTTTTTTTTTTTATACGGTTATATCATAAACAATTGCAAAACTCACAGATAACATGCATATAACCTGTATTTAATTTATGTTTTATTTCTTTGATGACATCAGGACCTATGTAAACTGCAACTCAATTGTAGAAAAACTTCTTTACTGGAATCAAGCAAACACCCAGTGCTTCTTTATTCTGTTAAACTTTGGAAATAGCAGTAAGTTAATTTATTGAAGGAAGTCCAATACCATTGGCTGAATTTAGAC
The DNA here is from genome assembly GCA_964016985.1 of Anodontia alba. Taxonomy (NCBI): domain Eukaryota; kingdom Metazoa; phylum Mollusca; class Bivalvia; order Lucinida; family Lucinidae; genus Anodontia; species Anodontia alba. The sequence continues at coordinate 59,310,747 of OZ024822.1, read as the reverse complement.
AGTCTTCTTTAAAAACTAGGCCAATAGTGAAAATAGTACTTGTGATCAGGAGGTTGCAGGTTCCATCCCTGCAGGGTTGGCAACATTCTTTCATAGAGATTTGATCAGGAAATATTTTCTACGGTCATTTTCTCCCTCCAGCTGATTCAAAAAGGGCAGTGATCAGTGTCTGGCGATAGAATGTTCACAATACTGCTTAACTGCTTAGAGAACTAAGTTTGCTCAGTAAAAGTGTAGTTAGGTATTCTGACTGTGCTAGACATGACCCCACAGCGTTTACTGGGCCGTAAAACCTCAACACAAATGTCTTGTGACAAAACGTGTTATCTGCAGTTGCTGTATTTTGAGAAATTGGCTTTATTAGTCATCATATGTTCACTTGTTAGCTCACCTGAGCACGAAGTGCTCATGTTGAGCTATTGTGGTCAGTCAATGTCCGTCGTGCATCGTTCGTCATCCGTCGTGCGGCGTCAACAATTGCTCTAAAAGACTACTCCTTCTACACCCCTAGGCCAATTGACTCGATACTTGGTAGGAAGCATCAGGGTGACCTGTAGATCAAAAATAGCTAAAATCGTGCTGATCGGAAATCCAAGATGGCCGCCATGGCCGCCATCTTGAAAATCTAATTTTCGCTTCTTCTCCTGCACTGAAAGGCCAATTGACTCCAAACTTGCTAGGAAGCATCGGGGTGACTTGTAGATCAAAAGTAGCTAAAATCATGCCGATCAGAAATCCAAGCTGGCCGCCATCTTGAAAATCTATTTTTCGCTTCTTCTCCAGAACTGAAAGGCCAATTGACTCCAAACTTGCTAGGAAGCATAGGGGTGATTTGTAGATCAAAAATAGCTAAAATTGTGCCGATGGGGAATCCAAGATGGCTGCCGTGGCCGCAATCTTGAAAATCTATTTTTCGCTTCTTCTCCTGAACCCAAAAGCCAATTGACTCCAAACCTGGTAGGAAGGATTGGGGTGACTTATAGATCAAAAATAGCTAAAATAGTGCCGATCGGAAATCTAAGATGGCTGCCATGGCCGCCATCTTGAAAATCTATTTTTCACTTCTTCTCCTGAACCGAAAGGCCAATTGACTCCAAACTTGCTAGGAAGCATTTGGGGTGACTTGTAGATCAAAAATAGCTCAAATTGTGCCGATTGGAAATCCGAGGTGGCCGCCATGGCAGCCATCTTGAAAATCTATTTTTTGCTTCTTTTCCTGAACCAAAAGGCCAATTGACTCCAAACTTAGTAGGAAGCATTGGGGTGATTTGTAGATCAAAATTAGCTAAAAATCATGCCGATCTGAAATCCAAGATGGCTGCCATGGCAGCCATCTTGAAAATCTATTTTTCACTTCTTCTCCTGAACCCAAAATGCCAATTGACTCTAAACCTGGTAGGAAGCATTGGGGTGACTTGTAGATCAAAAATAGCTAAAATTGTTCTGATCAGAAATCCAAGATGGCTGCCATGGCAGCCATCTTGAAAATCTATTTTTTGCTTCTTCTCCTGAACCGAAAGGCCAATTGACTCCAAACTTGGTAGGATGCATCAGGGTAACTTGTAGATCAAAAGTAGCTAAAACCATGCTGTTTGGAAATCCAAGATGGCCACCATGGTGGCCATCTTGAAAATCTTTTTTTCACTTCTTCTCCTAAACCCAAAAAGCCAATTGACTTGAAACTTGGTAGGAAGCATTGGGTTGACTTATAGATTGAAATTGGCTAAAATCGTTCCCATTGGAAATCCGCCATGGCAACCATCTTGAAAGTCTGTTTTTTACTTCTTCTCCTGAACCAAAAGGCTTATTGACTTTAAACTAGGTAGGAAGCATCAGGGTGACCTGTAGATCAAAAAAAGCTAAAATCATCCCTATCAGAAATCCAAGATGGCCGCCATGACAGCCATCTTGAATATCTATTTTTCACTTCTTCTCCAGAACTGAAAGGCCATTTGATTCGAAACTTGGTAGGAAGCATTTGGGTGACTTGTAGATCTAAAATAGCTTAAATTGTTTGGATCGGAAATCCAAGATGGCCATCATGGCGGCCATCTTGAAACTCTTTTTTTCGCTTATTTTCCTGAACCAAAGGGCCAGTTGATTTGAAAATTGGTAGGAAGGATTGGGATGACTTGTAGATATAAAAATAGCTAAAATCGTTCCAATCTGAAATCCAAGATGGTGGCCATCTTGAAAATCTATTTTTCCCTTCTTCTTCTGAAAGGCCAATTGACTCGAAACTTGATAGGAAGCATTTGGGTGACTTGTAGATGAAAAATAGCTCAAATCGTTGCGATAGGGAATCCCAAATTGCGGCTATGGTGGCCATCTTGAAAATCTTGTTTTGAACTTTTTCTCCTGAACCGACTCAAAGTTCATTGAACGTATCAAGGTGACTTGTAGATCAACAGTAGTTAAAATCATTCTGATTAGAAATCCAAGATGGCTGCCATCTTGTTTATGTTTATTATATTTCCCTGCCACTGTGCTGTTTACATGTATAAAATCATGATTCTTCAGAAACCAATTAGCCAATTGCCTCCAAATTTCACATTGATCCTACTGTTGAAATGTGATTGAGAGTTTGTTCAAATGATCATGCTCAGTTGACTGTCATGCCATATATAATATTCTTCTTCAAAATTAAGAACTGCTTAAAGGTTGATCTTTTCATTAGCTGCGATGACAGGACTGGAAAAATGTTGCATAACATCTGCATACCTGCAGTGGCTATGTCACTCAAGTGAGCGACCCATGGCCCGTGGGCCTCTTGTTTTTATAGTAAACCATGTGCCAGGATGCAATATTTAATTTGAATTAGAAGCATGTTAGTAAAATACTATGCCCCCAACTACAATTTGTTGGTACAAATACAAGCAAAATGTCCCAGTAGATTGTCCACTTTGTGACTAGGAGGTTGTGCATTCAATCCCCAGCTGAGTCATACCAAAGACTTAAAAACTGGCACAAGCTGCTATTTCGCTTTGTGCTCAACATTGTACAAGGTGGCCAATGGTAAGGGACAATTCAGGGAAATATTTCTTCAAGGTCAGTGAAATATGTATAAATTATGTACGCATATATTTTTATCCATTCAAATTTTAAAATCTGCATTAATCACTGACTGAAGATGAAAATGCACTGAAACTAGTTGGTAAACACCTATGAAAACAGACAAAGAAGCGGTACAAATAAAATAAGAAAATGATATTTCTCTAAAAGTACATCCTTGTCTGTTGTCAATTTAATGTTATAATGATGCAGCAAATAAAGAAGTAGACATTTGATTGTGATTTTAATTATATGAGTGGCCGACATGTTACACTCAGTTAATGGTGTAGCCATATGAAGCGATGAATAATCCTCTATTCAGAAACATCTGGGGTGTCAAATATTTCTTTCTCATGTCTTGGGAAAATTGCCAAGTTGGTGATTGCATTTTTAGCTCTCCTGAGGCTTTGGTTCACTGGTGAGCTTATAGTATGAGTCGGCTCTGTTGTCATGGTCTGTCTTCTGTCAAACATCTTCTCCTCTGAAACCACTGGGCATTTTGTAGTCAAATTTCCTGTGGTGCCTCCTTGGGATGGGGGAATGAAAGTTTATTCAAATCGTCCAGGTCAATTACTATATATGGTAAAACCCTTCAAAAATCTTCTACTCAGAAACAAAATGGTTGATGATCTTGAAAATATGCAGCATTAGGGACTCAGGTCCTACCAAATTTGTTCAGATGATGACCCTTGGTTGACTTGACCTGTTTTGGTCAAGGTAAAGTTTGGTCACTTAGGCTTTTGTATGGAAAAAACAGTGGATTTTTCAGATTCTGTTGTAGCCTGTGGCATCAAAATTTGTATATGCAAAGAGTTAAGTGAACTTTTACAGATACCAAAGGTCAAGGTCATTTACTGACCTTTATCCTGGTTGCCTACAATGGAGTATTGTTAAATTTTTCTCCTCTTAAACTACTAGGCTGATTAAAATCAAATTACATGTGGAGCCTATATGGGATGGGAGAAAGTTTACTCATGGGATCTTGGTCACATGATCAAGGTGGCCACCATGTCCATATATGGTAAAGACCCTTTGAAATTCTTCTTAGGAATTCAGTGACAGATGATCTTGAAACTTGGTATGCAGCATTGAGAATTGGGCCCTACCAAGTTTGTTCAAATGATGACACTTGGTTGACCTTGACCTATTTTACCTCTAGGTCAAATTCCATCACGTAAGCTTTTGTGTGGAAAAAAGGCCAAACAGTGGATTTTATGCATACCTGAGGTTTTGGCTTACTGGTAAGTTTCCAGTATTAGGCTCTGTTTTCGTCTGTAGTCTGTCAACATTTTCTAACATCTCTGGAAAAAAAAAGGTAAGAGAAAAGTCAAGGGAGCGCCATAATCACAAACTGCAGCCCCTCTCAGACACCAAGAGGAAGAGGAAACCAACAAATCCAAACAAGCATAAATCGAACAAATGTACGAAAAGCACCAAGATTAGCTCTCTCTTCCCCAAGCGAGGTAATAGCAATGCTAAAAGGACTGAAAAAGACAAGAACAAATGACACAAGGTAAGACATTAAACAAATCGCCATGTACAATAAACCACAAAGCAACAAAAAGTAAGACTAACACTGGGACCACCACTGAGCTGATTGAAGTAAAAATTCATGGGAAGCCTCCCTGGGATTGACTGGAGATAAAAATCTAGGACACCTTACAAAATCTTTTCGTATATGTGTATCTTTACAGCCACATACCACTATGCATATTAACAGTCCATGGGACATTCTGTCATGACCATCAAAGTCATTTCAATATACACTCAACCCTCAGGCTAGTGGTTTAGGACCATTGGTTGTCTCATTAAAGTCTTAATATTTTCAGGGCAATTATTTGACTGGAATTAAATCCTGAAATGTTAAAGAACAAAGATTTGCTCCCTTAAAATTTAGCATGTTTTATTTTAAATGGCTATGATATGTTAAGAATGTCTCATGGATAATAAAAAAAATAAGTACAAAGTTTACTTAAATAGATTTATAGAATGAATATAAACATTTCCCGCCATTTTAATTATTCCCTTATTCTCTTTTCATGGACCCTATAGTCTGTGCTCTTTTTAACCTTACATTAATTCTGATTATACCAATTCTTGATTGGGGCTTGTCAGATGCAATATGGTCTCAACCCACCACTGTACAGCCAATGTCATTGAAGAAAAGAAGAATTAAACAAATTTCATAGTTTACATGTATAATAAATGATTTATTTGACATTTCCAAAAGAGTCAAGGCTTGTTTTGTTTTTCTAATAAAGATATCATGTAGGAAGAAAATACCAGTCAAAGATTGTGATTAACTAGAAAAGAAGAATTAAACAAATTTCATAGTTGACATGTATAATAAATGATTTATTTGACATTTCCAAAAGAGTCAAGGCTTGTTTTGTTTTTCTAATAAAGATATCATGTAGGAAGAAAATACCAGTCAAAGCTTGTGATTAACTAGAAAAGAAGAATTAAACAAATTTCATAGTTTACATGTATAATAAATGATTTATTTGACATTTCCAAAAGAGTCAAGGCTTGTTTTGTTTTTCTAATAAAGATACCATGCAGGAAGAAAATACCAGTCAAAGCTTGTGATTAACTGACTACAAATTAACTCAAAACTGAGTAATGTCAATTAGGATGATTCAAGAAGTGCAGTTGTCAGTTTCTGGCTGCTTAGAGGACTCTGCCTGCCCAGGAAAAAGTGTGGTTAGGTGAACATACTATGCTCAACATGACCTCAGTGGGCCCTAAAACCACAACATAAACAAATATCAGTTGTCATTGGCACTCTACTAAAAAGCCCTTGATTGAATGTTGAATTAGAACAATACATAATCAGCTATTCATTATATGTTTCTCTATCACATTATTGTTTGGTTTATGTATGAAATATAAACTCTTGTAGCATACAGTTCTTTTCAAAATCCTTTTATCACTATAGGCCGAGTTTGTTATGAGAAGAGTTTGTCATGGGCCAACTTTGTCATGGACCGAGTTGTGCTGGAATCCTCTGTCAGGGTTACTTGGTTAGGCAGATTCAAGAAAATACAAGACTTTTTGGTTGTAAAACTCCTTTTAAAATTTACCAATTAATGGGTTTCCCCTTTGAGTTTGAAAAAAAGGGTCCCAGGGTCTCCCTGATATGAAGTTAAGGAGTCCTTTTGATACTACTAAAGGTATTGTTGTTTTAAAAAGATTGACTGTTGCCTAAATACATATACTAATAACTCTTGTTCTTTAGGCGAAAGATAGATTAAAATACAAAGCCATAAATATATATGAGTAATATAAGATTGATCATATATGCATCACTCAGGACCCTTGCCCCTAATTTAAGAGGGTCTAGAATGTATCTTAGGGGTCAAAACTGCCAAAATATGAGTCCTGGAAAATACTCAGTAATTTAAGTGTACAAATTGGGTTAAAATTAGTACAGGTAATATGGCTGATTCAAGAGCTGAAACCATATATTCAGTTATATTTTCTTATACAGTAGAAACTCAGTGATTCAAACGTTTGTTTTTCGAAACTATTGGATGTTTTGAAGATTGCTCACAGTGCTGACTTTTTATGCTATTATTTGTTGTATGTCTTATGGATTTTTTGCATTTCACTGAAAAAGTCAGTCTTTTGAATAAATTCCTTGTCCGATTCAAAGAAATTTGTATTAGAACCCTCAAATAAATTCAAAGTCAAAGTTTGCACATCAAGGTCATGCATGATGATTTTGTTTCTGGTGCAGTGCAGTGACATCAGTTGCAGCATATCCAAGTGACTGCAGGCATATTGATTTAGTGTTAACATGTAATTGATACTGGATTAACTGTGTACTTGAACAGGTGAACATCCTTAATTGAGTAAATGGTGTCTATAGAGTACATCATTGATACTAATACACGTACTTGTTTGATGAGTTTAAGTAAGAGAAATTAAAAGCATAAATAAAGTTAAATGGAAGATTTACATGTACTGTATAAATACATTAGACCTCTATTCAGTGTGAAGCTGTTACACCAAAAATAATGTTTCTGTAAACTGAAAATGCTCTTTTTTTCCAAGAATTTGAAAACTGTGGACAGTGATAGTAGAAATAGCAAAATGTGACACAGAATTGACTTACTGTGTGATTTGCCCCTCTCAGATCTGTAGTAGCCTGTTCTTTTGCAGTTGGTTAAGAGATCGTCACAACTGCACCATGTTTGTATTGGTAAATTTATTTGTCAGTAAAGACAGGCCCCTATAGCCAAGTGGATAGGAGAGTTGACTTAATCCATTAGGTTTCTCACTGTTGTGGTTCGAGCCTTGCTCGGGTCACATGTGGGAAAGCCAAGTTCTACTTAAGAATGATCAGGTGGTTTTTCCACAGGTTCTCCGGTTTTTACCCACATTTGATGGACGATCGGCTTGATATAAGTGAAATAATCTTAAAAGGGTGGTAAACCCAAATCGTCAGGAAAGATTTTGTATTTGACTTTTATTGTCACTTTTGTTGACAGGTGTAACTAAAACTGTAAGCTCTTTTTTCTGCTTGATGTAGATCTGTCAAGCATAATTGATAAAGGAAGATGAGATTACAAATTATCTAGCTCATCATTTTTAAAGCATTAAGTTGCAACTCTTAGTAAAGCAGGGGCAGCAATGTAGATGAAGACAGGGTTTGGAGATCATTTAAACCATTTATTATCATGCATTTCTATGGCATTGATAAATGTACATGTTGCTTGTTTTCATTCACATAATTGCTGCTAATGCAGTAAATGGTCTTCCATCATTACTGCCCCTGTTTTACTTAGAGTTGAGAATTGATAGAAGGATTAAGTTATTAATCCAGTATTAATTATGAAGAGAATTCCACGCAGGCTAGTCCCAGCTGTCTTGATCTTTGATAAATTATACAACCTGATCATGCTGGTTTCAAGTAATTCATGTCACAGGTGCGGACTAGTACACCTAAATAAGGCAACGGACAGACTAGTCTATGTACCTGTCTGAAATTCTGCCATTGCTATCAGCAGCTCGTCAAAGTGCAGCTTCCATTTCCCCATCAGCTTCAAATTAGTTCCGCACAAGCTAATTGCAACATCTTTTTCAATTGTTGTGTTTATAAATTGTTTTCCACCCACCCACTCACCACCACCTGTAATTATAAATTTAAAGTGTTAGTTTTTAGTAGAGGAGAATTTTGTGGACCATTTGCACTCTCCAATCATCATGATTGTTTATACCATGAATAATGACTTACGCTTTAGACTCAGACAGTACTGTGGTGCTTAATATTTAACCCTTAAAGCGCCAAGCATAATTTGTAGCAGACGACATTTTAAAATTCTTATATTTTATTTTTCAGAGAGAAAAACAATTCTTGATATTTCATGTGAAATGTCAAGACTTGTTGTCCCCCGCCTTTTCGAAGAAAAGTGGAGGGACACTGTTTTTGGTTTTCCGTGGTGCGTGGTTCGGAGTTTTTAGTAGGTACTTTGTCCCCTTAACTCCTCCCACAGTTTCTGTCCGATCCTTTTGAAACTTTACAGGTGTTTTAAGGATGGTCTGAAGCAGGGCTCGGGAAAACCGGAAAAATAGCCGGTCTGGACCGAAATAAAGAATTCTGGACCGATTTCAAACACCCCAAAACGCTAATAAATCGGTCCAACAGGTTTGTGCCTTGAACCCCATTTTTCCAAAACCAACCAATTTTCACAAATCAATGATGTCTAAAAAATCACAAATGGTCAAGTCTTTCCAAACTGACAACGTCCGCGCACTTTTTAAATGCGATATTATGGTAGTTAAAAGGCTCTAAACGGTCATTTGACATGTATATTGGAGAGACAGCTGAATAGAGGCAACCTTCCCCGCAGCACAAATTAATTACGTCATTATCCAAACATTGTCAAAAAATCAACACTTCACTGACCTTTGTGTGGTAAACAAGCGGTTAACACGAATCATCAATAACGGTAGTCTGATAATTAATCCGTTTGTGTGACACATATGAATACACTGAGACTGCAAAACATCTAGGTGCAGTCGGCGTGTCCAAAAGATCAAAGGTCGCTTTACTGAGAGTGATAAAAGAATGCACCACTTGAACGCACCTGTTTTCTTCCTCTTCTTTTTTTGTTTTGATCAACACGGTTTGTCGGTCCCAGATTCGATAAATGAATTCCCAAACCGTGTACGTCCTGATCAGATGTCGCATACAACGGCGTCTGATCTGGGTATTATTGATTGCTTTTTTTTTTTTTTTTTTGTTGATTGCTGTAACACGCGAGTATAATTCAAGGTAGATTTCACAGTAAAAAATAAGTAATGCACCACTTGCGCTAGGCAAGATTGGTCAGTGCTTAAAATTTAAACAGTCTGATCAAATCTTGAAACACTGAAAACTACAAAACCGCCCGTGGCGCAGGCCTTTTTTATTAGACCTAATTAGGTCCATGAAAGTCGTTTCTTTCCGTCTCTCCTGTTTCCCGCCGTCTTCGCGCTTATACAAGATGGGAATCAGTTGTTTATAAATAGTTTAGGAAAACCCTGCGAGGGTGGAAATATCAACAAAACCGTTTTTTCTTTCTTTTTATTTTTTCTTTTTTTTTTTCTTTCTTTTTACATACCTGACTGTATTTATTGGTGACGCCAGCTTTGATCATGCTCGTTGTACCCGGACTTCCGTCATATAACGGAGTTGAGGTGTATTATTTAAAAGGAGTTATAGGACTGCCAATTGTCTATAGTTTTCGTGGCAGATGATATACACGTATTTTTTGTTTTGGAAACGGGCTCATTGATGACGTCATCGTCATCGGCTGGACCGATTCAGATTTCAAAATTTCCAGAGCCCTGGTCTGAAGATATGCATGTGGTTTTTTCAGAATCCTGAAATAATTTTTTATTACTTTTTCTGCATTTTTAACTTAGACATTTTTTGAGTTCTGATATTACAGAAGTCTATAGGGAGTAGGTACCTTGTCCCCTTAACTCCTCCCACAGTTTTTGGCCGATCCTTTTGAAACTTTACATGGGCTTTAAGGATGGCCTGAAGATATGCATGTGGTTTTTTCAGAATCCTGAAATAATTTTTTATTACTTTTTCCGCATTTTTAACTTAGACATTTTTTGAGTTCTAATATTACAGAAGTCTATAGGGAGTAGGTATACCTTGTCCCCTTAACTCCTCCCACAGTTTTTGGCCGATCGTTTTGAAACTTTACATGGGCTTTTAGGATGGCCTGAAGATATGCATGTGGTTTTTTCAGAATCCTGAAATAATTTTTTATTACTTTTTCCGCATTTTTAACTTAGACATTTTTTGAGTTCTAATACTACAGAAGTCTATAGGGAGTAGGTACCTTGTCCCCTTAACTCCTCCCACAGTTTTTGGCCGATCCTTTTGAAACTTTACATGGGCTTTTAGAATGCCCTGAAGATATGCATGTGTTTTTTTCAGAATCCTGAAATAATTTTTTATTACTTTTTTCGCATTTTTAACTTAGACATTTTTTGAGTTCTAATACTACAGAAGCGTATAGGGTCAAGGTACCTTGTCCCCTTAACTTCTCCCACAGTTTTTGGCCGATCTTTTTGAAACTTTACAGGTGTTTTAAGGATGGCCTGAAGATATGCATGTGGTTTTTTCAGAATTCTGAAATAATTTTTTATTACTTTTTACGCATTTTTAACTTAGTCATTTTTCGAGTTCTAATACTACAGAAGTGTATAGGGAGCAGGTACCTTGTCCCCTTAACTCCTCCCACAGTTTTTAGCCGATCCTTTTGAAACTTTACATGGGCTTTCAGGATGGCCTGAAGATATGCACGTGGTTTTTTCAGAATCCTGAAATAATTTTTTATTACTTTTTCCGCATTTTTAACTTAGACTTTTTTTGAGTTCTAATACTACAGGAGTATATAGGGAGCAGGTACCTTGTCCCCTTAACTCCTCCCACAGTTTTTGGCCGATCCTTTTGAAACTTTACAGGTGCTTTAAGGATGGTCTGAAGATATGCATGTGGTTATTCAGAATCCTGAAATTATTTTTTATTGCTTTTTACACGTTTTGAACTTAGACATTTTTTGAGTTCTAATATTACAGAAGTCTATAGGGAGTAGGTACCTTGTCCCCTTAACTCCTCCCACAGTTTTTGGCCGATCCTTTTGAAATTTTACGTGGGCTTTTAGGATGGCCTGAAAATATGCAGGTGGATTTTTCAGAATCCTGAAATATTTTTTTATTACTTTTTCCGCATTTTTAACTTAGAAATTTTTTGAGTTCTAATATTGCAGAAGTATATAGGGTGCATGCACCTTGTCCCCTTAACTCCTCCCACAGGTTTTGTCCGATCCTTTTGAAACTTTACAAGGGCTTTTAGGATGGCCTGAAGATATGCATGTGGTTTTTTCAGAATCCTGAAATAATTTTTTACCACTTTTTCTGCATTTTTAACTTAGACATTATTTAAGTTCTAATACTACAGAAGCGTATAGGGAGTAGGTACCTTGACCCCGTAACTCCTACCACAGTTTTAAGCGGATCCTTTGAAACTTTACAGGTGCTTTAAGGATGGTCTGAAGATATGCATGTGTTTTTTTTCAGAATCTTGAAATTATTTTTTATCACTGGTTTCCTGCTTCAATACTTAGGTATTTGATACAGGACCAGTGGTCCTCTGGTTAACTTTACCATTTTTAACACCTCAAATAAAAATAAGGCGGGGGACATAAATTCCCCATGGAATTTGCTTGTTTTCTTCTGAAAAGAAAGCAAAATTGTCTTCTGCTTTAGTTGTGATTGGTGCTTTAAGGGTTAACTGTTCATCACATGTGGAATTTACTGTGACACAATTACAAGTAGTTGCTGGACACTTTTTCATATGTATTTTTGTGCCTTATTGTGAAAATTTAATGTGGAACACAGACGGTGATGTAATTCCCAAATTATCCTTTCCATGTGGATTATAATGTCAGGTAACTTTAAGTGGATGCTGGACACTATAAGGTTTGATTTGTGTTGGACACAGGAATTGCTGTGCTATACATACTAATTGACTAGTCAATTCACATATGGTTATCAATGTGTGACAAATAATGGATGTAATGAATATTGTGACATTCTAATGGAGAGGACAGCATTTAAACCATTTATTATCATGGATTTCGATGGCATTAATAAACATATCTGTTGCTTGCTTTCATTCAAATCTGCTGCTATTTAAATGCAATAAATGGTCTTCAAGTCCTGCTTAAACAGATTAGAATATATGTCACTGGAATTCCGATCTAGTCAAAGACATGTGCCAAAAGCAAAATTCAGAACATCTCCGAAAATTACCAAGGACCTCTGATGGTAACATAGGCAGTCTGCCTATTTTTTTAGCGGGTTGTCTCAGCAGAAGAAACCAACTTGTAAATATTTGTTAGAGAGAGAGAGGTTAACAGTTGTAGAAAAATAAAATTGATCCAGATTTGGATTTTTTCATGCAAGTGAATGTTTGTGCTTATCCTTATAAAATACAGCTTAAAGTTGGGTATATAGCCAATTATTTGTCTACAATTGATGGTATAAAATTTACATTTTCCACATAAAAATAAAAAAAACTTGTACCAAACATTTAACACATACATACCGTATAGCAGTACTTGCATTTATTGTTCAATGATCCCATAATGTAACCAGGTACTCCAGGTAAGCTTGTCCCATTGAAAAATTGTGAAAAAAAAAACAAAATCTTAAATGTTGTCTGCTATAGTTGTGATTGTACTTTCAAGGGTTTAAATATTATTTGTTGTTAATATTACTTGGTGTTCAGAGTTAATATATGTGAAAGAAATGTAACAGTGGATTTACTTTTGGTTGGCTTATTTCAGATATTCCGGAGATATTTGATAAGGGAAAAACTATAGACCCTTTAAGCAGGTGGGAATTTCTTTCACCACCACTTGCTGATGAGCCAACACCACCAATGCAGCTTCAGCTAAGTTGGATAATTGAGGCTTCTGTTGGAGAAATCATTGCATATTATGTAAGTAAAATTAAGGCCTTTTTTTTTTTCATTTCGCAACCCATATGTTTTACTCATATGTTTTATTCACAGGCTTGCTAGTATTTCTTTTGCTGCTTATATGTAGAACCAGCAGTGCTTAAGTACTGGTGCCAGATAAAGAAGGTTTGTCATAAAAGAAGCAAGTTCACAAAGGGACAAAATCTGCATTGTGAAAATGGGTGGTAGGGTGGTGTCACCTCGGTGCTGAAATATTTAGTATGTTGGCCCTGCCAACGTTAGCTGGGTTGACTGGGCCGTAAAGCCTCTTCTCAGTCAAACTAAACAGTTAGCTTTTCATTTTGATGGGAAGTTTCTTGCCTTACTTGAAGCAAGTGTTTGGGTTGGGATCTTTCTTCTCATCTATTCAATTCTTCTTTTCTTTCTCCCTTATTGTAGACAGCTCATCATATCTTTATGAGAGTGCTGAGTGAACAAAAAAAGTATAAATATAGGTGCTGTAGCGACATTTAAAAATAATAGTTTCAATAGTTTTATTGGGAACTGTTATTTACACAAAATATAGGGGCTGTAGCTACATTTGTGTGTTTTTTGATCGAAGGAATATTCATTCAGTTACTGCGGCTCCCTCCATTTTTTAGTTATCTTTCCAAATCATCCAGATTTTCTTCTTTTTTATGCTTTACAGAGTTCAATGTACAGTCGACTCTCGTTATCTCGAATTCCAAGGGACTCTCTGAAATACTTCGAGATATCCGTAGTTCGACATATCAGGTTTGCAGAATTGAGGAAAAAATAATTTGATTAACCACATTTAACAAACTGATAGGTAATTGGACTTTTGAAGTTAGAGATCTATTGAAAATATTGTGGAAAAGAGGAGAAATAGCTCCTTAGGAGCAATTTCTCCTCTTTTCTACAATATTTTCCATCTGTTGTTAGGTTTTCATGTATAGGCAGGGACCAGATTTTCACTTCGAGATAAGCGGTTATTCGAGATAAGCGAGGTCGAGATAACGAGAGTCAACTGTAGTTTACATTTTTGTGCCATTGGCACATTGTGAATATTATCAGTCTTTTTTTTTAGCTTTGGTAAGAGAGAATATCAACAGTATATTGTTAGCTCGACCGAGCCTTTATGCTCATAGATGAGCTTATAGTATAGGCAGGTGCCATCATCTATTCATCCGTTTGTCGTCATCCATCGTCCACACTCTTCAAAATTATTCTCCTCAAAAACCACTTGGGAAATCAAAGCTAAACTTCATATGGAGCCTCAGTGAGTAGGGGGAACAAAAGTGTGTTCACCGCATCTCGATCACATGACCAAGATGGCTGCCCTTAAAAATCTTCATATAGACTCTATAAACAAAACTATAGGCAAAACTTTAAAAAATCTTCTTGTTTGAAAGTAGAAGGCCCAGGCCTTTGATATGCCATGATGCCAGGAAAGTAGGGATCATATCTGGCTCTGCACTGGTTGGATATGCCATGTTGCCACAAAAGTATTGTATAAAATTTTAGGACAATTACAATAATTAGTTTTGGCCTTCTTACTGCAAACCATAAAGCAAAAGCTCTTCATGTTTTAAGCCATTCACCCGACATTGGATGAAATAGAATATGTGCTGTGGTGTGAGATAGTGTTCCATATGACATGCAGTGACTCCGAGCAGCCTGTAAGTGTGCTCATTGCTTGCACTCTATGATAGCAAAGGATCCATCACTTCTATAGGCAAACAGTGAAGACAGTCTTTCTCTCCCTTCCATTGATTCAAGAAGGGCAGTTGTCAGTTTCTGGCTAAAGAATGTGCACAGTTATCAGTAAATTGCTTAGAGGACCAAGTCTGCATAGGAAAAAAGTATGGTCAGGTAAACTGACCCTAATGGGTTAACTAGGCCATAAAACTTCAAAACAAACAAACAAACAGCAAAGACTGTGTAGGGTGCTCAGATCTGGGTCATTGCTGATCTGAACCATTGCTTGGCACACATGTCTGAAACTTCATTTTCTCATGTTATTAGAAATTTGGTAAACACCTGAATAGTCTCCTTGTCTGTTGTGTAAATTTTCTAATGGTATAACTGTTTATGATTCTTCTTTTCTTAGATTGATAGCTATGAGACATCTGATGGATCATTATTAAACATTCAAGAAGGCAACATGACAGAAGATTTTTCCAGGACTATAGAGTTATATCATGTGAAAAGCCACTTCTTTATGTCAGCAGCAAGATATCTTCAAGTCCACTGGAACTCTGGGAATGGAAAGTCCAATTTCTCTCTCACTTACAAAACAGGTGGGTAGCACCAGCACAACCGTGGTCCTGCTGAACACAGGTATACCCAGTCTTTGTAAACAGTGTAAATCCAGATCAGTTAAGCCAACTGATCTGGATCTGCACTATTTGTCATTAAGTATGTTAATTTGTATCAAGAACCTTGATTAAGTAATCTGATTGGCTGAACATTAATAGTGGGTGTGGCATCTTGATTTATTCAGCATGGCAAGGGTTAAGATCGCTAAGGTAAAAGTTTTGATTGGCTTTGCAGAATGTTATCATAGCTTCAGATGAAGTCCTTTTCCTTTACAAATAAAATGTTGTTAATTTTCTTATTTGTCCTTATAAACATATATTTTGGGTTGCTCATTACAAGTGCCTTGCCAAGGCATTTCTAATGAGTATCCACAGCAGAAGTTTTTATAAACAAATAAGAAAAATATTTATCAGGGCCCAGTTGTTCAAAGTGTCGTTAGCTTAACGAGCTCGTTAAGGGTCATTTCGTTAACTGTTTTAGCGGATTCTATATACAATATTCTGATATTTTTTGCTGAAAAAATGTGAGTAGCTTTTGCACTGCAAAAGCTACTCACATTTTTTCAGCAAAAAATTTCAGCATATTTGCGTATCATTCGATGTAAATTTTAAAGAATCGTTAACTAACGACATCGTTAGCTTTGAACAACTGGGCCCTGGCTACTCCTCTTTACTTGAGCTCTGTGTTAGTCAAAGAAAGTTCTTACTTGCTTGAGAACTGCAAGATGTAATTCAAATAAAAAACAAAAACTAATCATCTCAAAATGTGTTACTTTTGGTTTGTTAAAATCATGTTTGTTTGGTCAGTTGTTTACAATCAAGACAAAGTGTACATACACCAACATTTCTGTAAGGTTTTGTCCACATGATTATCATTGACCAATTATTTTGAGGCAAAGGTGTCATGTATCTTACTTCACCGGGGCGTCTAACTGAGATTGGCTTACAATTAGGCAAAGTCTGCTATCCTTGCAGCAGGTAAGGGTAGAGGGGGAATGTTTTTGAGTGGGAATGTTATTATTTCTTCTGTTTCTTGACTTTCATTCATTTGCCTCTTTCTCCCCTGTCTCTCTCTTTCAACTCCTCTACAGTATCTTCTATCTCTTTTGTCCCTTTCTCTGGGAGACGACACAAAATGACCCACAAGGGTTTACATGTTGTTACACCCCAACACAATCAGTCAATCAATCAATCAGTCACTGACCAATTAAATCAAACTGCATGTTTGCAAAGAATGCAGGTAACAGTGATTTATAGCCATTCTATTCATGTCACTGTGACATCAGTGCTGTGTAAAGAGGGTTATCTGTAAAATCTGGACTGGGACATTGGCAAACAGTGCAGACCCAGATCAGACACCGCAGAATGCAGCCTCTGATCAGGGCCTGCACTGTTTGCTCAATTGCAGGAAGTTAAGGGTTAAATGAAACAGTCTTAAGTCCCCGTTCAGGACCATTTGTCCAGCCTATACTCAGAGACAACCCACCAGTGCTGTCAGTGCTTTGATGTTTATAGCTATATTAAAATTGGTGGACAAGAATTACATTTGCCCAAGTATGAGAAGAACCTTCAAACAAATTTTGCTGCTGTAAATGACTAAAAGGAGCAATCTGATCAGGGTCCACACTGTTTGCTATTCTGCTAAGTACTGTATTACCCTAAGTATTTGAACACCTTATTGTCCCCCGCCTTTTCGAAGAAAAGTGGAGGGACACTGTTTTTGGTTTTCTGTGGCGCGTGGTGCGTGGTTCCGAGTTTTTAGTAGGTACTTTGTCCCCTTAACTCCTCCCACAGTTTCTGTCCGATCCTTTTGAAACTTTACAATGTATTAAGGATGGTCTGAAGATATGCATGTGGTTTTTTCAGAATCCTGAAATAATTTTTTATCACTTTTTCCGCATTTTTAACTTAGACATTTTTTGAGTTCTAATATTACAGAAGTCTATAGGGAGTAGGTACCTTGTCCCCTTAACTCCTCCCACAGTTTTTGGCCGATCCTTTTGAAACTTTACATGGGCTTTTAGGATGGCCTGAAGATATGCATGTGGTTTTTTCAGAATCCTGAATTAATTTTTTATCACTTGTTTTGCATTTTTAACTTAGACATTTTTTGAGTTCTAATACTACAGAAGTCTATAGGGAGTAGGTACCTTGTCCCCTTAACTCCTCCCACAGTTTTTGGCAGATCCTTTTGAAACTTTACATGGGCTTTTAGGATGGCCTGAAGATATGCATGTGGTTTTTTCAGAATCCTGAAATAATTTTTTATTACTTTTTCCGCATTTTTAACTTAGACATTTTTTGAGTTCTAATACCACAGAAGTGTATTGGGAGTAGGTACCTTGTCCCCTTAACTCCTCCCACAGTTTTTGGCCGATTCTTTTGAAACTTTACAGGTGTTTTAAGGATGGTCTGAAGATGTGCATGTGGTTTTTTCAGAATCCTGAAATTAATTTTTATTACTTTTTATACATTTTGAACATAGACTTTTTTTGAATTCTAATATTACAGAAGCGTATAGGGAGTAGGTACCGTCCCCTTAACTCCTCCCACAGTTTTTGGCCGATCCTTTTGAAACTTTACATGGGCTTTTAGGATGGCCTGAAGATATGCATGTGTTTTTTTCAGAATCCTGAAATAATTTTTTATTACTTTTTCCGCATTTTTAACTTAGACATTTTTTGAGTTCTAATACTACAGGAGTATATAGGGAGCAGGTACCTTGTCCCCTTAACTCCTCCCACAGTTTTTGGCTGATCCTTTTGAAACTTTACAGGTGCTTTAAGGATGGTCTGAAAATATGCATGTGGTTTATCCAGAATCCTGAAATTATTTTTTTATCACTTTTTACACGTTTTGAACTTAGACATTTTGTGAGTTCTAATATTACAGAAGTCTATAGGGAGTAGGTACCTTGTCCCCTTAACTCCTCCCACAGTTTTTGGCCGATCCTTTTGAAACTTTACGTGGGCTTTTAGGATGGCCTGAAAATATGCAGGTTGATTTTTCAGAATCCTGAAATATTTTTTTATTACTTTTTCCGCATTTTTAACTTAGACATTTTTTGAGTTCTAATATTGCAGAAGTGTATAGGGTGCAGGTACCTTGTCCCCTTAACTCCTCCCACAGTTTTTGTCCGATCCTTTTGAAACTTTACAAGGGCTTTTAGGATGGCCTGAAGATATGCATGTGGTTTTTTCAGAATCCTGAAATAATTTTTTACCACTTTTTCTGCATTTTTAACTTAGACATTTTTTGAGTTCTAATACTACAGAAGCGTATAGGGAGTAGGTACCTTGACCCCGTAACTCCTACCATAGTTTTAAGCCGATCCTTTGAAACTTTACAGGTGCTTTAAGGATGGTCTGAAGATATGCATGTGTTTTTTTTCAGAATCTTGAAATTATTTTTTATCACTGGTTTCCTGCTTCAATACTTAGGTAATTGATACAGGACCAGTGGTCCTCTGGTTAACTTTACCATTTTTAACACCTCAAATAAAAATAAGGCGGTGGACATAAATTCCCCATGGAATTTGCTTGTCTACTTACCATATGTGTCCTAAAGTTTTAAATGGTCCATTCTACTACCTGTTGATGTGTCTAAAATATTGCTATATGTATGGTTAACAGTGTAGACCTTGATTAGATGCCATTTTCTGCAGCTTCTGATCTGGGCAAAGACTTATCTGTCCAAATACTAAGGGTTATTTTGGTATGTTTTGAAACAATTGCATAAAAAGCAAATTTAGGCAAAATAATAGTATGGAATAAAGTATTTGAAATTTTAGGACATTTCCTGTATAAGACTACAGTATGCACCTGTAACGATTACTGGCCACTGATAGATGTGAAATTGCCTTTTGTGGATTTCTTGACCTATTATTTTACAAAAACCATATGTTGACATACTAATTTCTCCTGGTCCTAATTAAGAAGGAGTATAGTTTCAATAGTTTACATAGGAAACTGATAAAATTTTCACTCATCCTCCAGCAAGAGGCACTTGTCATGGCAAGCAGACGAGAGAAATTTTCCAGCCCTGAGAAAAGATGGCATAGGAAATTTATGTATGGGTCACCAAATTTAGTCTGTTTTTTCCATTGTACCTACTTCTGCCTGTCCCCACTACTACTTATATTTTTTGCATATGTTTGTCTATTAATTGTACAGAAAAAAGCAAAGTCATTCTTTGGGCTCCTAATTATGAGAAATCAATTCGAGGGTTGAGCGCAAGACTATAGTAACTCAAACATATTTTTGAAACCCTTGTTTAGGGGCCACTTGGACCCCTTTGTAAACAAAGCAAATTTAGGTGCCATTGCTCATACGAGCAATGGCACCTAAATTTTCATTGTTTACAGAAAGAAATGTTGTAATCTTCATAACGCCTTCATGGTGAGGAGATTAGGTTTGGGGAAAAACAACCATCTGACTTTCGCTAGTCTTGCGCTCAACCCTCGAATTAATAGTTTTGAACATAAGTTACATCTTCAACACATAAATAGTACACTGGACCCTCTTTATAAGGTGGTTCATTATAAGAGTTTTGGCTATAAAATGGTTTAAAGGTGGACTCAAAGGTGTTGTATCTAAACATAAAATATATGTTATACAGAAAAATAACCTTTTATAGTCATATATAGACTGTATAATCTATAAATTTTGTGATATCCAAACAAAAATGTGTAGATTATATAGAAAACTGACCATTTATGGACATTTGTCTATATAATCTATAATTATTTATGATATCTAAACAAAAAATGTATAGATTATATAGAATTATATAGAAAAATGATCTTTTATGGTCATTTATCTAATTGACTATAAATTTGTGATATCTAAACTAACATATAGAAAAATGATCATTTTTCCCCCACCTGGGGCAAAGACTCCAGGAGAGCTTATAGGATGGTAGGCAAACCATTGTTCATCCATCCATCCATTGTTTGTCCATCCGTCATCCGCTGTCCATTCTTCGTCCATACCTTTTTACCAGTTATATCTCCACAGTCTGCAGGCTGATCTCAGTCATTTCTCATTATAGCGTGCCTCTGGAGGGGCATCGCTGTTACAAGCTTTTCATGGAAATCTAATGAATACCTTGATTGCTATGGCAAATACAAGGTCCCATAGACATACAATGGGAAAATGCTTGTCATCAGCATAACTTGTTCAGTTTTTATCGGCTCTTCCAGAAAATTGCAGATAAGGTGGACATAGATGAAATCTCGGATGAGTTTGAAAACTGGCCAGATTGGAGCAGTCATCTGATGGTTATGTTCCCTTGATTTCTGAAAAAGTCTATGTTTGACATTGACGCAGCATAACTCATTCTGTTTTGATCGGATCTTCCTGAAACTTGCAGATAAGGTGGACATGGATGAAATCTCACATGAGTTTGAAAACTGGCCAGGTCTGATTATTAATCTTGGAGTTACATTCCCTTGAATGCTGAAAATGTCTCTGTTTGACTTTGTCATCAACATAACTCATTCAATTTTGATCAGATCTTCCTGAAAGTTGCATATTAGGTAGACATGGATGATATCTTGAATGAGTTTGAAAACTGGTTAGATTGGATTATTAGTCTTAGAGTTGTGTTCCCTTTATTGCTGAAAAAAGCCTCTGTTTGACTTTGTCAGTTTCTTCAGATCTTCCTGAAACTTGCAGGTCAGGTGGACATGGATGAAATCTCAGATGAGATCTAAAATTGGCCAGATCTGATAATCAATCTTAGAGTTTACATCCCACTGGATTGTTGGAAAAGCCTCTGTTTGACTTTGTCATCAACATAATATGTTCAGTTTTGATTAGATCTTCCTGAAACTTGCAGATAAGGTGGATGAATTTGAAAACTGTCCAGATCAGATTATTAATCCCCCACCGCGAAGCGGATGGGGATTATAGAAATGGCCTTCGTCTGTCCATCTGTCCGTCTGTCTGTCCTTCCGTAACACTTTCTAGTCCGCTCCATATCTCCTGAACCCTTTGAAAGATTTTCATTAAATTTTGGTCAAATGTTCGCCTCAGTGAGTCAATGTGCAGATTCCATAAGTCAACCATGCCAACTCAAGGTCAAGGTCATAGGTCAAGGTTATGGGTTTGAGCCTTGAATTTCATGTCCGCTCTATGTCTCCTATACCCCTGGAAGGATTTTCTTTAAACTTTGGCCATATGTTTGCCGCAGTGAGACGATGTGCAGAACTCATAACTCAACCATGGCGACACAAGGTCAAGGTCACAGGTTTGAGCCTTGAATTCCGTGTCCGCTCTGTATCTCCTATACCAGTGGAAGGATTTTCTTTAAACTTTGGTCAAATGTTCACCTTACTGAGACGATGTGCAGAATCAATAACTCAACCATGCCGACTCAAGGTCAAGGTCACAGTTCAAGGTCATGGGTTTGAGCCTTGATTTCATATCCCCTCTGTATCTCCTTTACCCCTGGGAGGATTTTCTCTAAACTTTGGTCAAATGTTCACCTATGGGACGATCTGCAGAACCCATAACTCAGCCATGGGGACTCAAGGACAAGGTCACAGTTCAAGGTTGCGAGTTTGAGCCCTGAATTTCGTGTCCACTTGATATCTCCTTTACCCCTGGAAGGATTTTCTTTTAATTTTGGTCAAATGTTTGCCTCAGTGAAATGATGTGCAGAAACCATAGCTTAACAATGCAGACTCACAAGGTCACAGTTCAAGGTCAGTTTTGCCTTGAATTTTGTGTCCGCTCTGTAACTCCTTTACCCCTGGGGGGATTTTCTCTAAACTTTGGTAGAATGTTCACCTCAGTGGGACAATGTGCAGAACCATAACTCAGCCCTGCGGACTTAAGGTCAAAGTCACAGTTGAAGGTCACGAGTTTGAGCCTTGAATTTGGTGTTGGCTCAATATCTCCTTTACCCCTGGAAGGATTTTCTTTAAACTTTGGTCAAATGTTTGCCTCAGTGAGATGATGTGCAGAACTCATAACTCAGCAATGCTGACTCAAGGTCAAGGTCACAGTTGAAGGTCACCAGTTTGAGCCTTGAATTTTGAGGCCGCTCCATTGCCATTCAGACTGCCTTGTTAAATTTGGGTCAAATGTTCGCCTTAGTGAGATGATGTGTAGAACCTCAATGATGCAGACTCAAGGTCAAGGTCACAATTGAAGGTCATACATCTCTTTTTTTGTTTGCTCCATATCTCCTGAACCCTTTGAAAGATTTTTATGAAACTTTGGTCAAATGTTTGCCTTAGTGAGGCGATGTGCAGAACCCATAACTCCAGCATGCCGACTCAAGGTCAAGGTCACAGTTAAAGGTCACGAGTTCGAGCCTTGAATTTCATATTCACTCAATATCTCCTGAACCTTTTGAAAGATATTTATTAAATTTGGGTCAAATGTTCGTCTTAGTGAGATGATGTGCAGAACCCATAACTCAACAATGCAGACTCAAGGTCAAGATTACAATTGAAGGCCACCAGTTTGAGCCTTGAATTTTTAGGCTGCTCCATTGTCATTCTGCGGCG
Organism: Anodontia alba; assembly: GCA_964016985.1. Classification (NCBI taxonomy): domain Eukaryota; kingdom Metazoa; phylum Mollusca; class Bivalvia; order Lucinida; family Lucinidae; genus Anodontia; species Anodontia alba. Next base: position 59,287,871 of record OZ024822.1, on the reverse strand, counting down.
GGGATATAGCTGTCCTTCAAACTGCCTTGTTTATTTTAGAGTTACATTCCCTTGATGCTTAAATGCCTATATTTGACCATGTTATCAGCATAAGTCATTCAGTTTTGATCAGATTTTCCTGAACCTGCAGTTTTCATTGAATGCGGTTGAAACTTGGTGGACAGTTAGACTGTACAGTGGTACATCACATAGTATATTGAGGTTACAGTAACCCAAATATTGATAGAGTTATTACTCTTTAAAGATTGTTCAGATATGACTTACTCCTACAGTTTTCATCAGATCGGATTGAAACTTGATGGAAAGTTAGACCATGAGATGGTACAGCATATAGTATTGTGAGGTTACAGTACACCAAATTTTGATAGTTATCGCTATTTTTAAAGTTTTTCAGGCATGACTTGGTTTCCAGATATCTCTTTCTACAGTTTTCATTGAACAAGGTTGATGAAACTTGGTGGACAGTTAGATTATGAGGTGGTACAGCACATATTGTTTTGAGGCTACAGTACACCAAAGTTTGGAAGGGTCATTACTCTTAAAGATTATTGAGATATGACTTCATTTCCGGCTAAACTATTACGGTTTTCATTGGACTATTTTGAGGTTACAGAGCGCCAAATTTTGATAGAGTTATATACTCTTTAAAGATAGTTCACACATGACTTCATTTTTGGCCAGCTCCTTCTACAGTTTTCATCTATTAAGCTGAAGGTTATTGGAGCGCAAGACCATGAGGTGGAGCAGCATGTATTTTGAGGTTACAGTACACCAATAATTAACTTAGGTGAATTTTTTACATGGCTCATACAGTTTTGATCAGATCATCCTGGAACTAGACATAGATATGGTAGAGTTATATCCCATAGATTGATGAATAATATTGGCATTCTTCTGAGGCCATCTTTTCACAATTCGCTTTACATGGTTGTTGACCATTAAAAAGCCCACACGGGAATAGCTCCTTCAGTTTTGATGGAATACTCCTTCAGATGAGGAGAACATGGATAAACTTTCAAAAAAGTTTGATTATGAAAAACTTTGAAAATCTACACAATCTGATACATAGTTATGTCCCATGATTGCTAAAGGTGCCTTAAACTAACCTTGTTTGCTGCATAGCTCAATGGGTTTTAAATTGGATCTTCCTTAAACTTGCAGATAAGGAGAACATAGATATGTTCAGAGTTATGTCCTCAGAATAAATAAATTTTGTAGACATTGCGTGACCATGACCTACTTTTCACAACAGGTGAGCATTAAGGACCCCTGTGGTCCTTTAGTTTCTATGTAATCAATACATTTTCGTTTGGACACAACAGGGTTTTAGCTAACTTAGTCTTCCCTTTGGCTCTCAGCAATAGTGTTATGAAGAGCTTGTGCATAGCAACAGATAGGGCACTTTTTTCATCCATAAAATGATGATATCTTTCTTATTGCTCCATGAAAACATATGTTGTGGGTACTCATTAGAAGTGCCTCGCTGAGGTGCTTCTAATGAGTACCCACAACATATGTTTTCATGGAGAAATAAGAAAAATATTATGTGGCTACCCCCTCATTTCTGTAGCTATGCTTGTAGTGTACCTGCTAGGATGAGATATACATATAGTAGCAGAGGAGGCCCCCACCATTGTTTTCTGATATTATAAGTATATGAAATGTGGGGTAAGTACTTTTAACATGGAGATGTTCCTGTAGTTGTGTGATTGTTATGTATGAGGAAGTGGTTTTCAGCAGAATGTCTTGCACCATATTTTTACACAAGAATCTATGTTGTGGTGCTTGTCAAATGTTCAAATGAGAATCTCTGTTTGCTACAAAAATTAGAGAATTGATACACTTTCAGAGTAACTCTTTCAAAATTGTTTTGGCTTCCATCTGAAAACCAGTCTAAACAAAAAGAGTACTTTTTGAGTAGACCGCTTTTTAGAAGGATTTCCTGTATGCAAAAGAGCAAACAGGAAATCACAGAAGTTGCCTCCATTGTCAAAAAGGGGCAGAAAATCTATTCAAGTATATCCATTCACCTTAACCCTTCCTACCCTATTGACTGGTAAACAGTGTGGGTTCTGATGAGATGGCTCATAATGAGCCATCTCATCAGGACCCACACTTTTTGCAATTTTTTATTTTGATTTTTGATTGAGACCCCTATTTCGAACAGTGGATCTGACTAGATTCTAAGATGGAAAAGTCCACTTCAGAAAATCAGGGCTAAAACTGTTAAGATTTGCCAAAATACATGTGTATCCGATTTGATGTCATCATGAAAACATGCCTATATAGTTTTGACCCCCTTAAACCCCATTTTTGTATAGTAAAACTTGGGTTTACAGGGTATTCCTTATTTTTCTTATTTCTGCTCAAAATTGTAGATTGTGGATACTCATTAAAACTGCCTCACTGAGGCAGTTCTAACAAGTACCCACAATCTATATTTTGAGCAGAAATATGAAAATATCAGAGTTTTTATCTGAAAATTTTCAGTTTCTGGAGGTGAAATATTCTATCTATTTGAATAGGCATGTTTTCTTAATGGCTTTTACTTTATAAGGGTGTAGTATGGAGATAGATGCTGTTCATGGTAACATTGCACCACCAGTACTCAGGAGAACAGGAGAATACCCAAGTCAGTTGACATGTGAGTGGATCCTTACTGGTGGTAAAAAAATAGGAAGAGGCATGGAATTAAACTTCAATTCCATTGATCTGGCTCAGGACCCAAGAGCTGATCCCAAGTCACATGATTCTATAAAGGTGAGGTTACAAGATACTTCAGCTGCAAGGTCAGAATACATCCCTTCTGGCATGTGCCCCTAACTAAGACTCAGATCAGCCTGCCCATCCACACATCCTGTATATCTGCAGAGTTTTCATTATCCTCATGAATAAACTGTGCATCTTTGGCTGTCCAAGATGTGTCCAGTGAAGTTTCTGTTCTGCCTGAATGTGCAGGCTGATCTGATTTGCTACCAAGTTTCTGATCAGACCGCATTAACCCTTAAAGCGCCAGTCACAACAACTGTCTTCTGCTTTGTCATCTGCTTGTGATTTTAAAAGTCATTTTTTGCAAACAGTTTGGACCCAGATCAGACTGCTCCTCTAGGAGCAGTCTGATCTGGGTCCACACTGTTTGCCGGTATGCAAAAATAGGTTTGAAAAGTTTGCAAGAATATTTAGCAGACGACATAAACATACGACATTTTCAGACGCATTTTTTCTTGGCACTTTAAGGGTTAATGCACTGGCTGAATCTGCTGGGTGCACATGTCCAAAGGTATGTTTTCTGACGTGGCTCATAAGAGAAACAACATAAGAAAATATAACTTCTGACATGTCCTCCCAACAAAGGTTTGGATCAGCCTATGTATTAATTGCATGGTCTGATCAGTCTTCACTGGGTACTTGAGGATGATTCACACAAATGTTCCTCTTATGCCCCTTTACCAAAACCGCTAAAATGGTTCCATGCAATTGAACAAGATGGCTGCCAGAACCCAAAAAAGAAAAACCTTTAAAACGACATCTGCTTGGCCAGTTGCCCGATTTTCAAATAAATTCACAGAATTGTTCCTCTTATGTCCCTTTAAGAGGGGCAAAAATGGTTTCACTTGGCAGAATAAAGTGGCCAGCAGAGCTAAAAATAGAAAACCTTGAAATGACATCTAGGCCAATGGTCCAGTTTTACAATAATTTCAGAGAAAAGTTCCTCTTATGTCCCTATACCAAAATGTTAAAATGGTGTCTCTTGGCTGAGCAAATGGCCACCAGAGCTGAAAATAAAAAAAATTTAAATGACATCTGCGCCAGTGGCGTAAATTAAAAATAATTTCACAGAAAATTTCCGCTTATGCCCCTTTACCAAAATTGTTAAAATTGTTCTGTTTGGCTGAACAAAATGGCCAACTGACCTAAAAATAGAAAATCTTTAAATAACATCTCCTAGGCCAATAGTCCAATGTCAAATAATTTCACAGAAATGTTCCTCTTATGCCACTTTACAAAAATGCTTGGCTGAACAAAATGGCCACCAGAACAGAAAACAGAAAAGTCTTTAAACAATATCTCTTTCTAGGCCAGCAGTTCAATTTCAAAATATTTCCACAGAAATGCTCCTCTTATGCCCCTTTTCCAAAAGTGCTAAAATGATTCCTTTCGGCTGAACAAAGTGGTTGCCAGAGGTAAAAATAAAAAGATCTTTAAACAACATCTCTAAGGCTGGCTAATCGGATCTAAAAACATAATCGATTATCAGTGCTGCCATTGTGATTGATAATCGATTAGTAATCACTGAAGATTTGATAATAATTTTGCCTATCTGACGGAGCATGACTCTTACCATATGTCATAATTTACTGTATGCATTTTGTCAGACAGGCGTGAGCAAACAGTGTAGACCTGGATGAGACGCCGCAAACACGGCGTCTCATCAGGGTCCATACTGTTTGCCACTCATCCAGCTATTTAAGACACTAAAGTGGGTAGTCAATTGTCCTTGTTTAAATTTTAGATTAATATAGAAAAGTGTTGAGGTGTCTGAATATTAAGGGTAAATACGGTAAAGTAACAGACAAATCAAATGATTGATTATTAGCGAATCTGTAATGATAATCATTTTTGCGGTATTTATCGATCAATTAATCGATTATCTGATTAATCGTGCCAGCCTTAAACATCTCCTACTTGGCCAGTGGCCCACTTTCAAAAAATTTCACAGAAATGTTCGTCTTATGCTCCTTTACCAAAGTTGCTAAAATGGTTTCACTTCATTGAAAAAGATGGCTGCCAGAGCTAAAAATAGAAAAATCTTTTTAACAAGTGGCCCGATTTCAAAATAAGTTCATAAAAATGTTTCATTCATGACCCTTTACCAGAATTGCTCAAATGGTTCATCTCTTCTGAACAAGATTGCAACCAGGGCTAAAAATAGGAAAATCTTAAAATGACATCTCCTCCTAGACCAGTTCAGATTTTTCTGAGTCAGAGCTCTTAACCACTAGGTCATGGAGTATTCACTATTTGAGAAGGGCAGTTGTCAGTTTCTGACACAAGAATGTGCCAAATCCAAGTATGCTGTGCAGAAAGTCCATTACTGTGCTTGTTAACAGCTTATGTATAAATCTGCCCACGAAAAGTGGTTAGGTAAACTGACTGCTTCGACATAACCAAAATAGTGTTGATTGGTCCATTAAACTCCAAACCAAATCAAATGGAGAGGTTTCCTAGGGACTCTAAACCACTGTCATTAATTTTGTATATGTATAAAAAAAAAAAAAAAAAAAAGATCCAAAGCAAAAATAAATGGACAAATGACAGAAACAGATCAAAAGTTTGAGCCCCATCATATGATAATTATTTTCAGGCAGTTGAACTCAGAAAAATGAATATATTTACAGCAGTTAACTCAGACGAGGGATGTGGCCCATGGGCCTCTTGTCTGTCTGTCTGTGGTATTTCAGTACATTCATCCTATTTTCATTTTGGCACAGTAATGGATTTTCTGCACAGCAATGGATTTTCACCAAACTTGGTTGTGCATTGATATTGTGGAGATCTGGTTTGGGATTGCTAATGGGCAAATTTTGTCCTTTTTTTTTTTTTTTTTTTTTTGGATAAATTATCTGCCTGCAACACATGACCATATTTTCATTTCAACACAATTTTAATTTCAATAAATATTAATGGATTTTTTACCAAACTTGGTATGTGCAGTATTGTTGGTATTGTGGAGATTTGCTAATGGGCAAATTTCTTCAATATTTTGCAATTATCTCCCCGCAATATGTTTTTATTTCCATTTCTGGACAATAACGAGTAAATATCAATGGGTTTCACCAAACTTGGTATGTGCATTGATATTATGGAGATCTGGTTTTAGATTGCTAGTGTGCAAATTTGGTCAATTGTTTAGCGAGTTATCTGTCCAAGACACAATAGTGGCAGGGTATTATCGTTTCACGTTTTTATTTTTGTATAGCTAGTGCCAGTTATGCCAGGGACTGGCTGTTGTGACCTGCTTAGTCATGATCTATGGCAAACAAAATTGGGATCAGTCCATTCAAGTCTGATGGAATCACCCACATCTGCCAAAGTTGGTGGTTTCATGAGACCACCTGGCATTCATCTCTCAGTTAACTTTAGGTGAGAGATCAGACCTTCTTAAACTATTTATACACCCCGCAAACTTTGTTTGTAGTGGGGTATACTGTTTTCACATTGTCCGTCCGTCCGTGACACTTTGGTTTTTCCTAATATCTTGAAAACGCAGCAGTGGATATTCATAAATTTCTGCAGACAAATTGATATCAATAAGGTGTACCTAAATAAGAGAAAGTAAGGGATAGGGGCCAATTCTCTTGGAGTTATTCCCGTTTGTAAAAGTTTTTCTTAATGCAGTAAAATGTTTGTGTGCACTCTATCTCTTTTACCAATGGCTGGAATTTGACCAAACTAGCACAGATACATCATCAGGATGGGACAAAGAAGCCATTAGATTTGGTGACCTTATTTTCAAGGTCACTACATAATAAATACTCAAAAAGGGAGCCTTGTTAATGCAGTAAAAAGTTTGTGTGCATGCACACTATCTCTTTAACCAATGGCTGGAATTTGACCAAACTTGCACAGAAACATCATCAGGATGAAACAAAGAAGTGGTTAGAGTTTGGTGACCTTGACCATATTTTCAAGGTTACTACATTATAAATACTCAAAAAGGGAGCCTTGTTAAGGCAGTAAAAAGTTTGTGTGCACACTATCTCTTTAACCGATGCCTGGAATTTGACCAAACTAGCACAGATACATCATCAGGATGGGAAAAAGAAGTGATTAGATTTGGTGACCTTGACCTTATTTTCAAGGTTACTACATTATAAATACTCAAAAAGTGAGCCTTGTTTAAACTTAAATTTGATAGAAAAAAAGTTTTATGCTTTATGCAGGGTATCGAAAAAGAGCTGCTTATTGACAGTTTTTATTCTGCCTGTTATTAATCCATATGCCATTCTGTTGGGAAGTAAGGAAGCTGAGCAACCTGGCATTACTTAATCAATCATAGTCAAGTGAGTTGCGCTCAGGAAAAGAGCAGCATTAACTATTAATATTTTTCTTCACAGAAACATATTTTCTGTTAAATGAGAAAACGTACCTTCTCACATGTGCACCCAGTGAAGACTCAAATCAGCCTGCACATGCATGTAATCTTCCCAGTTTTCATTGTCTGCATGAAGAAACTTTGCATCTTTGGCTATCTGAAATGTGCCCAGTGAAGATTCTGATCAGGGCCCAGTTGTTCAAAGCTAACGATGTCGTTAGTTAACGATTCGTTAAAATTTACATCGAGTGATACGCAAATATGCTGAAATTTTTTGCTGAAAAAATGTGAGTAGCTTTTGCAGTGCAAAAGCTACTCACATTTTTTCAGCAAAAAATATCAAAATATTGTGTACTGAATCCGCTAAATCAGTTAACGAAATGACCCTTAACGAGCTCGTTAAGCTAACGACGCTTTGAACAACTGGGCCCTGAAATGTGCCCAGTGAAGATTCTGATCAGACTGCCTAAATATGCAGGCTCATCTGAATCTTTGCTGGGGCAGATGTTTTCTTACATTGCAGCTCATATGTTTTAGTAGTCATTAGAAATGAGCCAGTGCTCAACAAAACCTACAAAGACTCGGATCAGCCTGTGCATCTGCACAGTTTGATCAGAATCTTCATTGATCGCATGTGCCTTCTACAGACTCCAAGCTACTCAAAGAGGAATTAACAAGAGTCCTTGCCATACTGGGTGGATATAGTGGCTGATCTGAGTCTATGCTGGTCACACAGGTCTTATTGTAGGTTTTATTGTGCACTAGCTCAAATGCCTTAATGACAACATTTTGGAGAAATAAGAAAAACAAAATTATCTGGATACTCTTCTTATCTAGAGCTACGGTAAAATGTCCTAAAATTTCAAACATTTTATACTATACCTTTTTGGCCAAAACTTTGCTTTTTATGCGGTTGTTTCCTAAAATACCTAGTGGAATGGCAAACAGTGTACACCCTGATCAGACTGCTCCTTCAGGAGCAGTCTGATCTGGGTCTACACTGTTTGCAGATGCCATTTTGTCAGACATTTTGGTGTAAGAAATTTTAGGACATTTATTGTATATGAAAGGTAGAATCATGAATCAGCCCTAAAAAAGTTTTAGTTCTGTTGTACAGTAAAACCTCTGTAAGACAGCCACCTTTTAAATTGACCTTAGTGGTTGATGTGGAAAGGTGGTTGATGTGGAAAGGTGGTTGTTTTATAAAGGTACATGTCATGTAATTTTGCAATTTTGCTAGCAAAATTACATGACATGTACCTTTATAAGACAGACAACTTTTTCCACATCAAACACTATTGAAAGTCAGTCTCGAAGGTGGCTGTCTTACACAGGTTTTACTGTAGTTTTAATTTTGTGGAATGTGCCATTATAAAATCCAATTTGTCACAAGAGAGGAGGGGTTATTTTTGTGCTAGCAACTTTCGAGAGTTTGAGGGGGCATATGGCTTCTGCCTTGCCTGTATATTCTGACTTCAGGTCATGAAAATTTGGAATCAGTGCTACAAATTTTATTGCTATTTTTGGTTTTCTGTGTTACTTGTGTGCATACCATATTTACCTTATTTGGACACCTTCTCTCTTGAACATACTTGTCCTAAAATTTAAACATGTCCAGCACTCCCTATTTAGGCGACAGGACTTCACAAAGTAGGACATACAAAATATTTCCATATATGGTCACTGTAAGTTCTTTCTGTTTCATACCTTTTTCAGTGACCATTACTGATACATGTGGGTAGTTCATTACAAGCAACCTTGTGATTGATGTAGTGTAAAGGTTTGTTTGCCCTACAACTGTATGTTATCAATCTTTTTTACAGCCATTTTGAATATGTGTATGGAGGCTATTTTGCTACCTCTTGATCTTTTATAAAAAACAGCTGGGTGAGTCCCAAACAATCTAGGTCCTAACCCATTAAAGACAGAATAAACTCTCCCACACTATACATTGCTGGAGTCCATTTTTGATTTTAGGCATGTCAGCTATATGATATAGATATTCCTAAAGAAAAATGGTTGAACTATTTGCAAACAGTGGAGACCCTGATCAGACGCCGCTTTCGACGGCTTCTGATCTGGGTCTGCACTGTTTGACAGTTACCCGTTTAGAGGTCTCCCTGAGTCCTCAATGGGCTAATCAACACTCCATTCTACAATTTTCAATTTTAGGACTATTGTAACTTACAGTTTGCTATATAATCATTTAGACACTAAATAATTATTATTGGACAACCTCTTCACAACAGCCACAATTCAGGAGTCATAAAATGGGTCATTGTAGGGAGGTGGCTGTCAGAGATGTTATATTTAGTAAAACAGCACAGAGCAATCAGAAAATGGCTGTTATATAGAGCTGCTTTTATTGAGATGTTATTAACCCTGGTCCTGCTGGTCCCGCATATGCCTAACCATTGCAAACAGTATAGATCCAAATCAGTTGGCTTCTTCAGAAGCCAACTGATCTGGATCTGCACTGTTTGTCATTCAGTATATGAATTTGTATCAAGAACCTGGATCAAGTCATCTGATTGGCCGACAATTAAAAGTGGGCATGGCATCCTAATTCAGCATGAGAAGGGTTAAGAAGAAATGACAGAAACAATAAAATAAAATGATTTCTAACAAGATGTGGTTAATCAGATCAAACCTATCCGTTTGAGTTTTTGGATAAGTCGGGTAATTTGTGCTAGAGTAGCCTATATTTAACCTGACAGATAAAAAAATGGTTTCTAAGAAGATGTGGTCAATCAGATCAAACCTATCCTTTTGAGTTTAGGGTCAGCGTGCCTGTGTTTGATCTGGCACAGGAAAAAAGGGACCATAATAGTTTTATGGTTTGTGGGTCTTCAGATGTGCTTGAGCGGTCCCTTATTTGGGCTACAGACATGCATGTTTTGCCTGAAGCATCTTCAAGGTCTCTACTATATGTCTGCAAACAGCAAAGGCTCTGGCAAGACTGTGCTTTTGAGCAGGCTTGCCTGAGCCTTTGCTAGTGGCCTCTTTGATTTGTTTAGTACCCTTTTCTCATGTGCTGGCTCATTCTGTTCTTATTTTTAGGTGTATATTGATGAAGCATCAGATGCCAGTAATGTTACTAATCCAGAACCTTTCCACTCGAATACTGGACATATAAAAGTAGAATTTATGTCCGATCTCATCATTAATGAAGGAAAAGGATTTGAAGCTGAATTCTCAATAGGTGAGTTGCGATAACATAGCACCCATGGGTGAAAGTTTTTAGTAATAATCCTGAATTCAGTGTGACCAGCGACGACTTGGATCAGCTTGCACATCCGGGCAGTCTAATCAGTCTTCACTGATCGCATGTGCCTTTTACAGCCTGCAGGCTATCCTGAGGGATGAACAAGGACACTTGCCATATGGGGTGATGGATGTAAAGGTTGATCTGAATCTTTACTGGTTGCATATGTCTCATTGTAGGTTTTGTAGTGTGCTGGCTAAGTAATTATATATATTAAGTGGATTTTCAGTATTGAGGATTTCTGGTATTTTCATTAATAAGTATCCTCAATAGCTCCATTGAAGGTTTTTTTTTTTTTTCAAACAAAAATATACTTATATTTTTCTCATTTCTCTATAAAAATATATGTTTTGGTATTCATTAGAAGTGCCTTGCTGAAATGCTTCTAATGAGTACCCACAAAATGTATCTGTGGAGATGCAAGAAAAATATTTTCTGGATGCCCCCTCTTATCTGACCCCAAGGTTATAAAACTTTTTTTCATGCTCTACTCAGCTGAGCATGAAATTTTCTCTGCTAATAAATATGAAAATGCCAATAATTGTTGGCATTTTGATATTTGTTAGCAGAGAAATTTTATACTCAGCAATGTTCAGCAAGAAAGAACTTGCAATAGTCAGTAATTTGAGATTTTTTAGCAGGACAAATTTCATGCTCAGCTGAGTTGAGCATGAAAAAAGCTCGGAGCCTGGAGCTATGATCCTTATTATCTGTTCAAACCTTTATACATTTTAATTTTTAGCCATATGTATGCTAAATAAACATGCAGACTACAAATTTGTGATACTTTTTATATTTTGTTTTCATAGAAAATAGAGTTTGACATTTTAACAAAGTACCAATCCTTAAATTCTGTGAGGGAAAAAAAAAAAAAAAAAAAAAAGAGAAAAATGTTTAAAAATGTCTGCTGTTGTTTAAAGTCAGTAGGGTTAAGTGTCATAACATGTCCTAAAATTTCATACTCCAAAGTTCCTGATAAAATGGCATATGGAAACAGTGCAGCCTAATATGGGTCATCAATTTTTGCCATTCCACTAAAGGGCTAGATTCACGAATTCTTGTATACTGCCCTGTTAATTCTCATTTTAGCAAACTGTAAAATATGCTTCAGTTTGTAAGTTTTTATATTATATAATATTTCGTCTTTACAACTATGTATGGAATATTTGGCAAAATCGCTTTGAATCTTTAAGAGCACTACCAAATCGGACCCCCTAAAGCACCAAACGCGACATTTTTTCACATTTTTTTGTGTAAAAGGCAGCTGAAAAAATATGAAGCCCCATATTCGACACCATGATTTTTCGTGCAACGTTTCATAAACGAATGAAGAATATTTGGTAAAAAAATCAAGGTGTCGAAATTGTGGCTTCATGTTCAAATAAAATAAAATATAATTGAAGAGATCTCGATAAGACTCTTCATTGTATTCTGTTTGCGCTACTAAGTTTTTCTGCTTTTTGAAAGAAAGATAATCAAATAAAATGAATTTCGTCCAGAAAAAAGAAGAAATAATCATACGTAAGCAATAAGTACGACATTTCATCCAGAAAGCCAATGAAACCATTGTTTTTCGACAGCAAGAGACCCGGCTTCCGAAATTACGTTACATGCGAAATTTGCGTTTTTACAAGGGACGCCACTCCAATAACCGCTGAGGGATGACAGTTCTGCGTTATTGACAACGGTGGTTTTACAATTAAAAATCGGTGTTTTGCGTTCGTTTATTCTACATTCGAGTTTTCTATATTTTTTCTCTCGAATGAAAATCCCAATGTCCAAAATTCGAGGTTTCAATGGAAATAAAAACGACTTCATTCATGCGTTGCGGGCGTTTTTTTTTTTTTTTTTTTTTTTTTTCTAATGCTGTCTGTAAACGATAAAACCGAGCATTTGAAAGGAAATGTGATGTACATATAACAAAATGATACACAAAAATAAGAATTTTTTTACGGGAAAATTATTATAATCGGCTTGTGCATTGAAAAATCCAACCTATTACTATTGTAAATTTGACCACTTTCATTACGTCATCTGTGGTGTAGTGGATAAAACGCTCGTTTAGTATTCGGTGGGTTCCGAGTTCAAAACCTGGAAGTGGCATTTTTTTTTTTTTTACTTTTTCATTTATTTTTCAGATAAAATGTCTTGACATTTCATGCAATTTGCAGACAATTCACATGAAATGTCAAGACATTTTTATAAAAATTAAAAGTAACATGAAATTGTTATCTTTCTTTTATTTTGAAGAGAAAATAAGTTGACATTTCCTATGAACTGTCCCAAGCAGACAGTTCACATGAAATGTCAAGACTATCCCCCTCCCCCACCAAAAAAAAAATCAAATTGTCGTGTGCTTCAATTTTTCATGGCGCTTAAAGAGTTGATATTACAACAGGAGAGAGATTACTGAGCTTGTACACAAGTTTGGATTTTAATTTGCTTTTCTTTGCAAGACAGTTCCATGCATGTATATGGTAATCACTGGCTGTACATAACCTAATTAGACTGCAGCAAACATTAGAATTTGTGAAGAGGCCGTGTGGCGGAGTGGTTAGTGCTCCCGACTTTAGATCAGAATGTCTCGGTTTCGAATCGATTGGAGGCGGAATTCATCGAGCTAATACTCAGGCCAGTTTGCAAATACTATGGCGTCTGATCACAATCTTCGCATTGCAGTCTATACTGAAGTAAAGACCCAAAGTTTCTTCCTACAGACAACGAAGACTGAATATGCTGAGACTGTGCAGATGCATAAGCTGATCTGAGTCCTTGCTACGTACATGTGTCAGTTTTCAGGAATACCTGTGCTAAGGTTCCTAGCGGGCACATGACGAATGACATTGCATCACCTTTACTGCGACATTGTAGTCATGTCCTGCTGGACTTATACTTGTTCACAATAGGGTGTACCAGCTGGCCTTGGTTTCGTAAGGACAGATAGTTAAACACTACTAAATGGCTGCTATCAGTGTTGAACTTAATATTTAAGCTGTTTCTATTTGCATACATATTTGCACTTACAGTATGTACAAAGATGACGTTTGTTATATTATGTCCAGCAGGTTTATAGTGCTCTACTAAACTGTATCTTTAGAATGAATCCGGAGCTTTTATTTTCCCAGTCTGTTCAGTGTCTAGATATGTTCGATGTTTATTTTAGCATACTTGCACTACACATAGCAATATATTTTGCATGTCAACTATGGAAACCAGAGGACCAACAGTCCTGTAGCTCAACTGAGACCTCCGGTCCTGGGCGGGGACAGACAATCTATGGGTGACAGATCTTTGTGTCGACAGAAACCTTTTGCCATTACGACCACGATATAAGTTTCAAATAAATCCTTTGAACTGAGATTTTATACATTTTTTTTCTCAGGATTTTATACATGTACATAGCCCCAAAGCAGCGGCAGATAACCCCTAGGGAACATAATTTTTGTCAAATGAATTCTTTTGTCACTATGGCCAACTGATGCGTTTGAAAGAAATCTCTTTGAAATGTGATTTTATACATATCTTTTTATACATGTTGGTAGCCTTAGGACAGGGGCAGATCACCTCTTTGGGACAGAGTTTTGATATCGGATGAAACCTGTTGTCACTGTGGCCAACTGGTGCAAGTTTCGAAAACAAATCTGATTGAACTGTGATTTGTTTTTCATGATTTTTTACATGTACATAACCCTGGAGCACGGGCAGATAAGCCCTTGGGGACAGAGTTTTGATGTCGAATGAAAGCTTTTGCCATGATGGCCAACTGGTGGAAGTTTATAAACAAAATCTGTGATCTTGTACATTTTTCTTTTTTTTTTTTTCATGATTACATACCTGTACATAGCACAGGGGCACATCAACCCTGGGGATTGAATTTTTATGTCAAATTAAATTTTTTCTCACTATGGCCAGCTGGTGCAAGTTTCATAAAAATAATTTTGAACTGTGATTTGTGATTTTATATACAATTTTTCCTTGATTTGATACATATACTTAGACAAGGAGCAGGAGCAGATCACCACCGGGGGCAGAGTTTTAATGTCAAATGAAACATTTTGTAACTATGACCAAATAGTGCAAATTTAAAAGTCTCTTTGACCTGTGATTTTATACATTTTTTCCAATGGGGTCAAATATGACATTGCCATAAAATAGATCAATGATGAGCTGGGTGATCTGCGTCTTCACTGGCTCACATGTAATTTTGTAGCAGTCGGTATGCCGCGGCTCAGTTATCAGTACTAGCATGCCAATTAATGACATTCATGCCAAATGTTATGTGATAAATTTGTTGTTGGGGATACATAACTTTTGGTGACATGATACTTAACATTTTAACTGTGTGCTGCAAACTGTGACAAACAAAAATATGCAGTAATGATACCAATACAGCTAAAAAAAAAAAAAAACATCAATCACTGAATATGGTCAAGCAAAAACAACATACTCTTATAAGATAAATGTATCCTTTTGTTTCCATGGCAACAGAAAGTTAAGTGATGCGAATGCCACTTTTTACGCACAGTCAAATACTTTAGAACACATTTAAATCAATGAAATAAAACACACTTTACATTTCATGATTCAAATCAGTCAAAACCACATATTATTTGGCTGAAGTAAATGGTTTACAGTTTTGTTTCCATGGCAACAGAAACTTTAGTCTAGTGTTTTTCTTTTCTTTTTAATGTGTCTCCCATTACTGATAATCAAAGTTTTATACTGTATGTAGTGATAAAGATAGAATCGCATAGTAAACAGAATAAATTAAGTAAAACTGCGTGCTTTTTGGTAATAAATTTGACATATTTGTTGTCATGGTAACAGAAATTTCTGTGTTATGGTGATTTTTATTCATAACTTTGTGCTACAGTATTTGACAAATATGAAACTAACAAATGGGAATGCTTTTAGTGGCATTGCTCCTAAATTTCAGATATGAAATTGATTAAAACAAACAGTTTTACAGTACACCATGTAGTGTGTTCTTGTTACCATAGCAACCATAATGATTGGTTTTCAAACTTGTTGTTGTTGTTTTTGAAGATGTCCCATGCTGACTTATATTTACAAGCGTTTTGATCAATATATTGAATAGGGCAGATTTTAGTCTTTCGTGAACCAAGCCCTTTATCTTGTAGACTGCCCAACATTGAATGTGTCTAATGAGACAGTGAAATCAGAGGAATCACTCAGTTTTGGAAAAACAATCATCCTATCATGTAAAGAAGGTTACCGGTTTGAAGCAGCGGATTACAATGGGCACAACCAGGTCAGCTTATTCTGTAAACCAGGAGGCATCTGGATGATCAATGGGAGCGCTGATGCCAGGATTCCTAATTGCAAAGGTATGTCACATGAGTCACAATGGAAGAAAATGTCCTTTTTATACATGTGCGCCCAGCAAAGATTCTCAGCAGTCTAATCAGAATCTTCCCTGGGCATACCCAATGATGCAAAGTTTGTTCATGTGGACAATGAAGACTCTGATCAGACTGCATGGATGGGTAGGCTGATTTGGGTCTTCAATGGATGCACATGTGAGCAGGTACGTTTTCTTGCATTAGGGTTCATTTGTGTCAGGGTTTCACTAGGAGTTTATTTGACATTATTGCATAAAAAGCAGTATTGCTTATTATTAACAGCCGTGCATTAACCAGCGAAAAGCTGTGTATTAACAAGGCAATTCACGCGCTGTTAATGCACGGCTACGCAACTTTCAATATGATCGTACCGGGGCCACAGATTTGCTGACGTTACGAGATGTGTACTGCCCAGCCCTAGAACGAGCATAGTCCGTGGAAATTATGTATGTTCGCGAGACATCTGTGAAAAGGCGAAACAAAATAGTGCAAAAAATATCGCGAAATGTAGCAAATGTTTTCAGTTTTATGCAATAATAGCGATCAAACATGGTTTTTGAATGCATTAACATTCGCAAGGTCCCTTGGGAGGTGTTGAAAACCGCGGCCTTCGGCCTCGGTTTTCAACACCTACAACGGGACCTGGCAATTGTTAATGCATGAAAAACCATGTTTGATCCCTATAATAAGGTCAAATACGATATGTTTTAGTGGAAGAGTAAGTAAACTATTATGTTGCTACACACTCTTATCATGATAGCTGGTCTCGGTGGCTGACTCCGACACGCATCCTATTTGAAACCAGGAAGTAGCGGTTTGGATCCCCATTTCGTTTGGCAACGTTCTTTCATGGATATTGATCATGAAATATTTTCTGTGGTTATTCTCTCCCTTTTGCTGATTCAAATTTGCACAAGTACAGGTTAATCACTCACAGGACTTAAGCCTGCCCAGATAAAAGTGTGGTTAGGTAAACTGACCGCACTCGACATGACTGAAGTGGGGTGATTGGGTTGTAAAACCTCAAAACAAACAAATGTTGAGCAATAACAAAAGGCTGAATATTCTAAAGAACTAGAATTGTACTCTGTGTCTTGTGGGCATGTGGGTTGTTTGGGCCTTATCAAGCGAAAAAGTGCATTTGAGCATACACAAATGTGCTGCTTCACATCATACTGTGTATGCTCACGGTCTCAACCTGGCCTTTGCTCTCCATTAACCCTAGTCCTGCTGAACCTGGATATGTCCAGCTTTTGCAAACGGTGTAGAGCCAGATCAGTTGGCTTCTGAAGAAGCCAACTGATCTGGATCTGCACTGTTTGCTATTAAGTATGTGAATTTTTATCATCAATCTGGATCAAGTAATCTGATTAGCTGAAAATTAGAAATAGGCGTGGCCTCTTAATTTATTCAGCAGGACAAGGGTTAATACATTTTTTGTTTGCAAAGATTCTGGCAATAGACAGCAATGACCCTGATCAGACTGCACAACTGCAGAGTCTGATCTTGGCCTTGGCTGTCTGTGCATGCCCGGAAAGCTTATCTTTGCTTAATGAAGCTCATTTGATCATATCTTTTTTAAGATTTGTCTCATTGTAACAATGAGTCCTGATTTTTTTATGTCTCCATCTGTTTTTGGCAGGAGTGGGGCATATAGTGTTCACCATGATGTTAGGTCCGTATTTGCGTATGTGCATATGTCATGTTGGTAACCAAGTTTAAGTTTACCTGCAAGCTTATGTGCAAATTTACGTTCGCGTTTCTCTTGCAGCTAATAACTTTTATACCTTCTGGGCTAGAAAGTTGAAACTTTGTATGAGACTTATCTACTTCAAGACCTTTTAATGTATGGTACTGTTGCCCCAGAGTCATGCCCCTGGGTGGGGCTAGGGGTAAAAAAATGCCTGCAGGTAGATGAGGATGGCTCTGGGCAGGGGCATCTGTGTCGTATTAATACATTTCTAGTTTCTTTGTCAAAAACATCTGGTCCAAAATGGACATATGTGAGCCGTTTATTTACTTTTCTAATATGGTTGCCCAGTTAGTCGATCAGTTGATCAGCAACATGAGAAAACATAACTTCTGACAAGTACACCCAACAAAGAGTCAAATCAGCCTGTGCATTCTTACAGTCTGACTAGTCCTTGTTGTCCGCATGAAGAAAATTTACATCCTTGATTATCCAAAATGCACCAAGTGAAGATTCTGATAAGACTGAATCTGGACACCTGTGTCGGAAGGTACGTTTTCTTATGTTTATGCTCAATTATTTTCTTTTCTCATTCTGTGATGACAGTGTCAGCATGTCAAAAATGTACAAGATGGGCTGTGTAGTCCGTTATCTGAGCTGAATCTATTGAGCCGGCATCCTCAAAAATATGCAAATTGTGAAGATTTGGGTCATTTTGTCTCTTTGCTTTATCGAATTGATAATATCTCAGTGGCAACATCAGAAAATGTACCTTTGAACATGTATGCCCATTTGTGTAGTCTAGTCAGAATCTTCACTTGGCAATTTTTGGATAGCCAAGTATGCAAAGTTTCATCATGCTAACAACAAAAACTGTTCAGGCCCCGAGGTTATAAAACTTTATTCATGCTCAACTCAGCATCAAATTTGTCCTGCTAATAAATCTCAAATTAATAATATTTGCAAATTCTTTTGTGCTATTAACATAGATGAACATTAAAATTTCTCTGCTAATGAGTATGAAAATGCCAACTATTGTTGGCATTTTCATGTTTATTAGCAGAGAAAATTTCATGTTCAGCTGAGTTGAGCATGAAAAAAGTTTTTAACCTCAAGGACAGACTGCACAAATTTGCAGGCTGATTTAAGTCTTTGTTGGGTGGACGTGTGTTTTCACCTGTTGCAGTTTATTTCATATTGTCCAGTGATTATGTAAGTGGACTTTAAAAAAGCCCTGATCTGACAGCTTGAATCTGCAGGCTGATCTAACCTTTGCTGTACACATAAGGCATGAAGATACCTTTTTACTTAACACTGCTCATTTGTTATTATTGATTTCTGTCATGCTCCGTAGCGCAGTAGGCAGGTTATCTGCAGATCCAGGGATCACAAATTTGTATCTCAACTTGGCCACATAACTTTCATGGAGATTGATCGTGGAATTATTTCTGTGATCATTCTCCCCCTTCCCCCTTCTATTCAAGATGGGCAAATGTCAGTTACTAGTGAATGGACGTGCACAAGTACTGGTTAACAGCTGTGAGGACTAAGCATACCCAGGAAAAGTGTGAGTAGGTTAACTGACTCCTTTGACATGCCCTAAACTATGTTGACTGGGCCGTAAAACTCCCATCTCAAATCAACTTACTGATTCCTCTATTACCAGTGGTCCAGTGTGGAGTGCCTGAGGAGATAGAGAATGGCTATGTTACAAACGTGACAGGAACCAGCTATGGGGGGACAGCCCGGTATCAGTGTAAAGATGGTTTTGGATTAAGCCACTCCAATGCTGTTGAGTGTGGTGCAGATGGTACATGGCAGAATGTGCCAGCATGCAACTGTAAGTCAAAATAGAGGAGCCATTTAACACTTATTATAAAATATGTGGAACAATCAGATGATAAAAATTTACCCTTTGATAACCTGCAGGACTTCTGGCTAATGAATACATTTTCAGAGGAAATAACTCTACATGGAAATATTTATCTTACATCTTATTTGGGGCTACTCTTAAAGGAAAGACTTTACTCCCACTAGGAGCAAATTCTCTCCTTAAATAGAAGCCCAAGTTTTGTATGGCTTCAAATACTAAGAAGGTAGAAAATTATTCAGGTCATGTTGATTTGTTAGCAGATATAATTGCTATGGGCATACCAGTTTCGTTTAACAAACGTACATGCCTATATAGATATTTTGGCAATGGAAGTCAGAGAATTTTAATTTGTTCACTTGGCCATCATTAACAAAATTAGCTAAAATAAATGTGTTTCAATGAAAAACATGGCAGTCATAGCTGAGAGTATTTTTCCTCTATGTATCTATATAGAAAATATGAGAAAATCTTCTGCTGAACTATCAGAATTTGAAATAATTTACAGGAATTGTCACAAGGTCAGCTTAAGCAAAAAAAAAATAAATGAATAAAATAAAATAAATAAATAAAACAACAACAACAACAAAAAATTAGATTGTGCAGTCAGTGGCACGCCATTACAAAATCCCCAAGCTCGGTGCTAATGTTACTAAAAGTGTGACGGACAGACAGACGGACAGAAAAATAATGTTTCTCTCCCATACCCATACCATGTGGGAAAGACATACAGCAAGTTCGGTTAAATTTTGCCTAATGCTTTAGGAGAAGATAGGGTGATGGAAAGATGGACAGACAGATGGACAGAATGAAACATAATGTTGCTCTAGCTCACCTACACTAAGCAGGGAAGTCATGTCACAAGTTTGGTCAAATTCCACCTAGTCGTTTAGGAGGAGATAGCATGACCGATTGACTCAGGCATTCATCATATGACTATCCCTAAAGTGTAACAATAAAAAAAGGCTAAAATGAACTCAGCACTCAGAACTCAGAAACTCATGAACATCAGCCAGAAAACATGCTATCATTGGTAGGGCTGATTTTCCTTGCATGCTGTCTATATGGAAGACTTAAAAAAACATCTTACTTTGAAACAACAGTCAGAATTTAAAATAAGGCACAGTGAAACTCCAGTGAATGATTTAACCTCTATCACTGTCTGGGCCAATTCAGCAGACAACAAATTTTGACTGCTTTCTTACTTGTCCCAGAAAACAGGATTTGCCATTTCATGAAACTTGTCTCCATTGGACATCATGAAAACATACCTATATAATTTTGACCCCCTTAAACCCCACTTTTATATAGTAAAACTGGGGTTTACAGGGGTATACATTATTTTTCTTATTTCTGCTTAATAACATAGATTGTGGGTACTGGTTAGGACTGCCTTAATGTGGCGGTTCTAACTAGTTCCCACAATCTATATTTTGAGCAGAAATATGAAAAATATTAGAATTTTTATAGGAAAACTTTCAGTTTTTGGTGGTGAAATTTTCAGTATATTTGAATAGGCGTATATTCATAATGGATAATTTGCATGAAATGTCAAACCTGTTTTCTCATAAAAATATTTCAGAATGTCGTCTGCTGAAGTTTTTACCCCGAGTGCTAAGGGTTAAGAATGTTAATATAAAATTTCCTTAAAATATTCCTGGGAGCATCACTTTTTAATTTTAAGTATGTGGCTGTCACATGAGAGTCACATGCTTAATGCTTAGCATGCGGGGTAAAAATTTCAGCAGACAGCATTTTAAAATATTTTTCCTATTTTTCCCAGAAAATAGGTTGAAGACATTTCATGTAAATTATCTCCTTAGGAAAAATAAAAAAAAATATCACAAATTCTTCGTCTGCCAAATCTGCTCAGAGAGCTACATAAGTGAGCTGGGCAGAACCATCAAGATCATGAATTCTTTGCATGCATTATTGATTCTAGACAGACAATATTTAATGTCAAGTTTTATTTTTATAAAAAATAGTCATAAAAAGAATTTCAATACATCACGAAAACACACCTATATAATTTTGCCACCCCTTAAACCTCACTTTTATACAGTAAAACTGGGATCTACAGGAGTATACATTATTTTTCTTATTTTGCTAAAAAAAAACATAGATTGTGGGTACTCATTAGAATTGCCTTGCTGAGGCTGTTCTAAAGAGTACCCACAATCTATGTTTTGATAAGAAATATGAAAAATATCAGAATTTGTTATTTAAAAATTTTCCTTTTTTGGTCGTAAAATTTTCAATATATTTGAATAGGCGTGTTTTCGAAATGACCTGCTGCAGTTGAGATTGATACTTTAATGGTTATAGTATAGGCAAACTTGAATGTCTTGAATATCTTTGGGACCATGGAAATTTGTTCTAGACATAGGTAGTTTGAGCCACTGATTTAAGGGTGTTTTTGTGATCTTCTATATAATAATGGTATATTGAGTGTACTCATTAGTATTGACTTGATAAGCAATTCTAATGCCCACAGATGCATCATGAAAACATATCTATATAATTTTGACCCCCATAAACCCCACTTTTATATGGTAAAACTGGGGTATACAGGGGTATACATTATTTTTCTTATTTCTGCTCAAAAACATAGATTGTGGGTACTCATTAGAACTGCCTGGGTTTTGAGCAGAAATATGCAAAATATCAGAATTTTTATCTGAAAACTTTCAGTTTTTGGTGGTGAAATTTTCAATATACACACGTATTTGAATAGGCGTGTTTTCGTGATGACATACATTTTCATGATAGAATAAGAAAATTTCCCTAAAATTCCCCTGAATACTTTTCTTGAGCTATCGGAAGAATTTCTTAGGGACTCAAAACAAGTTTGAATCAGCCATGGTAAATGAGACATTTGTGTTTCAGTCATTGAAAGTTTTCATAGTTCCAGGTAAGGATAGGTATCCACTTGAAATTTCTTTAATTTCTCTACAGAAACATATGTAGCAAGTACTCATTAAAAGCACCTCAGAGGCACTTCTTTGACAAGCTACTAATGAGTACCCACAATATGTTTTCATGAAGAAGTAAGAAAAATATCAGTACATTTTGGTTGAAAAAAAATGCCTTATCTGTAGCTATGGTTTCACATAACAGTCCAACCTGTTTTAAGCAAGCACCTGTGGGATAACCAAAATGTGCTTGCTTAACCCATTTACGGTGAGTGAATTCTTCTACCTCAAGTATTTGGACAGGTTTATTTCCAGAAGAAGAGGTGTCTGGTTAGTTTTTATTATTACCATGTTTTATAGAAACTCCAGTATATAATGCAAACAGTGTTGACCCAGATCAGACGCCGCAGAATGCGGCATCTGATCTGGGTCAAAACTGTTTGCCAATGTCCCATTTATGGAACGCTAGATTAAAATGGTTTAAGTCAGACATTTAATAAAGTTGAGTTTTAATGCAATTGCCTTTTTCAGGAACAGAATGCAGGCTTGCTTAAAACAGATTGCTTGCTCAATAGGGGTGGCCACTATGACTGGTTTTACTGTATACTATTTGTAGTGATTCATGTTTTACTTTTATTTGTCCCACAGCCGCAACATGCCTTGCTGCACAGGTACAAAATATTGCCCATGGTTACTCTGAAGTTGAAGCTGGTAATAACATCACTGGGCTATCAGTTGATGCTGAAACTGTTGTCAAGTTTGTTTGCAATCCTGGCTATGAACTAAAAGGCAATTACAGATCTCACTGCAAAAATGAGGGCTGGTCGGACCCCAAACCAGAGTGTATACGTAAGTATATTCATGGTCAGGTAAGGTACTTCTTGGCTTCAGATAAGATGGGACTCCAGAAAATGACTTTTCTCATTTTTATACCGCCCCACTCTCACACACACACACACGCGATAGTGGTGGGGGGTCTTATGGTATCACATTGGTTGTCCTTGTGTCTGTCCATCTGTCTGTCCATCCATGGCATGTCTATCTTTCAGTATTTTTGTTTCTAGACGATAACTTGAGTAAATGTCAATGGATCTTCACCAAACTTTGTGTGTACATTGATATTGTAGAGGTCTGTTTTCAGAATGCTAATTGGCAAACTTTGTAAATTTTTGACAAAGTTATTTGCCCGCGACATGTCCATATTTTCATTTCCGGATGATAACTTTAGTAAATATCAGTGGTTTTCACCAAACTTGGTATGTGCAGTAATATTGTAGAGATCTGGGCAAATTTTGTTAATTTTGACAGTTATCTGCCCGCAGCACATCCATAGTTTAGTTTCAGGATGATAACTTCAGACATGTTAAGTTTTGAAAAACAAAATGAGGGAGACATCGTGGTCGAGCCAGGTTGGCGAGTACGGAAGGCGCGAAGCCAAGCTAGGGGGCTCCGCGGGCATGCACCCCCGGAAAATTTTTAAAAAATTGGTGTTCTGAGAGCTATTTATAACAAGTTTGCTTATTTTTTTAAACACCATTCTTAGGTGATTCCCGAGGTGATTCTGTCCTCTAGCAAAGCCTTTTTCTTGTTAATCACTGTCGATGATCAGGGCCTCATTATACTTATAGCAGTCCATACTCCAGAAGTAATAAAAGAGATTTATTTATTAAATTAATATGCCATTCTTCCTTTATCTTCCTGTTGATGTCATTATCAATGCATATGATGTTATATCCTGGAGTCTGAGAAATCAAGGAAAAGGTTATTTTCTTTTTATTTAGAGCTTCCTTCCACATTAATTAATAAACCTGCATATTGTGTAGTATGCTTGGAGAGCCCCATCTGTCAATTTCATTACACGCCTATTCAAATATATTGTAAATTTTATTTTACCACAAAAAACTGAAAGTTTTCCGATAAAAATTCTAATATTTTTCAAATTTCTGCTCAAAACATAGATTGTGGGTACTCATTAGAACTGCCTCACCGAGGCAGTTCTAACGAGTACCTAAAAACTATGTTTTTGAGCAGAAATAAGAAAAATAATGTATACCCATGTAAACCCCAGTTTTACTATATAAAAGTGGGGTTTAAGGGGGTCAAAATTATATAGGTATGTTTTCGTGATGTTTTTTTTTTCACCCAGTCATACATTTTCTCGAATTCCGAACTGTAACTTGTATTGTGTGATGAGTTTTGGACCCCACTTTTTTTATTGCAAGCTTTTTTTTGTTGTGACCGAAGAAAGTTTCACGGAAAGTGATTTTAAGATAGAGCAGATGCTTATAAAATTGGGGTCATCCCGATTGGCGGTTCAATCGCATCGCCATTTTGATTTAACTTGTCAACAACAAATAGATGTTTTATTTCTGGTTTCTCCCTTTTCCTAGGAGCTTGTGGACGGGTTACATGTTTTCGTTTATTGTGACAGGTTTTTTCGGGGAGCAAAGCCCCGGAGATGCCAATTTTTTTGCCATTTTGGACATCACCTATCTCACAATGCAATAACGGCATCAAGACGCTTTGTTTTTTATGTTTAATGCGTTTCCCCTATTTAATCCAAGCATTTATTGATATCGATCGATATTTGGACTACTTTGGATTGACATTTAGACTACTTCGGATTGAGCTGGAGTTTTTCCAATTTACAAGCGTAGCTTTTCAAAAAGTTTTGACCCAAAGTCAGGATTTTCGTTTTTTCAGGAGATTTTTAAAAATTTCGTGAGGCGTGAGAAACGTTGTTTTTCCGTGACTCTCCCGCGATTTTCGGGGACTTAACATGTCTGTAACTTGAGTAAATCTCAATGTATTTTCACCAAATTTGATACATTGTGGTATACCGGACAGTGGCTTCAAACAGAAATTGCGAGTCTGTCCGACAGGTAATCGCATACTTGGGGTTTGGATTTCAGGCAGGTCACTTGTTTATTTTATTTATTTTATTGTTTTTGATAACAGCCATCCCGTTTGGATGCTAGCAGAAACGAGATTAGATAATAATTGTTCACTCGTAATAGCAAAGTGCTGGAGAAATGGCCTTTTAGTCGGGAGAGACTTTAACACTCAATGGATGATCACGGCGAATATTGCGTTTTCACTTCGACTGAGCATCAAGAAAATGTATTTTCCAATAATTATCTCAGTCAAAACAAAGACCTGTTAGACCCTTAGAACGCGAAAACCATTTCCTTCGTCACATACAATCATTATTTAGCCCAGTTTCCCGGAAATATGATTTCCGACGGATTAACAGTATAACACTGTCTTAGAGATGACTGTCAGCAGTCTTGTCTAGATGCTTTTTTGACTGTCGCAAACTTGTGATTATAGGAGATACAAGTAGTGAGTATTTTTCGACTGGTTTTAACCCATTTATACCTGGTATCCCATAATAGGGACAGTGGCAAACAGTGTAGACCCAGATCAGACACTGCAGAACGCGGCGTCTGATCAGGGTCTACACTGTTTGCACTAAATACATTGTTATGAAACATACTACTTATAAAACTAACAAGACACCTTTCTGCTGGAAATGGATCGGTCCAAAGAGATAAGGTAGAAGAGTCTATTTCAGCCATTTGTTTTATGGATACTGATCTAGAAACATACCTCATGGCATTATCTCGTCAGAGTAACTACAAACGGGGATTAACTGGCATTTCTTCGTCTGTTTTGAAAAGGAGATCCTTTTGAAGCAAGGATATTAAATAAGATATGAATATACAAGGCTAGGTTTTATTGAGTGGTTATCAAAAGTAGTTGTCGGCGACAAGGTATATTCCAAATAATCAAAAATAAGTTATTTATCCCAAGGGACCAGGAAATATTAACTGCACTATGGGAAGGTACTGATAGAGGTTTAAGGCCCCACACTGCACTGAACAACAGCTATATGTTCTGAAAATGATATCTTCTGTACAGCAAGTACACCAAACAAAATATATTCCACACTTTGTTGTACAGACTTCAGATCTCTCCCAAAAATGAAACTAAATATGTAGTTTGAATTGAGCCATGTCACGAGAAAGTCTGTTTTGTCATAGGCGAACAGCAAAGGCGCAGTCTGATTAGCATATTAAAGGAGAGCGCGGTGTAAAATGTCTGTATGAATAGCTATAAATAACTTTTTTAAAACCATAAATAGTGATGCAAGATTGATCAAACTATTCGCTACGTAGAAAGCAAATACCTGTAACTGTTTTAAAATTGAAACTTTGAAGACCCTAACTGCCTTCTGTAGCCTAGCAAACCGGTTTGAGTCTTACATAGCAATAAACCCCTGAAGCTGATGTTTTCTCATGGTTTGGCTGGATTATGTTATTTCAAGTTGTTGTTAATTTGATATATATCTCAACAATCAGAGCTTGTCGCAATAAGTCATTACAGGATCGGTGTACACTGTGGTCAGTCTCGTTATGGCATCTGTGAGATATGGCCATATAGACTATTGTGACAAATAGGTAAGTGTATACTTTTAAATTAATAGACTTGTTTGTTTGGTTTGTGCTGAGGTTTTACGGCCAAGTCAACCCAAATGGGTCATATCGAGCGCATACCCGTATTGTTTACAGGTACATTAAATTGTTAAATTGTTCTTGGAGACCGGGAGGAGTTTAATTATGCACCTCCCTCAGATGCGTTCATTTTTTTAAATCTGTATTAAAGTTATACCGTCTTTATCCCAAGTTTTGGGATACCTTGTCTACTTACCATAATTGTGAAATGGTCCGTCCATTCTACTACCTCTTGATGTTTCTGTAATATTGCTGTGTGTATGGCAAACAATGTAGACACTGATAAGATGCCGCATACTGCTGCATCTGATCTGTGTCTACAATGTTAACAAATGTCTTTCTGTCCCAATACTTAGGGTTATTATGGTAATTACTTTTATTTCTAACAAACACTCATTGAATTTGAGAAAATCCTAATGTTATGCGCATTGCTTGATGAACATACAACAAACATAGTCTTGAGATTTCTTGCTACGCACCTTTTTTTCTTTTTCTCTCTATTATTTTACCTGTTGTTTTCAAATGGTTGAATGCGGGATAGAGAGGATAAATGTATACTTCAAGAGTCGTCTCTCTTATTCATTTACTTTCCTAACATTCCTGATTCACTTGTGAAGCGTTTGGTACTTTTGTAATTTATTATATCATTGTTTAATTTAGTTTTACGGTCGAGTCAACACTGTCTTCTCATCATACCATATAAGAACACCAAATCTCGTAAAACCCTACATTGGCTCAAATAGTTTTCGAGATATCTTACTGACTAGATTTAGTTATCATTATATTACAAGTGGCATAATTCCGTAAAAATCTGTGATATTACAGGCATATACAAAATTTACAACCGACTGCGTTAACCAGGCGTATTAGAGTGTCAATGTAATAGAAACGCTGTTCAACCAAATTTATGAATAGACTGAGCTGTTTTGATAGTGATGGGCAATGTCATTTGCTCACATTAAGGCCACGCCCAGCCTCCATGAAAAACATTCACTATATTCCTGTGTGTTTCGGTAGTATTTCGGTATTTCAGTAAGTCGTGTGACCGCCTATAAGACCTTCTAGAGCTGGGGTTTTGATTTTGCATTCATCGCTCCTGGGAACAAGTGGAGCTACTTTCACTTTTTTCTGTTGTTGGTTCACTGTATATGAAACAGCTATTGTTTTTTTTTACAATAGTAGGTGTCACAGGACAATTCCGTGTCAACCAAATTGCGGCATTTGCCGAATCTTTTCCCACAAATTTTCTTATTTTTATTTCTTCATCCGGGTGTCAGATAGTCCTGTGGTCAATTATCTCAGTTAATTGACTACAAGAAAATTCACACGTCTTGCACTTGTATTTGTTCACTAAGCTCATCGTGTAATTCGAAATCTGAAAACAGTGGAGACAAATATTTTATAAGGCAAACACAATAGGCATGTTTATAGCAAGCCATTTTACTATTTACTTTGCAAAATAGATAACTTTTATATCTTATATCCTATATTAGATATCTTATATCCTATATAGGATATCTGATATATCATATAAGATATCTGATTTACTAAATGAGATAACTTATTTAATTGAATAAATAAATTATCATCTTTACTTTATAATGTATCGTATATCCTGTATATGATATCTTATATACCAAATAAGATCTTATATGTCAAACTAGATACAGTTGACTCTCGTTATCTCGAACTCGCTTATCTCGAATAACCGCTTATCTCGAAGTGAAAATCTGGTCCCTGTATTAACACAGAGATCTACCAACAGGCAACAAAATATTGTGGAAAAGAGGAGAAATTGCTCCTTAGGAGCAATTTCTCCTCTTTTCCACATTATTTTCAATATATCTTTAACTTAGGAGTCAAATTACACATTCATTCTGTTAAAGGTGGTTGTTCGATTAATTGTTTTCCTCAGTTCCGCAACTCTGATATGTCGAAGTACGGATATCTCGAAGTGTTTCAAAAAGTCCCGTGGAGTTCGAGATAACGAGAGTCGACTGTATCTTATATGGTATTTATCTTATACATTACACTATATTAATTATCTTATTTTCTATATCAGATGTCATATATCAAATATAAGATATCTTATTTACTAAAGAAAACATCTTTTAAAATGTTATATTAGATATCTGATACGTATAAGCAAGTTAGATATCTTAAAGTTTATATCACATATCTCATATAAATTTGAGGGAAAATAAAACCAACAGCAAACAATTATCCCCTCAAGGCGAAAATTTCGCAGAAATGGTCCACTCACAAATATCACAACATTTCCAAACCGGCCATAATCAGAAGAGAATGAATAAAACATTCAAATCCTTGGCACTCGTGTCTAAACAAAATTGAGATGCATTCGTTTCATGGATTCGTGACGTAATGTAAACTTATCATTCACTTTCAAAGGAGATTTTATTGTTAACAAAGTTTAGCCTGCGAATAGTAAAATTTTCTGGTCGAGACCGTGGATACATTCATTTTCTTAATCGGTATTTAAGTTATATCGTATTTATCCTAAGTTTTCGGATGCTTCAACTTCTTACCATACTTAATTAAAATTTGGATTAGTCTACCACCTCTTGATGCGTCTGTTATATTGCGTACTGTGGAGTCTGATCTGGGTCTACACTGTTTACAAAGGCCCATCTGTCTCAATACTTAGAGATTTTACGGTAATTACTTCACCTCAAACAAACACTCCTTGAATTTGAGTAACGCCTATCTAAATGGCACTGATCTTAATCTTATACGCATTGCTTGATGAACATACAGCGGAATCTTTTAAAAGATTTCTTGCTACGCTTCTTTTTCCTTCCGCAAATGGTAGAATGTCGGACTGAGAGGATACTTCAAGAGTCGTCTCTCCTGGGAGCGTATTCATTTACTTTCTTAAGATTCGTCGAGCCTCTTGGGAAGTGTTTTTGTACTTTTGTCATTTCTTTTAGATTTTTTGTTTGTGTTGGTTTAATGGTCCAGTCAACACTACTAGGGTCATGCCAGGCCGGTCAAGTAATCTACTAATCATATAAGCACACCAAGTCTTGGTTAGGCCCTGCTTTAGCTCAAATAGTTACTGAGAAAGCTTGCTGACAAATTTCATAATCATTATGTTACAAGCGGTATAACCCCGTTAAAATTTAGTTAATTGGATAATTGACTCATCATTCCCAATTAGCATACCAAGTGTAAAGGTTCTAAATCAAACCCGTTTCGAGATATCTTGCTGACTAGAGTCTATTGTGTCGGTCAAAAAATTCAGGAACTACCTCAGACGGAAACAATACGAGTGTTTTTTTTTTTTTTCTCTGATTCTTTACACAAAATTTTAATATCCTATCTCTATGCAAAGTGTGTAGAATGAACAAACTACCCAAATACAATACACTCCTCCGACATCTTGTCATTCTTTCTGTAGTTCCTTTCTTTGATTTTCTTAATTGTGTAATTCATAGTTCTGATGGATGTCTAATTCTGAATGGAGTAGTCCTGAGCCCAAGCTCTGCGATAGGTGCTAGGACCGACACTATGTACATGAAATAATGTATTTCTAACAAACAAGAATATCCCTAAAATCAGAAATGAGCTTGTCCAGTCTATAAGGAAGAAGATTTTATTTTGTAAAAGCGGGTTAATCTGTATTGTCGAGGTCGACGATGAAAAATGTCGGACACATCTGTAACAAATGTATATACAAAATTTACAATGGACTGCGTCTACCGGACGTAGTCATTCATTTCGAGTATAATAACAGTTACAGTGCTCAGATTTAGGCGAAATTTAGCGAATAGTATTCCTCGTCTTCTGCAGAAGAGATTAAGCAAGAGAGACTATTCTAGTTGTATATTAAATGGTAAAATAAATGTTAAGATAGAAAACTAAACAGCCTTTATTCCACAAAGGCTTTCTACGCTATACATACAGCAGACGAAATGTAAAGAATGCCGGACACAAAGATAGATAGATAGATAGATAGATAGATAGATAGATAGATAGATAGATAGATAGATAGATAGATAGATAGAAGGGCGGATGGAGGATATGATGTTGGATGGATCGATCGATCCATAGATATGCCTATATATGTGGGTTGAAGGTCTTGTTGGACACATTCTCTTTCGCTGCTTCTAGGGACCGATATATTCGTATAAAGAGCTGCACATTACCAGCATTCTTGAGATTTGGTTATCGCAGTGTTTCTAGACACTTCTTACCTTTTCATTGGTTCAAGACAAGCAATTTTAGCATATGGTCAATGGCCAAAGAATGGGTACTGTAAGTATTCGTAAACTGCCTACTAGTAGTATGATGACAACTGACCACGCCTGAAATGACTTAAAATGGGTCAGTGGGTCGTAGAACATCAACATAACAACAACAACAAAATCTCAACAGACCTTTCAAGAAACATTTGTATTGAGGGGTAACTGGTCGAGCTAATTGAAGCAGTACCTGAGTACGGTCTTAAATCACTTATCATGTTAGTAACATGCGTTTTGAATATGTTTGAATGTAAATTCAACCTTTGTGATCGATAGTGTTTTCGGTACTTGAAATAAAGTGATACTGCATATTTGACTGAATAAAAGCATTTTTATTTAAATTTGATTTTATGCATTTAATTGTATTTCACCGACATTGCATGGTAGACGCGACTAACTATGTCTCTAGACGAGTATCCATAAGACTACAGTCGCATAAAGCATTACAATCAATTGAAAACTACTGACCGGCTGTAATTTTATAGTTGCAAGTTTGCCGACAGTCAAAAAAGCACTGGTGGCAACTATTGATTACGTACAGTAGCAAGACTGTGGACAGTCGTGTCGAAGACAGTGTACAACTGTTTATTCATTGAAAATCATAAATTGGGGAAATTGTGCTACATAGTTGTTGTACAAGGCGAGGGAAATAAATTTTGCTCTCAAAAGGTCAAATATCCTTTCTTTTGACTGGGATAATTATTAGAAAACACATTTTATTGATGCTCCCTTGAAGTGAAAAAGATAAATTCGCCGTGATCGACCCAGACATCTTTGAGTCTCTCCCGTCTAAAAGACCCTTTCTCTCGCATTTAGCTATTATGAGGGAACAGTTATTACCTAATCTCGTTTCTGCTAGCATCCAAACGGGTTGGCTGTAATCAAAAACAATAAAAAAAAATAAAATAAACAAGTGACCTACCTGAAATCCAAACCTCAAGTATGCGATTACCCGTCGGACAGAGTCGCAAGTTCCGTTTGAAGCCACTGTCCGGTATACCACAGTGGATATGTGCATTGATATTGTGGAGATTGGTTTGGGATTGCTCATAGGCAAATTTTGTTAATTTTTGACAGAGTTATCAGCTGGCAACATGATAATGGTGGGGTATTATTGTTTCATTTTTTTTTATTTTATTTATTTATTTATTTTTTTTTTGGGGGGGGGTGGGGGGGGGGGGGGGGGAGAAATGAGAAAGATATACTAAGCAAAAGTTCTAACTGGCCACCTTTAATTTTTTTTTTTATTTGTTTCTAGAGAAACAATGACATGGAATAGTATTTGCGATTTGTGTATTTCCATGCTGGGATCAGCATCACAAAGCAAAAAGTTTGATAGCAAAGTGGAAATCAGTATGCATCATGAAAACATGCCTATATAATTGTGACCTCCTTAAACCCCGCTTTTATATAGTAAAACTGGGGTTTACAGGGGTATACATTAATTTTCTTATTTCTGCTCAAAAACATAGATTGTGGGTACTCATTAGAACCGCCTTGATGAGGCAGTTCTAATGAGTACCCACAATCTATGTTTTGAGCAGAATTATGTAAAATATCAGAAATTTTTTTATCTGAAAATTTTTTTTTTTGGTGGTAAAATACCAGTATAGTTGAATAGGTATGTTTTCGTAATGGTAACTAGCAGTGTATGCAGATACCCTGTTTGTTTTTAAGTGAAATGAGCAGTTTTTGCAGCTTTTCAGTTGTGTATTCAGAGAGTATCAGTCTTTGTAAATAATGATCAAAAGTAGTTTCCAGAATAATAATTGGACAGAATAACATCTGTCTCATCCACATAGCTCCAGATAAGCAGGGGTATCCACATAATATTTTTCTTATTTCTCCACAAAAACATATGTTGTGGGTACTCATTAGAAGTGCCTTGCCTCACTGAGGTGCTTCTAATGAGTACCAACAACATATATATTTGTGGAGAAATAAGAAAAATATCAATATTCAGCTGAAAAAATGCCTTATCTGGAGTTATGATCCAATAAACTTTACTAAACAGAAAAGTTTGTGTCAAAGCATCCCTCTTAACCCATTGTATACTGAATAGACTCTCCCACACTATATATTAGGAGAGTCCAATTTCAATTTTAGGTACGTCTGGCCATGAGATTTACATATTCCTAGAGAAAAATGGCTAAACTATTTGCAAACAGTAGAAACCCTGATCAGACGCCGCATTCTGCATCATCTGATCTTGGTCTGCACTGTTATCCAATTACCCTTTTATGGGTCTCCCGACTACAATGGGTTAATAGGCTCAACCATCATTCTATTGTGACTTTTAGAAACAAGGGTAACAGATGATTTTAGTTTCTCTTTATCACTTATCATGTTTTTGCTGTTTTTCTTTCCTATTCAATTCGTTAAGTGGATATGCATAACATCAAAGTCACAAAGGTCTTTCTGCTCACAGCAGTCCAGTAAATTAAGTTCAGAAAACGCAAGTAGTTGTTTGGCAGTTTTTCCTAGTAAAGATTTGATACAAAGCACAAAGCAGAGTATAAGACGGTATATGTTTCTTTTTGACTTAAATTTCAGGAATACATTGTCCCCTTCCAGTGAAAGCCAACTCACATTATATGCCAAGCCTCTCAGCTGTACTTTTTGGAGACACTGTCACCCTTACTTGCTCCAGTGGATATACAGTAAATGGCTCTGGGAACCCATCTGAGAGTTTGAAATGTGGTAGTGATCATATGCTTGAGCCAGATGTACAGTGTAAAGGTAAGGAGCTTCAGATAGCTACTTTTTTAAACCCTTTCATGCAATGGACTCTTCCATTTTTAGCTCACCTGAGCACAAAGTGCTCATGGTGAGCTATTGTGGTCAGTCAATGTCCATCGTGCGTCGTCCATCGTGCGGCGTCAACAATTGCTTTAAAAGCCTACTCCTCCTACACCCCTGGGCCAATTGACTCGATACTTGGTAGGATGCATCAGGGTGACTTGTAGATCAAAAATAGCTAAAATTGTGCCGATCGGAAATCCAAGATGGCCGCCATCTTGAAAATCTATTTTTCGCTTCTTCTCCTGAACCGAAAAGCCAATTGACTCCAAACTTGCTAGGAAGCATCGGGGTGACTTGTAGATCAAAAATAGTTAAAATCGTGCCGATCGGAAATCCAAGATGGCCGCCATGGTGGCCATCTTGAAAATCTATTTTTTGCTTCTTCTCCTAAACCCAAAAGCCAATTGACTCCAAACATGGTAGGAAGCATCAGGGTGACTTATAGATCAAAAATAGCTAAAATCATTCCAATTGGAAATCCAAGATGGCCGCCATGACAGCTATCTTGAAAATCTATTTTTTGCTTCTTCTCCTGAACTGAAAGGCCACTTGACTCCAAACTTGCTAGTAAGCATCGTGGTGACTTGTTTAAGCAATCATCATGAAACTTGCTCAGAATGTTTGCCTCTATTAAATCTAGGTCAAGTTTGAAACTTGATCACTTGGGGTCAAAAACTAGGTCACCGGGCCAAGTCAGCGGAAAACCTTGTTATCACTCTAGCGGTCACATTTTTCAAGCAATCATCATGAATCTTGCTCAAAATGTTTGTCTTGATGATTTTTAGGTCAAGTTCAAAACTGGGTCACTTGGGGTCAAAAACTAGGTCACCTGGCCAAATCAGCTAAAACCTTGTTAACACTTGAATCTTGCTTAAAATGTTTTGTCTTGATGAGTTCTAGGTCAAGTTTGAAACTGGGTCACTTGGGGTCAAAAGCTAGGTCACCTGGCCAAATCAGCAGAAAACTTTTTTAACACTCTAGCGGCCACATTTTTTAAGCAATCATCATGAATCTTGCTCAAAATGTTTGTCTTGATGATTTCCATATCAAGTTCGAAACGAGGTCACCTGGGGTCAAAAACTAGGTCTACTGCCTAAATCAGCGGAAAACCTTGTTAACACTCTAGTGGTCACATTTTTTCAAGCAATCATCATGAATCTTGCTCAACATGTTTGTCTTGATGATTTCTAGGTCAGGTTTGAAACTGGAACACTTGGGATCAAAAACTAGGTCACCGGGCCAAATCAGCAGAAAACCTTGTTAACATTCTAGCGGTCAAATTTTTGAAGCAATCGTCATGAATCTTGCTCAAAATGTTTGTCTTGATGAGTTCTAGGTCAAATTTGAAACTGGGTCACTTGGGGTCAAAAACTAGGTCACCAGGCCAAATCAGCAGAAAATTTAGTTAACACTCCAGAGGTCACATTTTTTAAATAATCATCATAAATATGGCTCAAAATGTTCATCTTGATGATTTCTAGGTCTAGTTTAAAACTGGGTTACTTGATATCAGAATAGGTCACCTGGCCAAATCAAAGGAAAACCTTGTTGATGCTCTAGAGGTCACATTTTTGAAGTGATCATCATGAATCTTGCTCAAAATGTTTGTCTTGATGATTTCAAGGTGATGTATATTTTTCTATCCAGTGACTTTCTTAAGTTTTTCCGTTTAGGTCAGTTTCTCAATAATTATTGGTCCTACAGAGTGATATTTGGTACTTGTGAAGTGTTTGTGTTTAGGTCAGTTTTTCAGTAACTATTGCTCCTACAGCCAGTGATACTTAGTACATGCATACATCTTAGCATGGCCTCTTGAGTGCAGTCATCCATATTTGACCTTGACCTTTATTTCACAGTCCATTAGACATGCTACATTGTCTTACTTGTTAATATAATCATTTCGAATTTTGATCAGAATGTTTGCCTTGATCAGTTCTAGATCAGGTTCTCAAAGTGCTATGATGCTCAGGTGAGCGTTACAGGGCCATCATGGCCCTCTTGTTTAATTTGGACACATCCATTAGTGCAAATAGGGATATTAGTAAAAAAATCTGGGATTTGCCAGCCTCGGTGGCTCAGTTGGATGCGCATACGACTGGTGATCAGGAGATGCGGGTTCAACCTCTGCCGGTGTAACAGTTTATCTTGCCCCGTGGGCAGCTGGCCCCCCTGGGGGCAAGATACCCTGGGGTAACCTCCCCTCCAGCCCTGGGCAGCTTGCCCCCACCCCAGAAAACCAAGTAAACTCAATTCAAAATGATATTTTTTTTTTTTTTATAACAAATTTATATCACACAATTATCAGAACAGTAGTAATGTATGTTTTTCATTATTTTTCTCTTTATGGGAGGAGGTTGGGGCTAAGATACTGTAGCCTAAGTATTTTCCTCCCAAACTCAGAAGTCCTTGCAGACACAGTTCAGAAAGATATTCTATCATTTTTAATAGAAATTCCCATTGAACAGGTCATTAGAGAAATTCAAATATTTGATATTACCTATCTTTCTTGGTACAGGAAGGGGCGGGGGTTAAGATACTCTGGCCTGGGCAGCTTGCCCCCCTCACTTGGAAACTTGGCAAACTCCAATCTGAAAAGCTATTAAATCATTTTCAACTTAAAATTCTAATGCACAGACATTAGAATGGTAGTAGTACCTGCTTTTACCTATTTTTTCAATTTTCGGGAAGGGATTGGGGCCGAAATACTGTGGCCCAAGAAGTTTGCTCCCAAGCTCAGAAAATGTTATAAACAAAATTAAGTTCAGAATGTTGTTTTTATCTTTTTAAAACAATTTTCCATTTAACAGGTCAGTTGAATATTTCTATTACTTAATATTATCTTTCTTTCTTTAGACAGGCTGGGGTGGGATTAAGATACCCTGGCCTGGGCAGCTTGCCCCCCGGGGGTGAAGATACCCTGGCCTGGGCAGCTTGTCCCCCACCACTGGAAACTTGGCAAACTGATCAGAAAAGCTATTTAATCATTTATAACTTAAAATTCTAATGCACAGACATTAGATTGATAGTAGTACCTGCTTTTACCTATTTTTTCACTTTAGGGGAAGGGGATTGGGTCAAAATACTGTGGCCCAAGAAGTTTGCTCCCAAACTCGGAAAATCTTGTAAACACAATTTAAGTTCAGAATGGTAATTATATCTTTTTTTTTTTTAAATAATTTTCCATTTAACAGGTCATTTGAATATTTCTGTTACTTAATATTATCTTTCTTTCTTTAGACAGACGAGGGGGGGGGGGGGGGTGTGGTGAAGATACCCTAGCCTGGGCAGCTTGCCCCCCACCCCTGGACTCTGGAAACTTGGCAAACTCCGATCAGAAAAGCTATTCAATCATTTACAACTTAAAATTCTAATGCACAGACATTAGAATGTTAGTAGTACCTGCTTTTACCTATGGTACCTTGCCCTCAAAGATTTGTTTGTTTGTGTTGAGGTTTTATGTCCCAGTCAACCCAATGGGGTCATGTCGAGCACGGTCATTTTACCTAACCACACGTTTACTGGGCAGGCTTAGTCCTCTAAGCGGTTAACCAGTATTGTGCACATTCTTTCGCCAGAAAGTGACAACTGCCCTTCTTGAATCAGCGGAAAGGAGAGAATGACCGTAGAAAATATTTCATGATTAGAATGGTAGTAGTACCTGCTTTTACCTATGGTACCTTGCCCTTGAACGATTCCCTTTCATAGAAAAATAGGTAACAGTCATATTCAAATGACTGTTCAACTGTAAATTCTATTAAAAGTAACTTTTGGAATGGAGTCGGCAGGTTTTCTGCTAAGCTGCTATAGGTGACCCTCAATTTCCTTTTATTCAATAAAAGGTGCATATTTGTGTATAAAATCACTTCTCATGTTTGTATCTTAAAGATTTTTATTTAAAAAGAATAAAATCTTCCTGAATTAAGTTCTGTCAGGTTTTCTTTGAGTTGGGGTGCAAGATGCCCAGTATCATCACCCTTGGGGGAGGGTGGGTGGGGATCAGAGGCAGCTGGTGCCACAGGCTACTGTATCACTTCGAGGAAAGTCTATTAAGTGATAAACTATCTTTCTGAATGTCAGGTTTTCTGGCATTGGTGCAGGCTTCTAAGGCTCTCAATTTGCTCCTATCCAGTAAAATATGCATATGTTCATAGAAAAATCAGTTTTGCCATGTTTCTGTTATAAGGATTTTTATTTAAAAGAAGAAAGAACTTACTGAATTAGGTTGTGTCAGATTTTCTTGAGGCGGGGGGCAAACTGCCCAAATCAGGGTATCTTCACCCCTGAGGGGGGCAAGCTGCCCAGGCCACGGTATCTTACCCCCCACCCCTTCCTGTTTAGAGAAAAACAATTAATGGTCGATATTATGAATATTCAAATGACTGTTCAATAGGAAAGTCTATTAAGTGATAAACTATTTTTTTGAATGGAGTCTGTCAGGTTTTCTGGCACAGGTGCAAGCTTCTAAGGCTCTCAGTTTCCTCCTATCCAGTAAAAGATGCATATGTACATAAAAAAATCAATTTTGCCATGTTTCTGTTATAAGGGTTTTTATTTAAAAGAAGAAAAAACTTACTGAATTAAGTTGTGTCAGATTTTCTTGAGGCGGGGGGCAAGCTGCCCAAGCCAGGTATCTTCAAATGACTGTTCAATAGGAGAGTCTATTAAGTGATCAGGAGATCAGGAGGTTGCGGGTTTGACCCCCGCCGGGTCAGCCACATTCTTTCAAGGAGATTTGACCATGAAATATTTTC
This sequence comes from Anodontia alba, assembly GCA_964016985.1. Taxonomy (NCBI): domain Eukaryota; kingdom Metazoa; phylum Mollusca; class Bivalvia; order Lucinida; family Lucinidae; genus Anodontia; species Anodontia alba. The sequence continues at coordinate 59,249,346 of OZ024822.1, read as the reverse complement.
TACAGTCATTCTCTCCCATCCACTGATTCAAGAAGGGCAGTTGTCAGTTTCTGGTGAAAGAATTTGCACAACACTGGTTAACCGCTTAGAGGACTAAGCCTACCCAGTGAAAGTGTGGTTAGGTAAACTGACCACACTCAACATGACCCCATAGGGTTTCATGGGCTGTAAAATCTCAACACAAACAAACAAAAATCTTGAACCCTATGGAAAACAGTGTAGATCTAGATGAGACAGCTCATATGATCTACACTGTTTGCATAAGGATTTATTTTGGTCGACCAGACTGAAAGGGTTAAGGGGAATGGATACATTTTCAGGGGAGGCAACTCCATCAAAATTGCTACACCTCCCTTCTGAAAAGGGGTCTACTCTAAAAAGAAAGAATATGCTCCCTTTTTTGAGCAAATTCTTTCCTTTTAGAGTAGACCCCTTTCCAAAAGTGGCTTAGTGTGTTGGAAAGAAAACAGGAAGTCATAGTAGTCTCCCTTGTACAAAATGGTGAAAAACAACTAGGTAATTCTTGATAAAATCAAAAGCCATTCCATGACTTCTATCCACATATAAGTAAAATAAGCAAATAAAAACTTTAACGTTTAGCACTCCCAGTGAAAATTAAGCAGATGACAGATTGATGCTTTACATTTTTTCCCAGAAAAAATCATATATCATTTCTTCCAAATTGTCTCTTTACTTTCTCGTATAAAAACATTTCCCAATATTGTCTGCTGAATTTTTTACCCAAATTTTTATCCAGCATGCTTAATGTATCCACAGGCTGATTTATGTCTTCACTAGGCATACTTTCATTTATCCTTTACCACTCACTTCAACAGATGACAAATTAATGATATATTTCTTATTTTTCCCAGTAAATCGGCTCTGACATTTCTTGCAAGTTGTCTCCTGAGGAAACATTTCATCACGAAAACACACCTATATAATTTTGACCCCCTTAAACCCCACTTTTATGTAGTAAAACTGGGGTTTACAGGAGTATACATTATTTTTCTTATGTCTGCTCGAAAACATAGGTTGTGGGTATCTGTTAGAACTGCCTCATTGAGGTGGTTCTAACGAGTACCCACAATCTATGTTATGAGCAGAAATATGAAAAGTATCAGAATTTTTATCTGAAAACTTTCAGTTTTTGGTGGTGAAATTTTCAATACATCTGAATAGGCGTGTTTCCGTAATGTTGTATGGAATATCAAAAGTATATTTCTTGGAAAAAATAAGGAAAATTCAAAATGTTGTCTGTGGAATTAGCTCAGAGAGTGGTAATTTCAGCAGACAACATTTAGAAATATTTTTTTCTTATTTTCCCAGGGAAATGCTTTGATATTTTATGCAAATTGTCTCATGATATTTAATCTCAAAGAAAAATAAGAAAAGTATTTCGAAATATTGTCTGCTGAAATTTTTACCCAGCATGCTAACTGTTAAGTACAGTTCTGAAATTGGCACTTGTTTATGTATGTCTATCTGAAGAAGCCTCCACAAACACACAGGCTGATCTGAGACTTGGCACACATGGGCCTTGTCATGAAAAAGTAAAATGTACAGATTTAAATAATCCTGGACATGTGCAAAGTATCATCCAGGCCTTTGTTCTCCATTCATACTCTCTAGTATCCAATGATTCTCTTAGTGGAAAGCAAAGGCCCTGATCAGACTGCGTGGATGTGCAGGCTGATCTTGACCTCGTCTACATATGCCCAAAGACATTTTTTTCCATGGAACAACCCACATGACATGTCATAAGGTACATTTTTTGAAGTAATGGCTCATATGGCCACTTGAAGGAGTCCTGGATCCTTGGCTATCCACAGAAACTCAAGCTTTGCTGGGCACACATACTGTATTTACCCAAATATAGACCTGGAAAAAAGTTAAGCACCTCAAGAATTTTACCGCAATTTTGAAAGCCACATACCTCCCTCTTTGAAATAGTTCAAAATTGAAGTAAAAATACTGTTTACCATACCAGAAGATATCTGGCAAAAAAACAACAACAAAAAAACAACAGCATACCAGAAGATATCTGGCAAAAAAACAACAGCAAAACAAGAGTTTATATGACAGTATGGTCCAACAATCAGAGTCGTTTAAAAATCCAAAATATTAACTCTCTTGCAAGTATTGACCTACAGTATTTGTTCAGTTAAGCATGGTGGCTATTTCATTGTAAAAAATTTATTGTCTCTAGATTACATTACCACTTCCACTCTATGCCTCATCCCTCCAGTCAAGTGTCAGACTTCCTAAAGAGGCAGTTCATGCCAAATGTAAACTGTCTATCAGCAGTGTTAGGAATGACTGGTGACTATACTTTTATCGAACACCATTCCTGTTAATACCAATATGGAATTTGATTTGCATATACATCCAACAAGAAAGAAGAGCAGCATGAAGCAGGAGTAGGTTTCGCCATCAAATCACACCTTGTCAGCAAGCTCTCAGGACTTCCAAAAGGCATAAATGACCACCTGATGATGCTGAGACTTCCCTTATCTGGTAAGAGGCGTGCAACTATTGTAAGTGCCTATGCACCCACAGTGACCAACCCAGATGAGGTCAAAGTCAAGTTCTATGATGATCTGGATTCTGTGATTTCTGCTAAACCCCGGACAGACAAACTCATCCTCCTGGGAGACTTCAATGCTAGAGTGGGCACAGACCACCAAACCTAGGAAGGAGTGATTGGGACTGAAGGAGTAGGAAAGTGCAACAGAAATGGCTCTCTCCTTTTGAAGAAGTGTGCAGAGCATGAACTGCTGATCACTAACACAGTCTTCTGTCTACCAACTCGCAACAAGACGTCATGGATGCATCCTCGCTCCAAACACTGGCATCTCATTGTTTATATCATAGTACGAAGGAAGGACAGACAGGATGTCAGAGTGACAAAGACTATGAGTGGTGCAGACTGCTGGACAGATCACAGGCTTGTTGTGAGCAAACTCAACCTGCCCATTCAGCCTGTACGGCGACCACAAGGCAAGAAAGTGCCAAAGAGACTGGATGTCTCTAAGCTGAAACAAGACAGCAAGAGGCAAGCCTTCATCAATGATATCTGTAGCTGATTAGATGCAATGGAACTCCATTCAGTTGATCCAAAAGAGACACTGTCTACTCTTCAGCAATGGATCCCTAGGACCAGTATCTTGTAAACACCAAGACTGGTTTGACGAGAATGACGAAGAAATCCAGGGACTCCTTGAAGAGAAACACCAAAAACACAAGGCATTCCTTGGTGATACCAGCTCAGTATCCAATAAGGCAACATTTTCAAATATATATAAGACAGTCTAGACTAGGCTCAGAAATATGAAAGACTTCTGGCTGAGCAGTAAGGCTGATGAAATCCAGTCCTTTGCAGATAGAAAGGATATGAAGAAGTTCTTTGATGTGCAAATGACAGGTTATGGTCCCTAGAGCTCAGGATCCACCCCTCTTCTCAGTGTGGATGGAACTAGTCTTCTGACTGACAAAGAGGCTATCTTGAAAAGATGGGCTGAGCACTTTGATATGTAGTGTTCTTAATTGGCCATCATCTATAAATGATGACGCTATCAACAGAATACCATAGGTGGAATGTAATCTGCTGCTTGACGAGTTCCCAACTGTCTCTGAAACACTGAAAGCAATAAAACTTCTGTCATCTGGCAAGGCTTCAGGATCAGATGCAATACCTGCTGAGATCTACAAAGCAGGAGGTACTCCAGTTACAGTTATTTCACACTATGTGGAGAAAAGAAGCCATCCCTCAAGAATTCAAGGATGCGTCAATTATCCACCTATTCAAATGGAAAAGGAATCCTCAGTTGTGTGATAATTATCGTGGCTTCTCTTTATTGTCAATTGCTGGGAAGGTCCTTGCAAGAGTTCTACTTAACCGACTGAATGAACACCTTGAACAGTCAAGGCTTCTACCAGAAAGCCAGTGTGGATTCAGAAAGGACAGAGGAACAATTAAGGCAATCACAGCAAGGCAGCTTCAAGAGAAATTTCAGGAACGGAACAGTCAGTCGCAAAGGTCTTTGGAAAATTATGGCGAAGTTTGGCTGTCCGACCGAGTTCATAGCAATGGTGAGGCAGTTCCACAATGGTATGCTGGCACGGGTCCAAAATGATGGTGAGTTTTCTGATCCTTTCCCTGTGACAAATGGTGTCAAGCAAGGCTGTGTACTAACCCCAACTCTGTTCAGCATGATGTTCTCTGTCATGCTCACAGATGCTTTCCAGGATGATGACAATGGTATACCTATTAGGTATCGCTTTGATGGGAAGCTTTTCAACCTAAGAAGGTTGCAAGCCTAATCCAAGGTACAGATAGCGGTGCTAGACGGGTTGCTCTTTGCTGATGACATGGCAAAGGGTGCTCCAACAGAAGAGAAGATGCAACAAGGTGTAGATCGAGTATCTGACTCCAGTGACAGCTATGACCTCACAGTCAGCATAAAAAAGGCCAAGGTATCTGACTCCTGTGACAGCTATGACCTCACAATCAGCATCAAAAAGGCCGAGGTGGTTTATCAACCACCTGGCAAGCCTTACAAGGAGGCAATCATTACAGTGAAAGGTCAAAGATTGCAAGTGGTAGACAAGTTCACCTACCTTGGAAGCACATAGTCAAGAGCCGTGCATATTGATGATGAAATCAGTGCCAGGATTGCAAAAGCTAGTTCAGCATTTGGCCTACTATGGTGTAGTGTTTGGGATTGAAGTGGAATCAGGCTTGACACAAAGCTGAAAGTCTACAGAGCTGTGGTGCTGCCAACACTATTGTATGAATGCAAAACGTGGACAGTTTACCAATGACACGCCAAAAGACTGAACCACTTCCATACAAGCTGTCTTAGAAAACTTTTAAAGATTAAGTGGCAAGACAGGATTCCAAACACAGAAGTCCTGAAAAGGGCAGGGATGCAGTGTACATACTCTTCTGAAACTGGCACAGTTAAGATGGACAGGCCATATTACCAGGATGCCTGAGGAACCTTTGCCAAAGAAAATCCGCTATGGAGAACTAGAAATGGGCAAACACTCCCATGGTGGTCAGAAGAAGCGATACAAAGACACCCTCAAAGCCTCTCTCAAAGACTTCAACATACCAACAGAGTTGTGGGAACAAATTTCACAGGACCGAGCAGTGGTGCGGCCTCATCAGAAGAGGTGGTAGTGAATACAAGGCAAAAAGAAACAGTGAAGCCGAGCAGGAACATGCACAGCGCAAAACCAGAGCTAAGGCATCACCAACAGAGCTGTCTTGCTCTGACCTCTGTTGTTCCATCTGCAACAGACAGTTTGGAGCTAGAATTGGTTTAATCAGCCATCTTTGAACACACAAACAGTAGCATTTCTCGCATGTGATTAAGATTGGTCATTGTCAGAAATGACAGACAAACTATTACAGCCAACTTACTAGATCAAGCTTTTTCCAGGGGTGCTTAATTTCTTCCAAGTGTATATTTGCACACCTGATCACCTTACCATAGTTGTCCTGAAATTTGAAAAACTTCATTTTACTACCTGTTGATTTGTTGTATATAACTGCTGGATAAGTGGCAAACACTTTTAGACTCTGATCAGATACTGTGTTTTGCAGCATTTTATCTGGGGCTTCACTGTTTGCTATGTTTGCTATGAATATCTGTGCCCAGTTATTCAAAGCATTGTTAGCTTAATGAGCTCATTAGTGGTCAGAATATTAACTGTTCTAGTAAGTACAATATCTAATTCACAGGTATTTTTGCAAATGCAAAAGCTACTCACATTTTTTCAGCAAAAATATTAGCATATATGCCATATTTAGTGATCATAGTTTTAACAATATGTTAACTAAAGACATTGTTGGTTTTGAACAACTGGGCCCTGAATTTTATTTGGGGCCTCACTTTTTTGCAGCATTTTATCTGGGCTTCACTGTTTGCAGCATTTTATCACGGGCTTCACTGTTTGATATGAATATCTGAATACTTTGGGTAAAGGTGATAAACACCTAATGATCTTTATTTTCCAGATACGGATGAGTGTAAAGGCACTACATCAGTATGTAATCTTGCAAATAGCAAATGTGTAAACACTGATGGAAGCTATCGCTGTGAATGTCTTCCAGGATTTAACTCATCAACACCAAATGTCTGTAAAGGTAATTTTATTTACATACCTTACTTACCCTAAATAGTGGACTGCCTTAACCCATTTGTAGACTCCTACCACAATTCTTTGGACCAGTCTGTTTCCAATAGCAGGGTGTCTGGTTAGTTTTTATTATTACTATGTTTGATAGAAATTCTTGTAATTAGTACAGTGTAGACCCTGATCAGATGCCACCTTCTGTGGCATCTGATCTAGTCTGCACTGTTTGCCATTTACCCTTTAGGGAGTTTCCTGACTAAAATGGGTTAAATCATTATCACTTGTCCAAAAGTTTGAACATTTTACTATAGTTAACCCTTCTCTTGCTGAACATGACATGCTCTGTCTTAGCAAACAGTGTAGATCCAGAACTGATCTGGATCTGCACTGTTTACCATTAAGTATATGAATTTATAGTAACAATCCAGATCAAGCAATCTGATTGGCTGAAAATTAGAAGTGGGTGTGGCATCTTAATTTATTCAGCATGACAAGGGTTAATATGTCTAAAAACTTCTGGATGAGTAGCACATAATGTAGTTCCTGAACTTACAACATGTTCTGCAGCATCTGGTCTGGGTCTAAACTGTTTGCTACTACCACCCCAGACCCTTCACCAAGCCCAAACCCCACCCACACTGAGGTCTGACTCCACTCCAAAACTGGCTCTCACCCACATCAGCCCATCTCTATTCCCAGGAGAGCTCATTAAGTGTCAGCCTCCAGACTTGCCATCATGCCGGCTGCGGTGACTCAATTGCATGGGTGTCCTCATGCTGTGAAATCACATAACCCTTCTGTAATTCTGGAGTAATTTTCTCCATATCTGCATAAAAATTTATGTTGTGGGTACTCAATGAGGCGCTTTTAATGAGTACCCACAATTTATGTTTTTAATGAGAAATAAGAAAAAGAAATATCTCAGAATTACCATCAAATACTCAAGTCCTAATCACACTGAGCAAGAGTTGTCAAGTAATAATCTGTTTTGTACTCAGATTTCCCATCTCTCAAATATTTGTGCTTTCTTTTGAATAGTAACTGTTGCTGATATATTTATACCAGTGTTTTGCAACAAAAAATGTTCTTTATCATTTCAACCCTTGTCCTGCTGAATAAATTAAGATGCCACGCCCACTTCTAATTTTCAGCAAATCAGATTACTTGATCCAGATCATTGCTCTAAATTCACATAATGACAAACAGTGCAGATCCAGATCAGCTGGCTTCTTTAGAGTTGTCAAGTAATATTCTTTAGAAGCCAACTGATCTGGATCTACACTGTTTGCAAAGGCAGGGTATATCCAGGTTCAGCAGGACAAGGGATAAAAGCACTGGTATAGATCTAGATAAGGCACTTTTTTTTTCAAGCAAAAATGTCTTTGTATTTTTCTTATTTTTCCATGAAAATATATGTTGTGGTACTCATTAGAAGGGCCTTACCATGGCGCTTCTAATGAGTACCAGTTCCTATCTTTTCATGGAGAAATAAGAAAAAAACAGATAATAAGAAAAATATTACCCCCTCTTATTTGGAGCTTTGCATTAAGGGTCTTTTAGGGAATACTGGTAACCATACTGCTTTAACTCTTAGCACTCTGGATAGAATTTTCAACAAACGATATTTTGAAATATTTTTCTTATTTTTTCCCAGAAACAGGATTTGACATTTGTCTCCAATGGAGACAATTTGCATAAAATGTCAAATTAAGGTTTGTGGGGAAATATAAGAAAAATATCACCAATTAGTCATCTGCTGATTTAACCAAGAGAGTGATAAAGGTTAAGTTGAACAGTTCCACATTGAACTATTTTTTTGGGAATTCCAGTCAGATGAACTGTACCGCTTTTTGCAAGAGGCAGCAGTGCTTGCAATGTTTGACTGCTCCTGTATAATCTTGACAGGTAAAACTCAAGTCAAATGAAATGTTAATGTCATTTCAGGCTGACAAGGACATTACCAATAGCACCATAAAGATGTCATAAAGGCATGCATAGCTCTACTGTGCTTTTGACATCTTTCAGAAAGTTGTTATTTGCTAGGCGCTTTACACAGAAGAAGTGAATTTTCAAACTTTTGTCATGATTTAATGCAAAACCATTTGTCGTAACTACCTATGCACAAAATTTTTTTTATTTTATTCATTGATCTTTTAGCTCGCCTGAGCCGAAGGCTCACTGTTGAGCTAATAGTATGACTAGCCACTGTGGTCATCGTCTGTTGTCTGTCATCTGTAGTCTGGTGTCTGTTGTCTATCAACATTTTCAAACATCTTCTCTGAAGTCAAATTTCATGTGGAGCATCCATGGGATGGGGAAACGAAGGTTTGTTCGCGGGGTCCAGGTCACTTGACCAAGATGGCCGCTATCCCCATATAAGGTAAAAACCCTTAAAAAGTCTTCTCCTGAACCAGTAGGCCAATTGCCAATTCAATTGAAACTTGGTATGTAGCATTGGGGACTCAAGCCAATCATAGTTTGTTCAGATGATGACATTTGGGTAACCTCCACCTATTTAAGGCCAAGGTCAAATTTGTTCGCATAGACTTTTGTAGGGGAAAAAGTCAAAACCTAGTATTTTTAGAAACAATTGCAGTCTGTGAACTGAAAATTGGTAGATGCAGTAAGCTTAACGTATAAATGAAACTACATGAGTTGTCAAGGTCAAAGTCATTCCTTGACCTTGGCCCAAGGTCATTCAGATATGAAAATTAAGCTTGTTTTTCTCAGAAACTACTGTGCCATTTATAACCAAATTTCATATGAAAATTTTTAGGAACAAGAAAATGGAATTTAATTAATATGAGTTTGGTCACATGACCAATATGGCCACCATGCCCATATAAGGTCAAAACCCTTAAAAATCTTCTTCTCAGGAACCAGTGGGCTGATTATCATGAAACTTGGTATGTAGCATTGGGAATCAAGCCAATTATAATTTATTCAAATAATGATCCCTTGATGGCCTTGACCTATTTTAGGCCAAGTTCAACTTTGGTGGCATAGGCTTTTCTATGGGAAAAAGTCAAAACTGTGTATTTTTCAGAAACTATTCCAGCCTGTGATCTGAAAATTTGTTTTTAGAGTCTACTAGGCCATTTGTAACCAAATTTCATTTGAAAATTTTAGGAACAAGAAAATGAAAATTAATTAATATAAGTTTGGTCACTTGACCAATATGGCCACCATGCCCATATAAGATCAAAGCCCTTTAAAAAAATCTTCTCAGGAACCAGTGGGCTGATTATCATGAAACTTGATATGTAGCATTGGGGACTCAAGCCAATCACTGTTTATTCAAATGCTGACCCCTGGATGGCCTTCACCTATTTTAAGCCAAGGTCAGCTTTGGTTGCATAGACTTATGTAGAAAAAGTCAAAACTGTTTTTTTTTTTTTTTTTTTTTCAGAAACTATTCCAGCCTGTGATCTGAAAATTTGTAGACACAGGTAGCTAAATAAGTAAATGAAACTACATGAATATTCAAAGTCAGGGTCAATGGCCTAAGGTCATTCATGTATGAAAATTAAAACTTGATTTTCTTAGAAACTATTGGGCCATTTGTAACAAAATTTCATAGGAAAGCTTTTAGGAACAAGGAAATGAAAATTAATAAATACAAGTTTGGTCACATGACAAATATGGCTGCCATGCCTGTATATGGTAAAACCCTTTAAAAAACCTTCTTCTCAGGAACCAGTGGACCCATTTCCTTGAAACTTGGTATGTAATATTTGGGTCTTGGGGCCCGTTGTAGTTTATTCAAATGATGACTGGCTTGACCTTGATCCAATTTACATCAAGGTCAAATTTGGTGGCATATGCTCTTGTATGGAGAAAAAAGTTGAATTGTTAATTTTTTGGAAACTATTGTTGCCTGTGAAATTTAATTTTGTATTTGCAATCAACTAAAAGAGTAAATGAAGTTACATGAGTTACAAAGGTCAAGGTCACTCCTTGACCTTCTACCTTAGCACAGAATTTAACATTATCAGTAAATAAACTCATGGTACAGACCCCTGGATTCATGATCTTAAGGAAGGACATAAAGCCTCATAACATGAGCCTGGCTTACAATAAGCATATTAACGGTCCATGGGACAGTCTTCTATAATGACCTTCAAATTCATTTCAAAAAAACACTCAGCACTCAGGTGAGCAGTTTAGGACCATTTGTCCTCTGGTTAAAAAATCAAATATTTTCACTTTTTCCCATGCTAAACATGATTGCAAATTATGCAGAAATCTGTAGGGTAGATAACTTGGAGGCAGATTTTCAACAAGTTGCGCTTGTTCATTTTTTCTGAAATTATAACAAAATCTTTATGAAATATCAATAATTTAAATTCAGCAGAGAAAAATAAAAAATATTTTCCTAGACGAAAAATCACTTTACTATAGAAACTGCATAGGTCAGACCATTTTTTGGTCATGAATTACTTTTAGGGTAAATGTTGGAGAAATGTTGGGGAACAAAATGCAGAAACAGAAAAGACAAATGGTTTCTGATAAAATAAAATGCCAAGCAAAAAATGTCTTTTCCAATTGGTTCACAAGGACAGTAGATAAACAGGGATATTTACATAATATTTTCTTTATTTACCATGAAAACATGTTGTTGGTACTCATAAGAAGCGACTCGGCGAGGGGCTTCTAATGAGTACCCATAACATTTGTTTTTGTGGAGAAATAAGAAAAATATCAGTACTTTTCAGCTGAGCTGAAAAAATGCCTATCTGGAGCAATTGGCATGGATTCGAAATGAAACGGATTTGCATCATAATTTTTGTGGAAGAATGGTTATATAATTGTAAATCATAATAACCATTACCACTCTATTGGCAATTTGAGCATGACAAATTGATGATATTTTCTTATTTTTCCTAGAAAATAGGCTTTGACCTTTTATGCAACTTCGGAAACAATTTGTATGAATTTGTATGAAGTGTCTAAACCTATTTTTTGGGGAAAATAGAACATATTTCAAAACGTCATCTGAATTTTGTACCCAGCAGCTACTGTCCTTTCGACATCTCTTGGAAAGACGTTTTTTGCCTGGTGTTTTATTTTAGATGAAAATATTTTGTTCTGACTGACCATATCTTATCAGAAACCATTTGTCTTTTCTGTTTCTATGTTTTGTTCTCAAATATTTACACTAAAATTAAATTTACGGCCAAAAGTTGGTCTGACCCATGCATTTTCTGTAGTAAAGTGATTTTTTGGAATTTTTGTCTAAGAAAATATTTTTTACTTTTCTTTGCTGAAATTGATTTTATTGATGCTTCACAACAATATTGTGAAAATTTCAGAAAAATTGAATAAGTGTAACTTGTTGAAAATCTGGCTCCAATTATCTACCCTACAGATTTCTGCATGATTTGGCTTCATTTTTACTATGGGAAAAAGTGAAAATATTTGATTTTTTAAAAACTAATGACTAGAATAAAATGTTTTGTACGTAGGTAGTTACGACAAATGGTTTTGCATTAAATCATGACAAAAGTTTGAAAATTCACTTCTTCTGTGTAAAGCGTCAAGCAAAAAACAACTTTCTGAAAGATATCGAAAGCACAGTAAGTGTTAAGTACATAATGTAGCTTCAGCTGATGACTGTTGGTATTGAAATTTCCCAGCAGATACAAAATGTTCACACTTTGTTGTGATTAGCGTGTATAAAGAGATTGTTGGACCAAACATCAGCATGAAAGTTAGCTAAACCTTACATAGTGATAAAATACTTACAAGCAGTTATCTTTTGTTCTTTTAACCTTAACCACCCTCTGGGCATATTCAGCAGATGACAAAGTGATAATATTTATGTCCCCCACCATAGGGGAGCGGGGTGCATATTTTTTTTAGGGCGGATCCTGTCGGCGTCAGCATAGCCTCTTGTCTGCACTCTATCTCCTTAATGAATGGTTGGATTTGGCCAAACTTACACAAATTTATCATTGGGTGGGGGGAAATTGCTGATTAGATTTGATGACCTTGACCCCATTTTCAAGGTCACACAAGGACTTAGATTGTTGGAAAAAGCTGGAAAATTGCTTGTCCGCACCCTATCTCCTGAAGGAACAAATGGATTTTGACCATACCTACACATCTAGATTGCTGGGACATGTAAAAGAACTGATTAGATTTTGGTGACCTTGAGCCCATTTTCAAGGTCACAAGATTGCTTAGATGGTTGGAAAATGGCTTGTCTGCACCCTATCTCCTGAATGAATGGATGGATTTTTACCAGACTTGTACATCTATATTGTTTAGACTTGGAAAAGAACTGATTAGATTTTGAGGACCTTGACCCCATTTTCAAGGTCACAGGGGGGTGGGGGGGGGCTCAGATTGTTGGAGAATGGCTTGTCTGCACCCTATCTCATGAAGGAATGGATGGATTTTGACCAAACTTGCACAACTGTATTGCTGTGATGTGCAAAAGAACTGATTAGATTTTTTTGACCTTGACCCCATTTTCAAAGTAACACAAGGGCTTAGATTGTTGGAAAATGGCTTTTCAGTACCCTATCTCATGAAGGAATGGATGGATTTTGACCAAATTTGCACAACTATATTGTTGTGACATTAAAAAGAACTGATTAGATTTTGGTGACCTTGACCCCATTTTCAAGGTCACATGAGGGCTCAGATTGTTGGAAAATGGCTTTTCTGCACCCTGTCTCCAGAATGAACGGATGGATTTGGAACAAATTTGTACAGCTATATTGTTGAGACAGGGACAAGAACTGATTAGATTTTGGTGATCTTGACCCATTTTCAAGGTCACAGGGGGCTCAGATTGTTGGGTCCATAAGGTCCTTTTTCTGCCCCGTAACAAAAGTCTTCATTTTTTGCTGATACATTACTTATAGTGTCCCATTTACTAAAACAGTATTGATTTTGCAACGTAAGCCCTAGTTTTGGAGTAACCTGGTCATGAAAGTGGGTGGGGAAATTCTGTATGAACCTGAGGTATCATATTTTAAACATGGTTTCTCTTTTAAAATATATCGCATTTAATTATACCTTGTTTTGTTTGTTAGACAAATACCTTAGGTAATATCCTATCTCATTAACCTCCCTTTAAAGATAAAAATTACATCCGCAGAATCGCTTTTATGAAAATCTTCATTTTTTGTTAATTTTGCATCTTATAATTCAATAAACTCTAGACTTTCTCCAGAACTAAAAGGTAAATTATTTCGAAACTTACCAGAATACAGCATTGGGACAGTGCAAAGAGATGACTAAGTTTTGGTGATCTTGACCTTATTTTCAAGGTCATGTCGTCTTTTTGGGATTGCCAAAAAGGCAGGTGCCTATTAAACTATTTTTATGTTACTTAACAAAAATCTTCAATTTCTCCTAATATATTGCCTATAATATCTTTTTAGCTCACCAGAGGACAAAGTGCTCATTGTGAGCTATTGTGACCGGTCAATGTCCGTTGTGTGTCATTCGTTGTCCGTCGTGCCTTGTGATGTGTCAACAATCTGCTATAAATGACAGCTTCTCCTAAACTCCTGGGCCAATTTCAATCACACTTCACAGGAATGTTGCTTAGGTGAATCTCTACCAAAAAAAATTGTTCCACATCAATGAACAAGATGGCCACCAGATCTAAAAATAGAAAAATCTTTAAATAACAGCTTCTCCTATATCATTGGGCCAGTTTGAATCAAAATTGACAGGCATGTTACCTTGTGTCTAACTATCAAAATAGCTAAAATTGTTCTGCATCAATGAACAAGATGGCTGCCAGAGCTAAAAAAAGAAAAATCTTTAAATGACAGCTTCTCCTATATCATTGGATCAGCTTGAATCAAAATTGATAGGCATGTTGCCTATGTCTCTCAATACCAAGATAGCTAAAATTGTTCTGCATCAATGAACAAGATTGCTGCCAGAACTAAAAATAGAAAAAATCATTAAATGACAGCTCCTCCTATATCATTGGACCAATTTGAATCAAACTTGACAGGTATGTTGCCTATGTGTCTCTCTACCAAAACAGCTAAAATTGTTTTGCTCTAATGAACAAGAAGGCCACCAGAGCCATAAAAAGAAACATCTTTAAATGACAACTCTAAAACCCTTTGGCCAATTTCAATCAAACTTGACAAGACTGTTGCCTAGGTGACTCTCTACCAAAATAGATAAAATGGTTCTGCCCAATGAACAAGATGGCCGCAGAGCTCAAACCAGAAAATCTTTAAAAGGCAACTGCTGCTACACCCTTGGGCCAATTTACAAACACTTGATATCTTGATACAGCTTAATAATGTTCATGTGGAGTCAGACCATGAAACTTAGGTGAGTGATTTAGGCCTATATTAGCCATCTTGTTTACTAGAAGCATTTTGGTTTTACAATGTAAGTTACAGATCTGGAGTAACAAAATCATAATGGTGGGTTGTGTAATTCAATAAGAACCTAAAGTATTATACAAATGTATGAACCTAAAGTCTATAAACTGCGTGTCTCTTTAAAAAGTTGCCACATCCAGTTATACTAACTACCATTTTCTTGGACTAATTCCTCATTTAGTATCCTGTTTTACATTTTTGATTGAAATTGGCCAAAGGGTTTAGGAGGAGTTGTCATTTTTTTGTCAGTTTTTTTTCTATTTTTAGCTCTGGTGGCCATCTTGTTCATTGTTAGCTATTTTAGTAGAGAGTCACCTAGCAACATTTTTGTGCAGTTTGAGTTAACAATATTCTTACAAAGTTTGATTGAAAATAGCCAAAATGATTAGCAGAACTTGTAATGTAAATATGTTCATTGGATCGAAACCGGTTTAGGTTTTATAGTAGAGAGACACCTTGGCAACATTCTTGTGAAGTTTGATTAAATGACAATGATATGGGAGGAGTTGTCATTTAAAGTGTTTGTTTATTTTAACTCTGGCAGCTGTCTTGTTCATTGGAGCAAAACTGTTTCAACTATTTTGGTAGAGAGACACCTAGGCAGCACACCTATGAAGTTAGATTGAAATTGGCTCAATGATATAGAAGAAGTTGTCATTTATAGATTTGTCTGCTTTTAGCTCTGGCAGCCATCTTGTTCATTTGAGCAAAACCATTTTGACTATTTTAGTAGTGAGTCACCTAGGCTACATTCGTGTAAAGTTCGATTGAAATTGGCGCAATGGTGTAGAAGGAGCTATCATTTAATGGTTTTTCTATTTTTAGCTCTGGTGGCCATTATGTTCATTGGTATGGAACAATTTTATCTATTTTCGAAGAGAGTTATATAGGCAATATTCCTGTGAAGTTTGACTGAAATTGGCCTAGTACTGTAAGAGAAAATGTCTTTAATGGCAAATTGTTGATGCAGCACGATGCAAGACAGATGATGCACAACAAACATTGACCAATCACAATTTAGCTCACAATGAGCACTGCATGCTTGGAAGAGCTAAAATGATATTATAAGCAATATATTAGAAGAAAATGAAGACTTTTGGTAAATAGCATAAAAAAACAATTCTACAGCCCTTGTGACCTTGAAAATAAAGTCAAGGTCACCAAAACTTAGTCATCTCTTTGCCCTATCCCAATGTTGTATTCAGGTAAGTTTCAAAATAATTCATCATTCAGTTCCGGGTGAAAGGCTTGATTTTATTGAATTTCAAGATGCAAAATTAACTAAAATTGAAGATTTTCATAAAAGAGATGCTGCAGATGTAACATTTTCTTTAAAGGGAGGTTAGTGAGTGATGTGTTATTGACCCTGACAGCCACTGGCTCTGGCATCTTGAGAAACATTTAGTTTTATCTTTTCCCACGCATATAACTGAGACCACCAGGAAGGCCTGCTGACCATGCCTCTGAGATACTTTTAGAACTCACTTATGTTCTGGAGGCCTTGCCGTATACATGTTTAACTTGTAAATAAAACATATACCACAAACTATAGTTCTGTATTACTGAACCCATCTATTACTAATAAATAGTAATAGTAGTAACATTACAGTGAGATAGGATATTACCTAAGGCATTTGTCTAACAAACAGAGGAAGGAATAACTGGGTGTGATATATTTTAAAAGAGAAATGGTATTTAAAATATGGTACCTCAGGTTCATACTGAATTACCCTACCCACTTTCATGATCATGTTACTCCAAAACTAGGGCTTACATTGCAAAATCAATACTGTTTTAGTAAATGGGACATTATAGGTAATGCATCAGCAGAAAATGAAGACTTTTGTTACGGGGCAGGAAACGGGCCTTATGGACACCCCCCGCCCCCACACCACCACCCTTTCGTATGGAGCAAAGTGGGGTTGAACATTTGTTCAAATTGTTATGCTCCATTGACCAATATGGCCACCATCCCTATAGATGTTGAAAACCATTTTAAAATCTTCTGCAGAACCAAGGAAGCTTTGAGGCTGAGTCTTTGTATGGAGCATCATGGATGGGAGATCTACCAGTTTTGTTCTAATTGTAATCCTAGGTTGAATTTTGACCTTTTTATGGCAAGATTAAGTTTGCTTCCCTATATATAATATATGGGGAAACAGTTGGATGCAAATTTTGCCTTTGATGCTCAGTCCCTTAGATACATACCAATATCCTAGTTGCTCAGATGTGCTATACAGGATGAGCTTTGTCCTCTTGTTTGATGGATGTGAAAAGATGGAATAAAGTTTCATTACTTCCAGTAAATCCAGCAGTTCTGTTATTGTCTAAGCCCATGAGCATAAACAATCATGAGTGCGTCTAATGGGAAATGCAAAGCAGTCCCCGAACTGCAGAGCAGTTTGGCGTGCAGATGCACTACTATAGACTACCTATGTGACAAGTGATGTGTGTGACCAAAAATGTGATGGTCCAACAAATACTTGGGTGGCTAGGTGCTTATCCTGAAAAACAATAAGCGTTCCGTGATTTGGCAGACTGTTGACATGGCGGCCGTGTCAATAATAGCATCCAACAGCCAATTACGCCAAGTATTCCAAATGCAAGGGGTCGAAATACGAGACTATGATGTCAGCCTACAAAATTTGCGATCGCCGCCATATCGAATTTTGTCTCCACTTGGAGTTTTATTTCTATCTATTCTCTGTCTACTTACAAGTTAAGCATGATTCGTTTTGTGCATAAGGTACACTTTGATGTAGATTTTTTAGATAACACATAGACTTTACGCTCTTTTCATGTGATAATCTTAAAAAACCGACACAGGTAAGCGAACGATAGTATATTGTCGTTGTACCTGTCATAGGCATACAGTAGTTTTTGGTATTCGGAAAGCATGGCCCCCACCCATCGGGGCCCGCAAAATAGATGGGCCACTTAAAGCCTCCATGGCAGAGCTGCTAGTAACTAAGCAGGACCCGAATTCATATGATTGGGTCAGGTAAAAGTCCCACAAATTTGGAGGCAATGTCTCTTAACTACTGAAATATTGTTGATTTGGACGTCATAGCACAATTCCTGCAGTGGATTAGGAGTCAAGCATGGTCTGAAATCAAATTCAGTTAGATCTGGCCAACCCACCAATGAAGCATGTGATGATAATTTGGATGCACGGATATAGGTAGCACCTATTAAATTCATATTAGAGTTAGTCCTTCTCATGCTGAATAAATTAATATGCCATGCCCACTTCTAATTTCCAGCCAGTCAGATTACTTGATCTGGGTTTTTAATAGAAATTCACATATTTAATGACAAACAGTGCAGATCCAGATCAGTTGGCTTCTTCAGAAGCCAACTGATCTGGATCTAAACTGTTTGCTAAGACAGAGCATGTCCTGTTTAGCAAGAGAAGGGTTAGGGAGAGACACGAAAGTGAATCCATTGTTAATTCACAATGCATCATTGAACTTGTGTCGTTAACCTAAATCTATAACTAGGTCTGAAATATCCAGCCAGATTTGAAATATCCAGCTTTATTTTCTCTAAAAAATAAAATAAAATAATCAAGAATTTAGTCTTTTGGAATTTCACATGGTACTTCAAGGGTTAATGGGTTAAACTTGGGTGCTTATTATTTCAGACATCAATGAATGCGATACTGGAAATGCTGGTTGCAGTCATGAGTGTTTTAACCTAGAGGGAAGCTACGAGTGCCGTTGTCCCCCAGGTTGGACTCTGTTTACACAAAATGGTACTAGTGGGTACAATATACAACCAAAGGAGACCGGGACCATGAATGGTGATTTTTATCATTTCAACCACACGTGTGTCAGTAAGTGTTGCTTTCAGATCATAGCTCTAGATAAGTCACCTTTCCAGCCAAAACATACCAAAACCCATTTATGCTGAGTTGACTCTTCCGTTTAAACTGTTCAGACCGGTTCATTTTAAGTAGAAGGGGTGTCTGGTTAGTTTTTATTATGCCCCTGCCATTTTCTATGGGGCAGGGCCATATAGTATCACTGCTGTCCATATGTTCATCCTATTGTCCCATCAGTACTTCCCATCCCTTACATACAAAAAATGGTTTCCTTTCTATATCTTTAAGATTAGTGTTTTGGATTCATATTTTATACACAGGTATATTATCATAAAATATAGGTCAAGCTTGATTTAGGATAAAATAGACTTATTATAATGGGAGTTATGGCCCTTTTTATACGCCCGTTTTGAAATAAAGCAGACGTATTATGTTACAGAATTGTCCGGCTATCAGTCCATTCTGTCCATCTAGCATTAACAATTCTTGTGGGCACCATAACTAGGTAACCGTAATGAATATTTTGATGAAACTTTACAGCAATGTGTATGAGGTGAAGACGGCATGTCACATACAAAAATTATTGCTCTTCCTTTCTTAGTTTCTGTGTAACTTCTCTTTAATTAAGTTTCTTTTTTTTTTTTTGGGATTCTCCTTGTGAACACCATAACTTGGTAACCTTATGGAATATTTGGATGAAAATTCATAGCAATGTGTATGAGGTCAAGATGGCATGTCATGTGTAAAAATGATTACTCTCCCTTGCTTACTTGAGTTACTTCCCTTTGATACATTTGTTTTTTACATGCTAGCATTGTGCGCGTCATAACTAGGAAACTATATGGAATATCTTGATGAAACTTTTAGCAATGTGTATGAGGTTAAGACGGTGTGTCCTGTACAAAAAAGATTGCTCTCTCTTTCTCAGTTTCTGAGTTTCTTCCTTTTGATTAAATTTTTCACTGACCTTGTGTGTACCATAAGTTGGTAACCATATTGAATATATTGATAGCAATATGTATCAGGTTAAGATGGTGTGTCACATACCGAAAGGTTGCTCTACATGTCTTAGTTACTTTCCTTTGATTAGTTTTTTTCAGACTATCCTTGTGCACATCATAACTTGGTAAATGTATGGATTATCTGGATGAAAATTCATAGCAATGTGTATGAGGTCAAGACAGCATGTCACATGTAAAATGATTGCTCTCCCTTTCTTACTTTCAGAATTACTTCCCTTTGATTATATTTTTTCACACTATCCTTATGCATGCCATAACTAGGTAACCATATGGAATATCTTGATAAAACTTTGTAGGAAGGTGTATTAGGTCATAGAGCACAGTGGCTCAGTGGTAGAGCATCCGCTTTGTGACCAGGAGGCTGTGGGTTCGATCCCCGGCTGGGTCATACCAAAGACTTTAAAAAATTGTACTAGCTCTTTAGCTTGGAGCTTGCCAGTCTCGGTGGCTCAGTTGGATGCGCCGTCCGACTGGAGACCAGGAGGTCGCGGGTTCAACCCCCGCCGAGGTCGGCAACATTCTTTCGTGGAGATTGATCATGAAATATTTTCTACGGTCATTCTCTCCCTTCCGCTGATTCAAGAAGGGCAGTTGTCAGTTTCTGGCGAAAGAATGTGCACAATACCGGTTAACCGCTTAGAGGACTAAACCTGCCCAGTATACGTGTGGTTAGGTAAACTGACCACGCTCGACATGACCCCATTGGGTTGACTGGGCCGTAAAACCTCAACACAAACAAATCAGCATTAAAAAAGTAGAGCTAGAACTGGTCAGCTCAGTGTCAGTTTAATGTTACTGGGTGGAATATTATGTCAAAGTGTCTGGGGCATGATATTTCAGTGAGGCAGCACTCTAAAAGTGAGCATTGAGCTCCCTGCCACATCCAGACACCGTCGTGATATGACTGAAAGATTGTTGAAAGTGAAATTAAGCCCAAATCAAACAAACAAACAAACAACTATAAAAAAGATTGCTCTCCCTTTCTCAGTTAATGAGATACTTCCATTTAATTTAATTTTTGACCGACTCTGTACCATGAGTAGGTAACTGTATGGAATATCTTGATGAATTTTTAAAGCAATGTGTATGAGGTTAAGACGGTGTGTTGCATACAAAAAAGATTGCTCTCCCTTTCTCAATTTTTGAGCTACTTTCCTTTGATTAAATTTGTGACTGACCTTGTACGTACCATAAGTAGGTAATGGTATGGAATATCTTGATTGATCTATGAGGTTAAGATGGAGTGTCACATACAAAAAAAGATTGCTCTCCCTTTTTTTAGGTTCTAAGTTACTTCCCTTTGATTGTTTTTTTTTTGTTTTTTTTTTTTTTTTTCACACAATCCTTAAGCATGCCATAACTAGGTAACCATATGGAATATCTTGATGAAACTTTACAGCAATGCGTATGAGGTCAAAAAAGTGTGTTGCGTAAAAAAAAGAATGTTATCTCTTTCTCCATTTCTGAGTTACTTCCCTTTGATTAGTTTTTCTTCCACACTATCCTTATGCGTGCCATAACTAGGTTACCGTATGGAATATCTTGATGAAACTTAATAGCAATGTATATGAGATTAAGACAGTGTGTCGCCTACAAAAAAGATTGCTCTCCCTTTCTCAGTTTCTGAGATACTTCCCTTTGATTAAATTTATCTGACCTTGTATGTACCATAAGTAGGTAACCATATGGCATATTTTGATGAGACTTTATAGCAATGTGTATGGGGATAAGATGGTGTGTTGAGTATAAAAAAGATTGCTCTCCCTTTCTCAATTTCTGAGCTACTTCCCTTTGATTAAATTTGTGACTGACCTTGTATGTACCATCAGTAGGTAACCATATGGAATTTCTTGAAACTTTATAGTAATGTGTATGAGGTTAAGATGGTGTGTCACATGCCGACCTCAGTGGCTCAGTTGGATGCGCATCCCCATATGGCATATTTTGATGAGACTTTATAGCAATGTGTATGGGGATAAGATGGTGTGTTGAGTATAAAAAAGATTGCTCTCCCTTTCTCAATTTCTGAGCTACTTCCCTTTGATTAAATTTGTGACTGACCTTGTATGTACCATCAGTATATAACCATATGGAATTTCTTGAAACTTTATAGTAATGTGTATGAGGTTAAGATGGTGCATCACATGCCGGCCTCAGTGGCTCAGTTGGATGCGCATCCGACTGGAGATCAGGAAGTAGCGGCTTGACCCCTGCCGGGTCGGCAACTTTCTTTCGTGGAGATTGATCGTGAAATATTTTCTACGGTCATTCTCTCAGCCTGCCCAGGAATTGTGTGGTTAGGTAAACTGACCGCGCAGGAAATGACCCCATTGAGTTGACTGGGCCGTAAAATCTCAACACAAACAAACATGGTATGTCACATACAATAAAGATTGCTGTCCCTTTCTTAGTTTCCGAGTTTCTTCACTTTGATTATTTTTTTTCACACTGTCCTTATGCCAGCCATAACCAGATAACCATGTGGAATGTCTTGATGAAATTTTATAGCAATGTGTATGAGGTTAAGATGGCATGTCACATGTAAAATGATTGCTCTCCCTTTCTTACTTTCTGAGTTACTTTCCTTTGATTATTTTTTTTTTATTTCTACACTATCCTTATGTGTGTTATAACAAGGTATCAATATGGAACATCTTGCTGAAACTGAATAGCAATATGTATTGGGTTAAGACAGTGTGTCATGCACAAAAAAAGATTGCTCTCCCTTTCTCAGTTTCTGAGTTACTTCCCTCTGACTAATTTAGAGTATCCTTCTTCACGCCATATCTAGGTAACCATATGGCAACATAACCAGCGAACATATGTAAAAGTCCACATATTTGACACCTTTGTCCAGCGTTATAGATGCGGTACCCTTGTAAAATGATAAATGGGCGTATATTGCCCGGCGTTGCGGTGCTCTTATTCAACTTCATCGTCCCGTCTAAATGTACAAAAAATGGTTTCAGTTCAATATCTTTTGAAAGATTTGTGTTGTATTGGAATCCTATTTTATACACAGGTATATAATCATTAAATATAGGTCAAGTTTGATTTAGGGTAAAATCCACCATAATTTATGGGAGAAATGGCCCTTTTTCAACTTCATCCTCCCATCTGTATGGTTGAAAAATGGTTTCTGTTTGATATCTTTTAAAAAGATAAGTGTTTTGGATTCATATTTATACTCCCAGCAAACTTTGTTTGTGGGGGTGGGGGGGGGGGGGGGTTATACTGTTTTCACGTCTGTCCATCCGTCCGTGTGTCCGTCCACGACGCTGGTATTTTCCTAATATCTTGAAAATGCAGTGATGGATATTCATCAATTTCTGCAGACGCATTGATATCAATGAGATATACCTACATAAGAGAAAGTAAGGGCTAGGGGCCAATTCTCTTGGAGTTATTACCCTTTGTAAAAAATGTTTTCTTAATGCAGAAAAAGGTAGAAAAAAGTTTGTGTGCACACTATCTCTTTAACCAATGGCTGGAATTTGACCAAACTAGCACAGATACATCATCAGGATGGGGGAAAGAAGTGATTAGATTTTGGTGACCTTGACCTTATTTTCAAGGTCACTACATTATAAATACTCAAAAAGGAGCCTAAAGGAGCCTTGTTAATGAAGTCAAAAGTTTGTGTGCACAATATCTCTTTAACCAATGGATGGAATTTGACCTAACTAGCACAAATACATCATAAGGAGGGGGGAAAGAAGTGATTAGATTTTGGTGACCTTGACCTCATTTTCAAGGTCACTACACTATAAATACTCAAAAAAGTGAGCCTTGTTCATGCAGTAAAAAGTTTGTGTGCACAAGGGAAAGGGGGACGCATTGGAAAGGGGGCCAACTACCGCGATCTCAAGCTGACAGAGCAGGTTATGAAAATCCTGGAGAGGATGGTGGACAGCCTCATCAGACAGTTGGTGTCAATCGACAATTCCCAGTTTGGCTTTGTCCAAGGAAGAGGCACTACAGACGCTATCTTTGTTGTCAGGCAGCTGCAAGAGAAGTATCTAACTGCCAACAAGAGACTCTACATGGCTTTCGTAGACCTGGAGAAGGCGTTCGATCGAGTACCTCGGAAGGTCATCTGGTGGGTGCTGAGAAAACTTGATGTGGAGGAGTGGATTGTGCGACTGGTGCAGGGCAGGGCTCGGGAAAACCGGAAAAATAGCCAGTCTGGACCGAAATTAAGAATTCTGGACCGATTTCAAACACCCCAAAACGCTAATAAATCGGTCCAACAGGTTTGTGCCTTGAACCCCATTTTTCCCCAACCAACCAATTTTCACGAATCAATCATGTCTAAAAAATCACAAACGTTCAAGTCTTCCCAAACTGACAACGTCCGCGCACCTTTTAAATGCGATATTATGGTAGTTAAAAGGCTCTAAACGGTCATTTGACATGTATATTGGAGAGACGGATGAATAATGGCAACCTACCGCAGCATAAATTAATTACGTCATTATCCAAACATTGTCAAAAAATCAACACTTCACTGACCTTTGTGCGGTAAACAAGCGATTAACACGAATCATCAGTAACGGTAGTCTGATAATTAAATCCGTTTGTGTGACACGTGTGAATACACCGAGACTGCAAAGCATCCAGGTGCAGTCGGCGTGTCCAAAAGATCAAAGGTCGCTTTACTGAGTGTGATAAAAGAATGCACCGCTTGAATGCATCCGTTTTCTTCCTCTTCTTTTTTGTTTTGATCAACACAGTTTGTCGGTCCCAGATTTGATAAATTAATTCCCAAACTGTGTACGTCCTGATCAGATGTCGCATACAACGGCGTCTGATCTGGGTATTATTGATTGCTTCTTTGTTTTTTTTTTTTTGTTGTTGATTGCCGTAACACCCGAGTATAATTCAAGGTAGAGTTCACGGTAAAAATAAGTAATACACCACTTGCGCTAGACAAGATTGGTCAGTGCTTAAAATTTAAGCAGTCTGGTCAAATCTTGAAACATTCAAAACTGCAAAACCGCCCGTGGCACAGGCCTTTTTTAATAGACCTAATTAGGTCCATGAAAGTCGTTTCGTTCCGTCTCTCCTGTTTCCCGCCATCTTCGCGCTTATACAAGACGGGAATCAGTTGTTTATAAAGAGTTTAGGAAAACCCTGCGGAGGTGGAAAAAACAACAAAAGCGTTTTTTTTTTTTTTTTTTTCTTTCTTTTTACATACCTGACTGTATTTATTGATGACGCCAGCTTTGATCATGCTCGTTATACCCGGACTTCCGTCATATAACGGAGTTGAGGTGTATTATTTAAAAGGAGTTGCAGGACTGCCAATTGTCATTAGTTTTCGTGACAGGTGATATATACATATTTTTTTTTTGAAATGGGCTCATTGATGACGTCATCATCATCGGCTGGACCGATTCAGATTTCAAAATTTCCAGAGCCCTGGTGCAGGGGATGTATGCAAATGCGCGGAGCCGTGTCCATGTTGGTGAGGGGTACAGTGAAGAGTTTGAAGTGAAGGTTGGTGTTCACCAAGGATCAGTACTCAGCCCACTGCTCTTCATCATTGTGCTTGAAGCCTTATCACGAGAGTTCCGCTCTGGGGTCCCCTGGGAAGACCTCTACGCTGATGACCTTGCTATCATTGCTGAATCGCTTGAGAAGTGTGTCTGGAGACTCTTGACATGGAAAGAAGCAATGGAGAAGAAAGGACTGAGAGTAAATGCAGGAAAGACAAAGATTATGATCTGCGGACCGGGACTGGACCTTATGCAGTTCAGGTGAGTTTCCATGCGCCGTCTGTCGCACTGGAGTGGGCAGCAACAGCATCTTCTGCAATGGCTGCAAGCACTGGGTGCACAAGAAATGCAGTGGGCTTAAGCTTTTGAAAAAAGACCCTGACTACAGATGTACATGGTGCCAGGGAACTGCACGCCCCTTGGATGGCAGACCACAGAAGGAAGTCCAGGTCGGCCCTGAGAAGCTTGAGGTGGTAGCTTCCTTTTGCTACTTAGGAGACATGCTCTCAGCAGCAGGTGGCTGTGAATTTTCAACCACAACATGTGTGAAAACCGCCTGGAAGAAGTTCAAGGATCTGCTACCAGTTCTCTCTTCACGCCACCTCTCTTTCAAAACACGTGGCCATGTGTACAGCTCTTGTGTGTGGAAGGCAATGCTCCATGCCAGCGAGACTTGGCCATTGACAAAGCCAAACCTCCAGCATCTGCAGTGAAACGACAGGGCAATGATCAGACAGATCTGCAATGTCAGACCGCAATACATTGTCACCACCAGGTCCAGTGAGCTACTTGTGGGGCTTGGCATTAAGGATCTGGACCTCATTCTGAAGGAGAGACGACTCCGATGGTATGGACATGTGGAACGCTGCAATGGTGCAATCAAGACAGCCTTTGACATACAGGTTGATGGAAAGCATGGGCCTGGGAGGCCCAAGATAACATGGAAACAGCTGACAGAGAGGAATTGCAGAGAGTGGAAGCTCTCAGCCATCAACCCTCATGATAGACATTCCTGGAGATCTGGTGTGAGATCTGCCATGCATGCAGCAAGCCAGCTATCTGGAAGGGGGCCCACTGGGTGGATGTTGCCCCTGTACCTGCACGTTAATCAAAAATCAGATTATGATGATATGATTATCTCTTTAACCAATGGATGGAATTTGACCAAACTAGCACAGATACATCATCAGTATGGGGGAAAGAAGTGATTAGATTTTGGTGACCTTGACTTTATTTTCAAGGCCACTACATTATAAATATTCAAAAAGGAGCCTAAAGGAGCCTTGTTAATGAAGTAAAAAGTTTGTGTGCACAATATCTCTTTATCCAATGGCTGGAATTTGACCAAACTAGCACAGATACATTATAAGGATGGGGCAAAGAAGTGATTAGATTTTGGTGACCTTGATGTTATTTTCAAGATTACTACACTATAAATACTAAAAAAAGTGGGCCTTGTTAATGCAGCAAAAAGTTTGCGTGCACACTATCTCTTTAACCAATGCCTGGAATTTGACCAAACTAGCACAGATACATCATCAGGATAGGGGAACGAAGTGATTAGATTTTGGTGAACTTGACCTTATTTTCAAGGTCACTACATTATAAATACTCAAAAAGGAGCCTAAAAGATCCTTGTTAATGAAGTAAAAAGTTTGTTTCCCCAATATCTCTTTAACCAATGGCTGGAATTTGACCGAACTAGCACAAATACATCATAAGGATGGGGCAAAGAAGTGTCAGATTTTGGTGACCTTGACCTCATTTTCAAGGTCACTACACTATAAATACTCAAAAAAGTGAGCCTTGTTAATGCAGGAAAAAGTTTGTGTGCACATTATCTCTTTAACCAATGGATGGAATTTGACCAAACTAGCACAGATACATCATCAGTATGGGCGAAAGAAGTGATTAGATTTTGGTGACCTTGACCTTATTTTCAAGGCCACTACATTATAAATACTCAAAAAGGAGCCTAAAGGAGCCTTGTTAATGAAGTCATAAGTTTGTGTGCACAATATCTCTTTATCCAATGGCTGGAATTTGACCAAAGTAGCACAGACACATTATAAGGATGGGGCAAAGAAGTGATTAGATTTTGGTGACCTTGACCTTATTTTCAAGGCCACTACATTATAAATACTCAAAAAGGAGCCTAAAGGAGCCTTGTTAATGAAGTCAAAAGTTTGTGTGCACAATATCTCTTTATCCAATGGCTGGAATTTGACAAAAGTAGCACAGACACATTATAAGGATGGGGCAAAGAAGTGATTAGATTTTGGTGACCTTGATATTATGTTCAAGGTCACTACACTATAAATACTCAAAAAAGCGGGCCTTGTTAATGCAGTAAAAAATTTGTGTGCACATTATCTCTTTAACCAATGGATGGAATTTGACCAAACTAGAACAGATACATCATCAGGATAGGGGAAAGAAGTGATTAAATTTTGGTGACCTTGACCTTATTTTCAAGGTCACTACAGTGTAAATACTCAAAAAGGAGCCTTTTTAATGAAGTAAAAATTTTGTGTGCACAATATCTCTTTAAGCAATAGCTGGAAATAGACCGAACTAGCACAGATACATCATAAGAATGGGGCAAAGAAGTGATTAGATTTTTTTTTTATTAGATTTTGTTGACCTTGACTTTATTTTCAAGGTCACGCTGGCACTTCGAAACTTAAATTTTGTTAGAAATTTTGTTTTATGCTTTATGCAGGGGGTATCGAATAAGCGCTGCATATTGACAATTTTCATTTATACACAGGTATATTATTATACAATATAGGTCAAGTTTGATTCAGGGTAAAATCCGACAGAAGTTATGGCCCTTTTTCAACTTCATTTTTTGCAAAATGCTTGTTTCTATGTGAGGATGACCCCCAAAGGGGGGCATCTGTGTCGTTTAGACACATTTCTAGTTTTTCACAAGAATTACCTTGAGAAGGTGATCATAACTATAGAAAAGAGATGTATCCAGATAAATCTTTTTCTTATTTCTCCATTTACACATGCCATATTCGATCTAATTACCGCACATACCTCTATAAGCGCACAGTCAAGAAATTCCGTAATGTTCAGATTACAGCCAAAGTACTTTTTATGCCCCGCCACCAAAAAAGTGGCGGGGTATTATGTTATACCCTCTGAAATTTTGAGTGTCCATCCGTCCGTCCGTCAGAGCCCCCACCATTTTTCTGCCCGCAAGTCCTCCTACAGTTTTAGGCCAATCGTTTTCAAACTTTACAGGTGCTTTTAGGATGGTCTGAAGATACACATATTGTATTTTCAGAATCCTGAAATTATATTTTAATCACATTTTTTGCATTTTTAACTTAGACTTTTTTCGAGCCCTAATACTACAGAAATGTATAGGGAGTATGTACCTTCTGCCCGCAACTCCTCCTACAGTTTTAGGCCAATCTTTTCAAACTTTACAGGTGCTTTTAGGATGGTCTGAAAATATGCATATTATTTTTTCAGAATCCTGAAATTATTTTTTATGACATTTTTTGCATTTTTAACTTAGACTTTTTTCGAGCCCATATACTACAGAAATGTATAGGGAGTATGTACCTTCTGCCCGCAACTCCTCCTACAGTTTTAGGCCAATCCTTTTCAAACTTTACAGGCGCTTTTAGGATGGTCTGAAGTTATGCATATTGTTTTTTCACAATCCTGAAATTATTTTTTATTACATTTTTTGCATTTTTAACTTTGACTTTTTTCGAGCCCTAATACTACAGAAATGTATAGGGAGTATGTACCTTGTATGCGCAACTCCTCCTACATTTTCAGGCCGATCCTTTTGAAACTTTACACATGCTTTTAGGATGGTCTGAAGATATGCATATTGTTTTTTTCAGAATCCTGAAATTATTTTTTATCACTTTTTATTGCATTTTTAACTTAGACCTTTTGGTGTTTTTTTTTGTTTGTTTTTTTTGTGAGTTATGAAATAACTGTTTCTCTACATGTTTAACTTAGATTGTTTTCAGCCCTTATACTACAGAAGTGCATAGGGAATATGTCCCTGTGGCGGGGCATGGTGCCTGGCTTGCAGTTTTATTCTTTACTTCTTATGCCTTTATAAAGAAAATCAGAAAAAATCATAATCATCATCAAGTAAGTCCTTTTCTGATCTTTTTTATAGTGTATCTTTAGTAGGTAGATACATATTTTACCACAACTGAGTGTTCCCAGTAATTTTGAAAAACCTAAGTGCACAGTGCGGTTAGTAGGTAAAAATACGGTATGTTCTGGATACTTATTAGAGGTGCATCAGTGAGTAAGTAAGTAAATAAGTGAGGTGCTTTTAATGAGTACATGCCCTCAGAAAATATGGTGGGGTATGAAACCCACAGACCGGAACCCCGTGACCGAGACTGAGACCTAAATTTCCATCCTGGATAATAAGACTAATATGTTTTTAACTTTGTTCATTTTGAGTTTATACTATGAGGTATTAAATAGATGTTATCTAAGAGGAAGGAAATTATCGGACTTGTAGTTATTTTTTAAACTCAGATTTATCATTTCAGGGGGTACGAAACCCACAGTCCAACATTCTCCGTTTTTTTTTTTTTAAGTTTTCGATAGTCTTCGATAAACAATCAATTTCTTTGCTACACAAGCCTTTCAAATACAGAAATAAATTAAATATGGCTAACTGAAGCTATAACAGAAACATTAGAATGATGAATTTTACAATTTTCATATATTCATTATGTTTCTAAAAATAGAACAGATAGAAAATTGGATAATAATGACAATATCCATAAATTATAGGAATGTACTGACAAGTAAATACTCAAAGCCAGTGCAATTATACATGCTCAATCCAAACATTGTATGTAACACAATTAGCATATTTTCCATTTATATGCACTGGCTGTAGGAGTCCCAGTATTTACTTGTCGGTATGAGGGTGTCAATAAGTAACCAGCCTATCCAATTTCCAATTGACCAAGACACCCAAGATTGTCATGCCTTGTTTCAATACATGTTTTAGGCCTGAGAGCAAAATTGCACCCTTATTGTGTCATTCACTCATAAGATATTGAATGTCAAACATGGCTAGCCACGCAAAATTTGAGTACATTCGGTACTTGTATTTGAAAGGGAAAACAGGTCAGGAAATACATTGTGAGTTGACTAATGTTTATGGGTCTTCTGCACCATCGTATACACAAGGTAAATTCTGGGTTTGGGAATTCAAACGCGGTAGAACATCTTTAGAAGACGAAACCAGGTCTGGACGCCCATCAGATGCCACCGATGAAGAACTGTGTAACAAAGTACGAGATCTGGTGTATTCTGATAGGCGAATTAAGGTGGAAGAATTAGCGAATGCATTACACATTTCACATAGTAGAGTTTCAACAACTTTACATGATTGCTTGGGTATGAGTAAGCTAACAGCCCTTTGGGTCCCAGAATCCCTTAGTGACGAGCAAATGGCAACCAGAGCATCAGTATGCAGTGCATTGTTGAAGCGGTTTAGGTCAAAGGAACATGATTTCCTTTCAGGTCTGGTGACTGTAGCTGAGACCTGGGTCCATTATTATGAGCCAGAGAATAAAGCTCAAAGTCGCCAGAGGGCAGGACCAGGGTCTCCGAGGCCAAAGAGGTTCAAAACGCAACCCTCTGCTGGCAAGGTGATGGCAACTGTATTTTGGGACGCACAAGGCGTTATTATGTTGGACTTTCTAGCAAAGAAAAGTACAATAACAAGTGCGTATTATGCAAATTTGCTCAACCAACTGAGAACTGCGATCGGTGAAAAACGCCGAGGTAAACTCTCCAAAGAGATTCTGCTCCAACAGGACAATGCGAGAGTCCACACATGCAAAATTGCAATGGATGCTGTTAAGCGGAATGGGTACGAACTAATACCTCACCCTGCCTATTCTCGGGATTTAGCTCCTAGTGACTATTTCCTATTCCCAAACTTGAAAAAGGATATCCGTGGACATCATTTCCGGTCCAAGGAAGAAGTCATGGCGGCAGTTGAGGAGTGGGTCAGAGACAAGGACTCCTTGCTTCTTCAGTTCTGGGCTGATGGCACTGGAACACCGTTGGTCCAAGTGCATCATTCTAAAGGGCAATTACATCAAAAAAGAAGAGATCGATCTCACCCAGAAATAAGTTGGGCTGGTTTTTTATTGACTCGCCCTCATACATTTTTGTAGATTATGGATATGTTGTTATTATCCAATATTCTACCTGTTCTATTTTTAGAAACTTGATAAACATATGAAAATTGTAAAATTCAACACTTTTATGTTTCTGTTATAGCTTCAGTTTGCCATATATAATTTATTTCTGTATTTGAATGGCCTGTGTAGCAAAGAAATTAAAATCTATACCTCAGAAGCCATAAGGGAGATGAAACTAAAACTTTCAAGAAATGTTCATAACAGTAGCTTCTACAAAGATTGTGTTTTTTTGTTGCCATTGTTTATATGCTTTTGTTGCTGTGTCAGCTGTAAGCTTCCATAGAATTCTAATGGGAAAAATATATGTAGGTCTTGTTAGTTCACCTGAGTCTGCTCAGGACTGATTTTTTTAATCACTCCGTCCATCATCTTTAATTCTGTTAGTTACAGCTTGATCAATTTTCGACAGATTTCACATGGGGCCTTCTGTCCAAGTTGTATTATTAATTTGTTCAAATGTTCTAAACATTTGAACTATACTGAACCAAAAAAGAAACTTTCGCAAAGTAGGTCTTAAACTTATAAGGTTAAATACAACACGTAGAAAAATGTGTATATGTAGTAGTTTACACTGACATCCTACTTTGGGAAATCGATCAGATAATCACCTCATGTCGAACGATATTGTCTGTTTTGACAAAACCTCCATTTTCACATGCACGCATGGGGTGGACATATCTGGTTTACATGTGTTAACTTTTTTCACTGCAAATTATTGCACTTGACGATTACAGTCATAAAAATACCTAAACACTTTTATATCAATACAATTTTGGCAAAATTTCGATGCCTCTAATTGCGAAACATTTTAGAGAGAGAGCCGTTGGGATGCTGGAGGCAGGAGCTTCAATGGAAGATGTTGCTGCGCAAGTTGGATCATCTGTGCAGGCAGTTAGAAGTCTGACACGGCAGTTTGTGCAGACCGGAAGCACGGAAGATCTTCCACATAGCGGTAGACCACGTGTGACCACGCCGGCGCAAGACCGCTATATTTTGAACCAGCATTTACGAAATCATTTTTTAACTGCGACAGCTACAGCATCTGTCACCCCAGGTACTCATAACCCCAGGATTTCTGCTCAAACCGTACGAAATCGTTTGGCTGAAAACAATTTACGTGCATGTTGTCCCTACGTTGGAACAGTATTAACGGATCGTCATCGCCGTGACAGGCTTCAATGGACTGATAGACACATCAACTGGACAAGGCAAGACTGGCGGACGATTCTTTTTTCAGATGAATCCAGGTTTGCATTGTCCACTAGTGATGGTCGGATCAGGGTCTACCGACGTAGGAATGAACGTTATGCTGACTGTTGCGTTCTTCAGCGGGATCGTTTTGGCGGTGGGGGTTCCGTGATGGTCTGGGCCAGAATAAGTTATGGGTATTGTACCCAATTAGTGGTCATTGATGGCAATTTGAATGCTTAAAAGTATAGAGACCGTGTCCTTGCCCCACATGCTGTTCCTCTCTTACAAAATCACGGCGTTATTTCTGTGTTTCAGCAAGACAATGCCGGAGCTCACGTCGCCCGTGACAATATCCAGTTCTTGCAAAACAACAATATTGATTTCATAGACGACTGGCCCTAAAAAAGCCCGGATCTAAATCCCATCGAGCACCTTTGGAATAATCTTGACACACGTGTACGGCAACGTCAAAATCTGCCTGGTAACGTCAATGAGCTCCGATACGCTTTGCTATAAGAGTGGAATAATATACCCCAGGCTCAAATTAATAATCTCATCCACTCAATGCGTCATCGCTGCCAAGCTGTTAGCAATGCTCGCGGTGGGCATACTTGTTAGTAAAGCCAAAAAAAAATTGAATCGGCACCTACCTCAAATGAAATTGAAAAATCCAATGAAATTGATAATTTTCAGACTGTAAATGAACTTTGATGAATTGATTTTAAATTATTGTGCAATAACAAATACAAATAAAAACTGTTAATATACACATATGTGGAAACAGTCCCATTGAAATCTCGTGAAAGTTTCTTTTTTGGTTCAGTATAGATGATGATGTGTGCCAGGGCTCTGGAAATTTTGAAATCTGAATCGGTCCAGCCGATGACGATGACGTCATCAATGAGCCCATTTCCAAAAAAAAAATATGTATATATCACCTGTCACGAAAACTAATGACAATTGGCAGTCCTACAACTCCTTTTAAATAATACACCTCAGCTCCGTTATATGACAGAAGTCCGGGTACAACGAGCATGATCAAAGCTGGTGTCATCAATAAATACAGTCAGGTATGTAAAATGAAAGGAAAAAAAAAAAAAGAAAAAACGTTTTGATGTTACTTCCACCTCCGCAGGGTTTTCCTAAACTATTTATAAACAACTGATTCCCGTCTTGTATAAGCGCGAAGACGGCGGGAAACAGGAGAGACGGAACGAAACGACTTTCATGGACCTAATTAGGTCTAATAAAAAAAGCCTGCGCCACGGGCGGTTTTGCAGTTTTCAGTGTTTCAAGATTTAATCAGACTGCTTAAATTGTAAGCACTGACCAATCTTGCCCAGCGCAAGTGGTGCATTACTTATTTTTACTGTGAAATCTACCTTGAATTATACTCGCGTGTTACGGCAATCAACAAAAAAAAAAAAAAAAAGAAGCAATCAATTATACCCAGATCAGACGCCGTTGTATGCGACATCTGATCAGGACGTACACGGTTTGGGAATTCATTTATCGAATCTGGGACCGACAAACCGTGTTGATCAAAACAAAAAAGAAGAGGAAGAAAACGGGTGCGTTCAAGCGGTGCATTCTTTTATCACTCTCAGTAAAGCGACCTTTGATCTTTTGGACACGCCGACTGCACCTGGATGTTTTGCAGTCTCAGTGTATTCACACGTGTCACACAAACGGATTAATTATCAGACTACCGTTACTGATGATTCGTGTTAATCGCTTGTTTACCGCACAAAGGTCAGTGAGGTGTTGATTTTTTGACAATGTTTGGATAATGACGTAATTAATTTGTGCTGCGGGTAGGTTGCCGTTATTCAGCTGTCTCTCCAATATACATGTCAAATGACCGATTAGAGCCTTTTAACTACCATAATATCGCATTTAAAAGGTGCCCGGACGTTGTCAGTTTGGAAAGACTTGACCGTTTGTGATTTTTTAGACATCATTGATTTGTGAAAATTGGTTGGTTTGGGAAATGTTGGACCGATTTATAAGCGTTTTGGGGTGTTTGAAATCGGTCCAGAATTCTTAATTTCGGTCCAGACCGGCTATTTTTCCGGTTTTCCCGAGCCCTGATGTGTGCATATATGACAAAAACTCTTAAAAATCTTCTTCTTTAGAACCAAGAAAGCTTTGAGGTTGAATCTTGGTATGTAGCATT
Source organism: Anodontia alba (assembly GCA_964016985.1). NCBI lineage: Eukaryota > Metazoa > Mollusca > Bivalvia > Lucinida > Lucinidae > Anodontia > Anodontia alba. Next base: position 59,214,905 of record OZ024822.1, on the reverse strand, counting down.
TGAGACTCAATGTCTACCAAGTTTGTTCAAATGATGAAACTTAGGATGGCCTTTGACCTTTTAACAACATTTTCAAATTTGCAAGCCTATACTCTTGTAGAGAAGAATGTTTAAAATTGTTTTCTCAAATTGAAGTAAAGACTAATGGCTGAAATTCATAAAAATGTTTGATTAAAGTAGTAAAACTTTTAGTTACAATCAAAATTTTGTCCAACGGGAGTTATTTACCCATGCTTCTAGGCTATATACATGTATTCAGTCCTGTAATCTTTAAACATCTCTGAAACCACTTGACCAGCTTTTACCAGATTTCTTCTGTGGAAGGGATATTTAAAATCTGTTTAAACAGTTTCACACCATTGAACAAGATGGCTGCCATACTCATTTATGGTTAAAAAAAAAAAAAAAAAAAAAAAAAAAAACACTCAAAAATCTCTTCCTCCAGAACCAAGAAAGCTTTGAGACTGAATCTTGGTACATAGCATTTGGGAATGTCTACAAAGTATGTTCGGATGATAATCCTAGGTTGACCTGTAACCTTTTATAGCAAGGTAAAGTTCGCGTCCCCATTCAAAATGTTGAAAAATCATTTTCAAAAAATGTACTAAAGACTAATTGCTGAAACTTACCATGTATGATTAAAACAATAAGAAGTTTTTATTTACAATCAAAATTTTATCCTCTGGGGGTTATCTACCTTTGCCCCTGGGCTATATACATATATAAAATTGTGTAATCTTTAAATGTCTTCTTCTCTGAAACCCCTTGAACAATTTTCACCAGATCTCACATGGGGCCTTCTGTTGAAGGGGTATTGTCAATTCAGTCAATGGTCCTGCACTATTGAACAAGATTGCAGCCATGTGCATATATTTTAAAAAAAAAAAAAAGAAGAAAGAAAGAAAAACACATAAAATCTTCTCCTCCAGAACCAAGAAAGTTTTCAGGCTAAATATTGTTATAATGGGGGATACAAGGTCTGCCAAGTTTCTCCAAATGATGATCATAGGATGACCTTTGACTTTTTTTACAATACAGTTAAATTTCTGTCCTAGTTGCTGTGGCAATACTGGAAGAATGTTGCAGGGCATCTGCAGATATGCTATGGCTGTTTTACTCAGGTGAGCGAAAACAAATCATTTCTGAAGCCATAAGGACGTAGATGCTGATACTTTACAAAAGTGTTTACAATATGAGCCTGTACATTGCTAGTGTGCTTTCATCACTGTGCCAACTTAGTTTCCATATGCTTATAATTGGAAAAGTGAAAGTAGGCCATTTCTGAAGATATTTTGACAAAAGTTTTACAGAAGTGTTCCTTGAGTAGTCCTCTACCAAACATATGAATTATTTTGAGGTAGTCAAATTTAATTTGTTGTGATGGCAATCAAACATTTTGAAAAAATATTTGAAAAACATATTCAAAAAATTAACTCCTAAGAATTTATAATGTTGAAAAATTAAAACTTTGCAGAATAGTTCAAAACATAAGCTGTTCATTCAAGTGAGCATTGTGGTCCATGGGCCTGGGGTTTCATATTTTGTCAGGAAATATGTCTTCTTTTATTCGTTTATCTGTGTTTAAATACATATATGGGGCAATGTACCTGCCTTTTCCGCATTTTCTTGGCTTTAACTTCAATACAGCTTCTTCAACAAAACTTTTTTGGAACAGGCACATGTGCAACAGTTCTATGCTCGCGATTTTCACGCGATTAAAAAAGGCACGAATCTGATGAGAAGGCACGAATCCATGAGAAATGGGCATATAGTAGATTCATATGAATAGGAACAGTGTAAAAAAAAAACATAACATGAGAAAAAGGGCCTTATCACATGGGGCAGAAGGCCCAGACTGATCAGCTCACACCTGTGTAAAATGTATATTTCTTAGCAATAGCTCTAAATAAGCCAAATTAATCATAACCACTCTGGGCTAATTCAGCAGACAACAAATTGATGATATTTTCTTATTTTTCCCAGAAAACAGGTTTTGACATTTCATGCATATTGTTCCAGTGGAGACAATTTGCCTGAAATGGCAAAGTCTGTTTTCTGGGAAAAATAAGAAGTGATTTAAAATATCATCTGCTAAAATTTTTACCCAGAGTGCTAAGTGTTAAACAAAAATGAACCTCAGCATGAGAAAACATATTTTCTGACATGTGCCCAAAGAAGACATCAATCAGCCTGTGCATCCAGGCAGTCCAATCAGTCTTCATTGTCCGTATGAAGAAATTTTGCATCTTTGGCAATCAAAAATGCATCCAGTGAAGATTCTGATCAGCCTATGCAAATGTCCATGCTATCAGAACTTCACTGGTTGCACATGTTTGAAGCTAATTTTCTGATGTTTCAGCCCAGATATTGATATTTTTTCTTCACTAAATCCTGTATATTTTGGGTACTCTTTCAAAGTGCCTTTGTGAGATACTTCTAATGAGTATTCATAACATAAGTTCTTTTTTTGTGTGGAAAAATAAGAAAATTATTTATTTTCATACCCTGTTATCTAGACCTTTGTAAGCAATGGCATTTTCACCACATACATAGCTCTTGATAATCTGCTTTTGTCAGTCCAAAAGTATTGATATTTTTCTTATTTCTCCTCAAAAACATATGCTGTGGGTACTCACTAGAAGCACCTCTGTGAGCGGCTTCTAATGAGTACCCACAACATACGTTTTTGTGGAAAAATAAGAAAAATATTAACCTGATACCTACTCTTATCTAGACCTATGAACTATAATATGGAAAAAAAAAAAAGAAGATTTTGGTTATCAAGCACATAAATGCATAGAACACTGGGTAAAATTTTCAGCAGACAACATATATAGAGGATATTCAAATGTTTGGAGTGAATATGACTTTTATTTCATCGAGTGAAGTGAAAAAATGTATATTTCATGAGTGCCGAAGATTATCAAGCACATAAATGCATAGAACACTGGGTAAAATTTTCAGCAGACAACATATATAGAGGATATTAAAATGTTTGGAGTGAATATGACTTTTATTTCATCGAGTGAAGTGAAAAAATGTATATTTCATGAGTGCCGAAGGCACGAATGAAATATACATTTTTTCACTTCACGAGATGAAACAAAAGTCATATTCACGACAAACATTTGAATTTTCTTTTTATTATATACATCACTTTCGATAGAAGAGATGCAAATCTTGCATTTGCAAGGGGAAGTCTGACATGCAGTTTTGTCCCTTGGCGGTGACATATAAGAACCGCATAACATTAGTTAGAATGTAAGGAACATGTTGGTATCAAAATTATTTTGATTTGCCGAAACGGTTTGTTTTTTTGTTTTCTCCAGCGTTTTACATGTTAAGCACTGAGCGTCGACGCTATGACGTTCATTTTTTGTTTGGTGACATTAGTTATGACGTCAGAAACGCGCATTGGCCTGTAAACAATAAAATAAAAAGAAAATTTACTCTTTTTCAGTGAATACCATAAAAATTTTCATCTCGTTTAATGAAAACATTCAAATTTTCACTCGTGCGCAATGACCATTAATGTAAATAAGAAAAAAAGTAGTTCCAGATCTTATATTTTTCACTGCTCAGAGGAGTGAAAATATAAGTTTTATATTTTCACTAGTGAAAATGTAACTTTTTCGAAATATGCATTTTATTTCATTAATAATTCTCTATATTTCATTACTTTGTATATAATAATGAAATATTATGTACCCCAACTTTAGGGAAGGGGACATAATAAAGAACAGATTAGATTTTGGTGACCTTGACCTAATTTTTATTGTCACAGCAGTAGAAAAACTGGAAAATCTGTGGTGGGGGACATCTTTTTTCTCTGAAAACACTGTTACTAATTTTTCTTATTTTCCCCAGAAAACAGGAATTGACATTTTGTGCAAATCGTCTCCTCTAATTTGTCATCTGCTGAATAAGCCAAGAGAATGGGTAAGGTTAGGATTGATTTATAGAGTAAAAAGGTTGCCAGAACTAATATACACATTAAAAAGCTGGGCCCAGTTGTTCAAAGGGTCGTTAACTTAACAAGCTCGTTAAGGGTCATCTCGTTAACTGTATTAGCAGATTCAATAATCAATATTCTGATATTTTTTGCTGAGAAAATGTGAGTAGCTTTTGCATTGCAAAAGCTACTCACATTTTTTCAGCAAAAAATTTCAGCATATTTGTGGTTTCACTCGATGTAAATTTTAACAAATCCTTAGCTAACGATGTTGTTAGCTTTGAACAACTGGGCCCTGGTTTAAAAGCTGAAAGATATGAAAATCAGCTTAATAATGTAGAACCCTATGTACACGTGTTTTCATTATATATCATGGGTAACATTGGGGTACACATTACGAAAACACGCCTATTCAAATATACTGACAATTTTACTGCCAAAAAACGAAAGTTTTCAGATCAAAAATTCTGATATTTTTCATATTTCTGCTCAAAACATAGATTGTGGGTACTCGTTAGAACTGCCTCGATCAGGCAGTTCTAACGGGTATCCACAATCTATGTTTTTAGCAGAAATAAAAAAAGTAATGTATACCCCTGTAAACCCCAGTTTTACTATATAAAAGTCGGGTTTAAGGGGGGTCAAAATTATATAGGTATGTTTTCATGATGCATAACATAGACTTTCTAACGTAATGCTACACGTTCATGTCATCTAATCAAGGTCTTTACACAGTCATTGGATATTGTAATATATATTGACATACACAGAGTTATGGCACTAGATACAAAATACATGTCCTGGCCCTGTCTGTTGATGCTTAGCATGCTGGGTTAAATTTTCAGCAGACAACATATTAAAGATGTTTTCTTATTTTTCTATTGGAGACAATTTGCATGAAATATCAAATCCTATTTTCTGGGAAAAATATAATCAGTTTCTCATCTGCTGAATTAGCCCAGAGATAGGTAATGGTTAAAGGAGCTTCACCGACTTTGGTGGGGTTACCTAAACTTTTGATGGTATCCAGTACTTGATATCTTGAGATAAGAGTGGGTATCAGATAAATATTTTTTCTATTTTCTCCACTTAAACATATTTGTGGGTACGCATTATCCACAACATATGAATCTGTGGAGAAATAAGAAAAATATTTATCTGATACCCCATCTTATCTCGAGCTATGAAGTACTGGATACCATTAAAAGTTTAGGTAATAGAGGTATGCAGGGAAATGTCTTAATTCTTCATGAAAACATTGTGGGTACTGAATCTTTTGAGGCACTTTAGCAAGATGCTTTTAATGTGTATCCACAACATATGTCTTCTTGAAGAAATAAGAAAAATATCAGTATTTTATACCCAACAACATGATAGTGGCATGGCATCATTGTTTCATGCTGGGTGTTTGTGTGTGTGTCTGTCCATCTGTATTTTTATTTGCCGATGATAACTTGTGTAAATGTCAATAGATTTTAACCAAACTTGATATGTGCATTGATATTGTGGAGGTCTGGTTTGGGATGACTAATGGGCATATTTTGTCAATTTTTGACAGAGTTATCTACCCACCACATGTCCATATTTTCATTTCCACTTGATAACTTCATTAAATGTCAATCAATTTTCACCAAACTTGGTATGTGCATTGATATTGTGGAGGTCTGGTTTCAGATTGCTAATGGGCAATTTTTGTCAATTTATGACAGAGTAATCTACCAACTACACATCTGTATTTTTATTTTCAGACAATAACTTCAGTAAATCTCAATTTCACCAAACTTGATATGGGCATTAATGTTGTGGAGATCCTGCTTGGGATTGCTAATGAGCAAGTTTCATCAATTTATGACAGTTATCTGCCCTCTTCACAATAGTCATCACGAAAACACACCTATATAATTTTGACCCCATTAAACCCCACTTTTATATAGTAAAACTGGGGTTTACAGGGGTATGCATTATTTTTCTTTTTTTTGCTTAAAACATAGATTGTGGGTACTCGTTAGAACCGCCTCGCCAAGGCGGTTCTAACGAGAACCCACAATCTGTGTTTTGAGCAGAAATAAAAAAAAATATCAGTGTTTTTGCATCTGAAAAGTTTTAGTTTTTGGAAGTGAAATTTTATACATATTTGAATAGGCGTGTTTTCGTAATGGGCAGGGTATTATCATTTCACATTTTTTTTGCTGTTTTTTTTTGTTTTTTTTTTTGTCTGAAGAAGCATCTTTTCTAGGCCTCTCAGTCCCCGCTTATCTAGAGCTATAGATGGCATGCATAAAGTTACTTAACCACACATTTACTGGGCAGGCTTAGTCCTCTAAGGGGTTAACCAGTATTGTGCACATTCTTTCACCAGAAACTGACAACTGCCCTTCTTGAATCAGCGGAAGGGAGAGAATGACCGTAGAAAATATTTCATGATCAATCTCCACGAAAGAATGTTGCCGACCTCGGCAGGGGTTGAACCCGCGACCTCCTGGTCTCCAGTCGGACCAGATCCGATCATTGATCTTAGAGTTACGTCCCCTTGATTGCTGAAGAAGCCTCTGTTTGACTTTGTCATCAGCATAACTCATTTAGTTTTTCTCAGATCTTCCTGAAACTTGCAGATAAGGTTGACAAGGATGAAATCTGAGGTGAGGTTGAAAACTGGCCAGATCGGATCATTAATCTTAGAGTTACTTTCCCTTCATTAATGAAAAAGCCTCTGATTGACTTTGCAGGGATATTTTTGGAAGAGGTCCTGTGCTAAAAGGCCCATAATTTTTTCCAAAAGGCCCCTGCTTCTTGAAACTATGGGCCTTTTTATAATGTAAAGGTATAGGGAAGTGTTGCTGTGTACCTAATTTTTACAAGAATTTCCTTTGAAAGGCCCATGATGTCTATCGGCCAGAAATATCCCTGACTTTGTCGTTCAGTTTTGATCAAATCTTCCAGAAACCTGCAGATATTAAGGTAGACATAGATGGAATCTTGGATGAGTTTGAAAACTGGCCAGATTGGATCATGAATCTTAGAGTTATGTCCTTTTGATTGCTGAGAAAGCCTCAGTTTGACTTTGTCATCAGCATAACTTTTTCAGTTTTGATTTAATCATCCTGAAACTTGCAGATAAGGGGGACATGGATAAAATCTCGGATGAATTTGAAAACTGGCCAGATTGAATCATTAATCTTAGAGTTATGTCCTTTTGATTGCTGAAAACACCTGTTTGACTTTGTCATTAGCATAACTCATTCAATTTGATCAGATCATCCTGAACTTGTAGATAAGGTGGACATGGATGTAATCTCAGACAAATTAAAAACCTGGGCAGATCGGATCATTTGTCGTAGAGTTATGCCCCTTGGATTGTTGAAAAAACCTTTATTTTACTTTATCATCAGCATAACTAATTCAGTTTTGATAGGATCATTCTGAAACTTGCAGCTAAGGTGGAAACGCCTATTTTCATCAGCACAACTCCTTCAGTTTTGACCACATCTTCCTGAACCTTAGATGGGGTTGAAACTTGGTGAACAGTTAGACCATGAGGTGATACAGTGCATATTGCTTTGAGGTTAAAATACACCAAATTTTGATATAGCTATGGATATGTTAAGAGTTGTGTCCTCCAGATTAATAAATGTTGTAGACATCAAGTGACCTTGACCTACTTCTTAGCACAGATGAGCGTTAAGGACCATTATGGTTCTCTTGTTTCACACTGTGAACACAGTCATGTTTTGCTTCTTACTGTACTAATAGTACAGTATTTCCCATAAGTATTCGGACAGACAGGCCTGAGCAAACAGTGTAGACCCAGATGAGATGCTGCAGAATGTGGCATCCCATCAGGGTCTACTCTGTTTGCCACTCATCCAGTAATTTTTAGACACAACAGCAGGTAGTAAATTGTACTAGAACAAATGTGGTAAGGATTTAAGGATACTATATACTTAGGATATATATGGTATATATAGAGCAGATGTCTGGTTTCACTACAGTAATTTTCATGATATATATTGTTGTTGTTTTTTTGTTTTGTTTTTTTCAGGAAAGTCTTGTGCCCGACCAGCAGATGTTGCCCATAGCAAACTACTGAGCACAAAACCTTTATTCCACTATTTAGACTCTGTAGTTTTAGATTGTGAGGAGGGATACTACATCTCTGAAGCATCAGATCAAACAGTTACCCGACAGAACATAACCTGTGTTGATTCTGGCTGGGATATAGAAAATGTTTCTTGTACAGGTAGGAATGTACTGTGTTTGGTATTACACCTCCTTATCTTTCTTGCCCTAAAATTTGAAAAAGCTCATTTTACTACCATTTGATATGTTTAAACTTGCTGGATGAGTGATAAAACAATGTAGACCCTGATCAGACATGATATTTTGCAGCATCTGATCTGGGTCTACATTGTTTGTTCAGGCCTGTCTGTCCTTATACCATAATTTGGTACAAACCTTAACCCGTAAAATGCTTATCATAACTGCAGCAGATGACATTTTGATTTTATTTTTCATACAAAATAAGGCTTGACATTTCATGTGAATATAGCAGATGATTCTCATGAAATGCCAAGTCTTTTTTTCTGTCAAAACAATAAATTTTTTTAGAATGTCATTTTCTATAGCTTTGCTTTAAGCACTTAAAGGGGTAAATGGAACTTACCAATTTGTTGTTTTATAATCTTAGTGAAATTCCTGCCTCCTAGGTCACTGTGAAAGCAAAACAACATTATCTGTGTACATAGAAAGCCTTTCTCAAACATAGCATAATCATAGCCCCAGATAAGTTGAGTGGGGTATCAGATACTATTCTTATTTCTCCACAAAAGCACATACTGTGGGTACTCATTAGAAGTGCTCACAACATAAATTTCCATAAACATTACAAAAACACACCTATTCAAACATGTAGAAAATTTCACCTCCAAAAACTGAAAATTTTCAGATAAAAAAACTGATATTTTTCATATTTCTGCTCTAAACATAGATTGTGGGTACTTGTTAGAACTGCCTCAATGAGGCTGCTCTAACGAGTACCCACACACTATGTTTTTATGTAAAAAAAAAAAAAAAAAGAAAAATGATGTATACCCCTGTAAACCCCAGTTTTACTTTATAAAAGTGGGGTTTAAGGGGGTCAAAATTATATCGGCGTGTTTTCATCACGAAAACACGCCTATATAATTTTGACCCCCTTAAACCCCACTTTTATATAGTAAAACTGGGGTTTACAGGGGTATGCATTAATTTTCTTATTTCTGCTCATAAACATAGATTGTGGGTACTCATTAGAACCACCCCGTCGAGGCGGTTCTAACGAGTACCCACAATCTATGTTTTTGAGCAGAAACATGAAAAATATCAGAATTTTTTATCTGAAAATTTTCGTTTTTTGGTGGTAAAATTCTCATTATATTTGAATAGGCATGTTTTCGTAATGTCATGATGGAAATAAGAAAATAATCTATTTTTTATTTGAAAAAGTACTTCATCTGGAGCTGTATTATATATTTCCATATTATGTCTTTCAAATAAAGGAAGTCTGCAAGACTTAAACATCTTAACCCTGCAGAATAAATTAAGATGCCATACCCACTTGCTATTTTCAGCCAATCAGATTACTTGATCCAAGTTGTTGATACAAATTCACATTATGGCAAACAGTGCATATCCAGATCAGTTAGCTTCAGAAGCCAACTGATCTGGATCTGCACTGTTTTCAAAAGCAGGGTATATCCTGGTTCAGCAGGACAAGGGTCAAATTCATCATAGTGCTTCCAAATCTGTATGTCTGTAAGACAGGATTTCCTACGGATGAGACTTGAGCAACAAAAAAGTATTGATAATTTAGTGTTTAACTCAGTATAGCTCCAGATAGGAGGGGTACCTGGAAAATAATTTTCTTATTTCTCCACAAAAACATATGGTGTGGGTACTCATTAGAAGTGCCTTGACAAGGCCCTTGTAATGAGTACCACAACGTTTGTTTTCGTGGAGACAGAAGAAAAATATTAAGAATTTTTCGTTGAAAAAAGAGTCTTATCTGGACCTATGTAAACTGATTCTATAGCAAACTAGATGTAACCAGCAAACCTTAAGGTGAATAACCACACAGTAAACAAATTGTATGGAAGCATGAAAAAAAAAAAAAAAATAAGTAAATAAAAATAAATAAATAAAATTACTGTTACTGTTTTCACAGGGCTTTCAAATTTTCATGACTGGAAATCTTGATGTCCTATTTTATAATCTTAGTGAAGCACTGACTGTTTCCTAGTTTGCTATGAGTGGATCTAAAAAGAATGATCCCTGAGTGCAACGAAAACTCATGGAGAAATGAAAACAACTGAAGTGTCTAAGATTTCTGGGCCAGACTAGCTAGTTTCAATCACATAGGCCTCCTCAGTGACCCTCATATATTTTCAAAAGTCCCAGAATGGGAGGAGTCATCACAGAGGACCAGAAAATATAAACTATATTATAGTGAAAACATAACTTGTGGATACTTTTTTTGCTGAACCCGGATATACCCTGCATTTGCAAACAGTGTAAATCCAGATCAGTTGGCTTCTGAAGAAGTCAACTGATCTGGATCTGCACTGTTTGCCGTTCAGTATGTGAATATGTATCAACAGCCTGGATCAAATAATCTGATTGAATGAAAATTAGAAGTGGTCAGGACATCTTGATTTATTCTCCTCACTGAGGCAATTCTAATGTGTACTACCACATGTTCAGGGAGATTTATGATGAATACCTACTTCTTTAGCCCACTAATGTAGTTATGTCACAGTAAACACATAATGCAATAATGTTATTGCTGTGACATCATGACATTGCAGCAACTTTGAAACAATGTTATCATGCCATTTTGTCATCACGAAAACATACCTATATAATTTTGACCCCCTTAAACCCCACTTTTATATAGTAAAACTGGGGTTTACAGGGGTATACATTATTTTTCTTATTTCTGCTCAAAACATAGATTGTGGGTACTCGTTAGAACCACCTCGCCAAGTACCCACAATCTATGTTTTGAGCAGAAATACGAAAAATATCAGAATTTTTATCTTAAAATTTTCATTTTTTTGGTGGTAAAATTTTCAATATATTTGAATAGGCGTGTTTTCGTAATGGTTAGATTTTTTTTTCAACTGCTATGGTGTTACTTAAAGTCAAGCTTTTATCTCATTTGTCTCAAGTATTGAGATAGACAGGCCTGAAATCAAACAATATTGATCCAGATGAGATACCTCAGAATTGGGCATTTTATCAGGGTCTCTGCTGTTTGCCATTCATTCAGCAGTTTTTTAGACACATCAACAGGTATTATTGTATAGAAATCAGTGTTGCATGTTATTAACAGCTGTGCATTAACCGGAAAAAAGCCATCTATTAACAAGGCAATTCACGCACTGTTAATGCACGGCTATGCAACTTTCAATATGATTGTACCAGGGCCACAGATTTGCTGCCGTTACGAGATCTGTACTGCCAGGCTTTAGAACGAGCATAATCAGCGTAAATTACACTTGTAAGACATTGGTGAAAAGGCGAAACAAAAAAGTGCAAGAAACAACACGAAATGTAGCAAATGTTTCCAGTTTTTATGCAATAATAGCGATCGAACATGATTTTTCAATGTATTAATATTCGCCAAGTCCTGTGGGAGGTGTTGAAAACCGCGGCCTTCGGCCTCGGTTTTCAACACCTCCCACGGGACCTGGCGAATGTTAATGCATGAAAAACCATGTTTGATCCCTATAGTAAAATATACTTGCTCAAGTTTTAGGACTTACTGAGGCGTATCTAATGAGTACCTACAACATGTTTTCCTGGAGAAATTAGAAAAATTAAAGAAAACAAACAAACAAAAAGCTTTTAACTGGATACTCCTGTTTTCTTGAGCTGTGTACATGACTGCTCAGAATCTGAACCTTGGCTCTCCACATATTAATCATTCTGAATCATATTATGAAAACATGCCTATTCAGATATATTTAAAATTTTTCCACCAAAAACTGAACGTTTTCTGATAAAAATGCTGATATTTTTCACATTTCTGCTCAAAACATAGATTGTGGGTACTCTTTAGAACCACCTTGGTCGTTAGAACCACCTCACTGAGGTGGTTCTAACGGGTACCCACAATCTATGTTTTTGAGCAGAAATATGAAAAATAATGTATACCCCTGTAAACCCCAGTTTTACTATATAAAAGTGGGGTTTAAGGGGGTCAAAATTATATAGGCATGTTTTCGTGATAAAGTCTACTGTAATACTCCTAAGTATTGGGACAGGCAGGCCTTGGCAAACAGTAAAGACCCAGATATAGACCCAGATCAGATGCCACACAGATGCCACATAGTGCAGATCCAGATCAGTTACCTTCTTCAGAAGCCAGCTATTCTGGATCTACACTGAAAAGACAGAACATATCTTGGATCAGCAGGACAAGGGTTAATATTATGTGAATACATTTCAGAATGCTTACTTCCTTCTCAAATAAGAGTTTGCTTCATTCTCAGTGAATGAAAGCTTTTGCCCCCACTTCTCAAAGAAGTTTTACTTGATACAATTTGCTCCCACTTCACAGGGTGGGCTATACTTGAAAGCAAAAGTTTTATCCTAGTAGGAACAAATTCTTTCTTTTATTAGCTCACCTGAGCCTTTGGCACACTGGTGGGCTTATATTATGACTAGCCTCTTGTCATTGTCTGTTGTCTGTAGTCTGTCGTCTGTCAAATTTTCAAACATCTCTGAAACCACTGGGCTGATATAAATCATATTTCATGTTGAGCATCCATGGATTGAGGGAATGAAAGTTTGTTTGTGGGGTCTAGATCACATGACCAAGATGGCTACCATGCCCGTATAAGGTAAAAACCCTTAAAAAATCTTCTCCTGAACTAGTAGCCTGATTGTGATTGTGATGAAACTTGGTGAGTAGCATTGGGGACTCAAGCCAATCATAGTTTGTTCAAATAATGACACCTGGATGACCTTGACTTATTTTAGGCCAAGGTCAAGTTTGTTCGCATAGACTTTTGTATAGGAAAAAGTCAAAACCTTGTATTTTTCAGAAACTATTGCAGCCTGTGGTCTGAAAATTGGTATATGCAGTAAGCTAAATGAGTAAATGAAACTATGAGTATTCAAGGTCAAGGTCATTCCTTGACCTTGGCCCGAAGTCATTCATATACGAGGGCGAGTCAATAAAAACCAGCCTAACTTATTTCTAGGTGAGATCACTCTCTTCTTTTTCGATATAATTGCCCTCTAGAATGATGCACGGACCAACGTAGTTCCAGTGCCATCATCCCAGAACTGAGCCAGGGTCCTTGTCTTTGACCCACTCCTCAACTGCGCCACTACTTCTTCGTTGGACCGGAAATGACGTCCACGGATATCCTTTTTCAAGTTTGGGAATAGGAAATAGTCACTAGGAGCTAAGTCTGGAGAATAGGCGGGGTGCGGTATTAGCTCGTACCCATTCCGCTCAACAGCATCCATTGGAATTTTGCAAGTGTGGACTCTCGCATCGTCCTGTTGGAGCAGAATCCCTTTGGAGAGTTTACATCGGCGTTTTTCACGGTTCACAAAATTCTCAGTTAGTCAAGCAAATTTGCATAATACGCACCTGTTATTGTACTTTTCTTTGCTAAAAAGTCCAACAGCCTTGTGCATCCCAAAATACAGTTGCCATCACCTTGCCAGCAGTGGGTTGCGTTTTGAACTTCTTTGGCCTCGGAGACCCCACCCCTACACTCTGGCAACTTTGAGCTTTATTCTCTGGCTCATAATAATGGACCTGGGTCTCATCTACAGTCACCAGACATGAAAGGAAATCATCTTCCTTTGAAGACAATGCACTGTATACTGATGCTCTGGTTGCCATTTGCTCGTCGCTAAGGGATTTTGTTAGCTTGTGCATATGATCATGTAAAGTTGTTGAAATGCTACCATGTGAAATGTGTAATGCATTTGCTATTTCTTCCACCTTAATTTGCCTATCAGAGTACACGAGATCCCGTACTTTGTTACACATTTCTTCATCAGTGGCATCTGATAGGAGTCCAGACCTGGTTTCATCTTCTATAGACGTTCTGCTGCGTTTGAATTCCCCAACCCAGAATTTAACTTGTGCATACGATGGTGCGAAGACCTATAAACATTGGTCAACTCACAATGTATTTCCTGACCTGTTTTCCCTTTCAAATACAAGTACCGAATTACAGCACGGTACTCA